>BSQZ01000010.1:3797500-3957500 GCA_033239005.1 Lamellibrachia satsuma | reverse complement strand
GCTGTTAGACTTGGCGATATTTTTCTCAGTTTTCATCATTTAAATTTTTTCCTTTCTGGTTATGCCGGTGTAACCAGAAATACTTCACATTAGGACGTAATTACGTATTTCTTTTAACAATAATTTATGAATTATTATAGCTAATAAATGTGTTTCACATTATGCGTCCGCAAAACGACATCTATAGAAGTGTCGAATGGGATAAATTACACACGACGTTGTTACCCATCTTATAGCTCGTCAAGCGCTATCCAGGCTTATATATTCTAGTAGTAACAGCTATGTTCATAAAGCAGGCACCTGTTTAAAGTTCAACTAGAAACAGCGCCAAAGAAAAACGTCGTCTCCTCTCGAGCAAATTACTGCTCGTCTGTCTGGTAATTGACGATAGTTGCTGGTGTCAGTATCTCGGCCGTCGATTACAGAGTCAGCTCGACTTTCAGGAGCGATTATAACGTATGCAAAATGCCGTGGTTTGCTGTCCTGGAAGGTCGTGATGCTGGCCCGACATGTCTTTTTAGCTGACACTTGCAGTATTGCTTTCAAATCTGGAGCGACAGCGCCTGTCAGTCACTGCCAGTCTGTCTGTCATCGTTAGCCAGGTACGCCTGTCAATCATTCTTCCACTGTCAGTCAATCTGTAATTGTTAGCCGGGTGCGCGTGTCTCTTTAATATGTATAATAAACAATACGTGTCCGACTTAATATAATGTTCGGTTCACAAATTTGAGATGTTTCTTGCGATTCGTGATTCAGACACACACCAGATATTATTAAATAATATAAATGCGCACTTTTATTTATTACAACAAACCACTAGCAGAACGTATAAACAGCCATTATGTTAAAGAGCATCTGATTTTAAAATGATTGTGTCTATGTGTTTGTCACTTATTAAACTGAGACAGGCGGTGCAGGATTGAGATGGTTGCAGGAAGCTGATCATACGAGTCACTAGAAGTAGGCTGCGACCTGACGGAACACGATACATTTTGACTACTTTGCAAATATCAAGCTTAAGCTGATTTAATGAAGAAACGCTGTCGTTGAAAGTTAAATCTTGTGATGTCAATCAGTCGATCAGGAGTGATGATGTTTTCGCTTTGCAGAACGATCTCGTGAATGATTCCAACATAAACTTACATAAGTATACGCTGGTTATCGAAGTGGTTAATTCTTCGTGGATCCTATTAGTGATCCTGCATGTAGTGGGATAACTATTCACCACCAACATTTCATGTTTCCAGTATGTCCTGAACGTCGAACGTAGGAAAAACATACGAAACGTTAGAAAACCAACACGTCCATGGAAATAACCGTAACCCCCCCCCACAGACAAAGCGTCGTGACGTCGTCAAGTCTGTTTCGTCGGAAGTGTTTTCTAGTTTGTCAGCCAATGCGCACGCAGACAGGCCCGCCACAACAATAACACGCACGCACGCACGCACGCACGCACGAAAACACGTACGCACGCGTAAATGAGTTCCGTCTTATACAAACTACACTGGTATTTTACCAAGACCACTTCGTCTCTGCAGTTAGTTAGTTTGCCTCCTTAAAGTTTTACAACATATTTCTAGCGATATCTTCACAGTCATTTGTTATTGAAGAATCCCATTTTGCTATGCTCCTAAGTGGTCTCTAATATTATCAATACACATTTTTAAAATGTTTTACGTATATGCTGCCTAATTTTAGAATGAGATTAATGGCTAATCTATGTTTTCTTTTTTAAGCTTACATCGTTATATTTATCTTTACGTATGTCTCCCACTCATCCACATCCCTGAGGGAATACATGCATGATCAGCCTTTAAACTCACACATTAGTCATCGTCATACTAGCCTGTCTGCTACATGAGAAACATTCTTGAGCGATATTTACCAAACGAAACAGTTTCTAATTCGAGAGAGACGTGTTGACGAACGATATCCTCATCAGACAGCGGACCTCCATGAAGTTGGCCGCCATCTTTGTCAACTTGAGGCTGCGCACTGCCACATCCGGCGACCGCACGAGCGCCGACTCGCGGTGTCGGGTTGCACCACGGTAGGTGGCATTAGTGGCTCAGATGGCAAATGACGTCAGTTTGCATTACGAACGTGTTTATTCACCGCGTGACGACTGGCAAATGAAAATGGCAAATGGGCGATATTAGAGACGGGTCATCATTGTATTTGTTCCCTGTGTTATCAACGTTTGTGTTATCGGCTTACAATATTATTTATAATTTTTCGGGAATTTGTTAACCGGAAATTACTTGATGGAATACCGAATACCTGCACTGCTGCGCAGAGCAATATATACTCTGATAACATAATTAAATTTCACGGCTTGGAGAGATCGGAAGTCGGGGGCATCGTTTCAAACAAACGTGAGCAGTGTCTCATTGCACGAACCGTTTCAGTGTTTCAATTTGTTTCCCGATTTGCCCGTGGAGTAGACCTTGGGAGGCCAGCGCGTGTGGTGTGGAAGAGAGAAGGGAAACTGGGGTACTGCAGGGAAACGTTCCCCGGTGGCAGCGACAAGCTGGTAACACGACAAGATAATATACAGGAATGTGACACAAATAGTTGATACTCGCCTTGGGCAAGGAAGGCTATTTGGTCGCGATCGCTAACGTCGTGTTAAATAAATGCTGTGTTTATATAGCGGTGTTCGCGGAATAGAGATTAACTCCGCTTACGTGGAATCAAATCCGATCTCCGCTATCTTTATGTGTCATGGGCCGAGACTTACAGCAATCGTTCACGAGAACCAGTTAAGTTTCAACGGGCAAGTGTCGTTGCAAAGAAAGACAAGATGACATCGCAGCCATCTTGTCTTGGTGACAAGTGGCGAATTGCGCGCCAGTGGTCAATTGTACGTGGAATAGCCTGATGTGCGTAAAATTCTCTTGGTGACACCTGGCAGTGTTTGTACGGCAAGTATGCCAAAAACTTAATTATCCGGGCGGCAGGTTCCAATTATGAGTCAACTGTTCATATGTGCGACAAATCGTCAATATAGCATTAATAAAGTATACACTTACTCAAATACGCTAATATGTGCGACAAGTTGACAGCTGTACACCATAAACTCAGTGGTGCACGACGCTATCGACTGTCTGTCCTCCAGAGTGAATGTCCGTCGCAACAAAACACCGTTGTAGTTTGTCCGTTCTTTAGGGTACATCATTTGTGTGTATATATATATATATATATATATATATATATATATATATATATATATATATATATATATATATATATATATATATATACACGCATGTCTCGTTTATCCGTTTTTAGACTCCAATTTCTCAGTAATCTGCATGCGCTTACGTGTGAACGATCTCGATACACTATAAATTGATTTGTTGATCCGTTTTGTTTTTTCATGTTTCCGTTTACACACGCCGTTTTGGGGAACCAGTTGGCCGGATAGCACAGTGATGCGATTCAGTTTGTTTGAGATGACGCAACAGTTTGGATGCACCAAATCAGACAATTAACAGTCTCGGTGATTGATTTTACATCACAACTACATTGTCTGTTTTACGCTCAATGTCCTGTCCGCATGCTTTGTTAATTTTTAAAAAGTGTCCGTATAAAGAAGGCACATATGTAGTGTTTACTTAAATGTGATGTCAGGTAACAAACTACAGGCGATCCGAGGACCAAACACAGAACGAGGAATACACGTGCATGCCCATCACACTACGTCCATTAATCAGCCACCGCCCACGTCTGCAACCACCTGAAGACATCCAACCAGGATTACATAAGTTCATATAGGAGTAATTGAAAACTACTACACAGCTTCTGCAAATTTATCTTTCAGTCGCTTTCTGGCGAATATCGCACCCGCTAGTTGGAGGTGGAGGGGCTAAGTCTGAGGTTTAGTCCCGTCACGGATGGAGTTGCGGGGTTAAGTCAAGGGCTTAGCCCGTCACGGTTGTGATCTACCGCGCAACGGTGGTCCGTCTGGTGACCACCAGGGGTCTAGGCGGCGGTAAACAAGCATGACGTTAGTGATTAATAGCCCCCGTCGACGATGACGCTCTTGGTGTCTCTGACGCCAGCAGCCAGGACCACCGGCGGGATGTACACCCCGACACGGGCTGACGAACGCTGACATACGTTGATATTTAAGCTGATACACCCTACCACACGTTGATCCACACAATACTTGTTGACACACCACGCTGGCACATGCCGAAACATGCACACACTCGTTGACATACACCGGCACACACCGACACACACCGACACATACCGACACACACCGACGCACGCTAACACACGCTGACTCACATATATCGACACATACGCCGACCCTCGCCGACACACACCGACACATACGCAGGCATATGCCGATACATATCAACAAACGCCGACTCACACCGAAATGCAAAACCGATACACGTCGACACACACTGACAAACACCGACACACACCGACATACGTTGACAGCCCGACACACGCCGATATACGCCGATACACACACTGACATTCGCCGACACACACCGATACACGCCGATACACGTCGACATACACAAGCGCGATCTCTCCCTCTCTCCTTCTCTCCATCTCTCCGTCCGTCCGTCCGTCCTTCCGTCCGTCCGTCCGTCCGTCCGTCCGTCCGTCCCTCCCTCCCTCCCTCCCTCCCTCCCTCCCTCCCTCCCTCCCTCCTTCTCTCCCCCTCTCTCCCCCCTCTCTCTGTCAGTCTGTAAGAATGCTTGCTTGGTTCAAATCTCCAGTTCGGTTATTCTTGAGCAAATGAACACAACTGTTTGGAGTATTGTTCATTCTTTTTCATGTTTCGCTTCACTACATCTTTGAATCTTAGTGTCGGGTGACTTCCGACAGTTCAGAGAACAACATTTGCTTAGTAAGTATGTCGTCACCCATACGAGCCACATGATCTATCCACCTGAGATTTACTTGCAAGAATCAAGAACGTAACCACATGGATTCTTCCACATATAAAACCAATATTGGTTTCAGGAATTATATTTGCAATGTGGACTGTAAGCCGATTGAAGAGCACTCTTGCGATTACATTGCTTGCCATTGAGGGGAGTGATATACCTATGTAATTACCACACTTTGAACGGTTTCCTTTCTTTAACAGGGTGATCAGTTTAGCATATTTCCATTCTAGTGGGACGCGTTCCAGGCTGACACTACTAGGTCGTGCGGTAATCTCCGTAGTGATCTGACTCCGCATTTCAGAAGTTCCCCGGAGATCCACCTGTACAAACGTGAAATTCAACTTTATTCCAATTGCTTCGTCAACCAATGAGATATTTCGCTAAGAATATGTGAGGTCAGGTAACACGTCGCCCCTGTATCCCGCGAATACACCACTGCAAAAAAATAACAAAGTCAGTGTATCAGTTATAGCTCCGTTCACACAGAAACGTCGGTCCCTGCTACCGCCACGCATGCTGCTAGCGCAAACAAATACTATGGTTAGTTCAGATTTTTTCATAAATCACTTATTATTCATATATTATAGCATGTGCGAAAATGTATATATATACATAAAATTACTCTAAATAAATATGTACTAGTTGAAGTAAAATCCGTGTGAATCTAGATCGCTCCGTCCTTTCATCGCAGGGCGTGGCTGCTTCGGCCGAGATATGACAACAGGATGTTCCGGTCCGTTCGCTGCGAGAGCCCTTTATCTCAAGACATCGGACAAACGATTCGCCGACTACAGGCGACAGGAAACTAGACGAGCGGCGCCGGGACTCGTGTATCTTTGTTACGGAACAATGACCTTCAATGACTGGCAGATCCACGCGAATAATAACGAATGCACTGACGTACAAACAGTCGGCAGTTGGACAGTAAAAATGCAAAAAATAAAAGACTATAGGCACATTATATTATAATACGTGTACATTGGGCATGGTGGCTCTTTTTTTTGTAATAAGTAATCATTATGGGAAAACTAAAATGATGTACCTATGTCAACGATCGGATAGTCGTTCCCCAACGGAAGTTAGTTTGTATGTTGCAAGAGCGGATCTAGGCTTGTTGGCGGAGGGGGGTCTCAGACAGTTGTAGTCATATATGGTATACTTACGAACTGGGGGACGGGGGACGGGGGACGGGGGACGGGGGACGGGGGACGCGACAGGACATGTGTCGTTCTACTTACAGAAGAGTAAATACTATTAGCTGGCTGCTAATACTCTAGTCTTTACATTGGCACTAGTTCCCATGTATGCCTATATACGTTGTCCTTTATCGTAAGACCCCCTCTCATCCATGGCCCGGGGGGTCTTGAGACCACCCGTTGGATCCGCAGTTGTGTTATGTTGTTCCAACAAATACCACACACTCCCCACAGTGGCGCCACTCAGCATATCACCACTGCCACAACTTAATTATAAATTCAAAATGGACAGCTGCGGAGTGGTATGTATAGGATTGGATGACTGGGCAACGTCGGTGTTGTTTACATAGACACATTTTCAATGCAAACAATATCCCTAATTATGTGCAACTGACATTGAAAGATGTATAGTTTATTAGCTAAAATAAAGATGTGCAGAATCTGCACATCAAATGTAAGTTTGTAGCAGTGATGAAATGTTAAGTGGAATCACTGGTGGGGAATTTGCAAAAACCGCTAACGTTGTCTCGTCAACGTAATATATAATTACGACACAAGTGGTTTTGGTGAGGTCATTACATTTTGTGTCGCTGCGGCACGATTCCGTGACGTCATTGTGGTGGTGACGTCATCGTAGTGGTGGCAATGTCATCGTGGTGGTGGCAATATCGAAAGGTTAATAAAGTGGTCATTTAATAACGCACTCAATGTGGGCAAGTGGATAGATCAAGGAAAAGTGAGCCATGGATGGAAATGATTGAACCGAGTAGTATACTGGTTGGAATATCCGCTTTACATGCGAGAGTTCTGGGCTCAAAACCCGGACCAGGCGTCGGTATTTTGGTGCACAAACATGGCTCTGCATTCCTCGTGACGTGACGTTAATGTCGGTTACGCCTCGCTAATTGGGGACGTAAGAGAATCACCGAGGACGACATGCACCCTGGCAGTGACCACCCTCAACGCCAGCATAGAAAGGTCTGCTTGGCGGGTAATATTCTGCAAAAGTCTGACTACTAGTAGCAGTCGTAAAAGCTGTGTTTCACGATGGTCACCATGTCTGACTAGTTGAATGTGGCCGCATAAGACCATTTGATTCTAGTACTCTAGCACAGACGAACATCATGCGCGACATTAGGTATACAACAGTCTACAGGTATGTAATCGTGGCATCCAAGTCAAGGCCAACCATTAATCACACCACACAGCTGCTGCACACGTATGCGGTACAGTTTTGACACACATGCCCACTTCATGATCGCGGCAATTCATTTTCATCTTCGTCTGAAGCTACATCGACGCTGCATCGTAAAAGGAACGCACACGTTACGTAACAATACCGAAATGAGAGGCCGTAAATCGGCTTGAGCAGTGGCGGAGAGCGCATGCGCGCCGCTGCCGCCACGATGTCTTTATCGTCGACTTTTTATCGCTGTCGACGTCAAAGCGGGCCTCGGGGGAGAGTGGAAGTCAGGAGGTGGCCCCCATCCGTCAATCTTGTTACTGCGGCCGAGAGTCGCTCATGCCTCGCCGCCAACATAGATACGTCGGATCCGCTTTCGCTTTTTATTGGGCAGAGAAATCGGGTAAGAAACCCAGTCCAGACCCAGTATGGGTGGGCCGTGGGAGAGAAGGGGGGGGGACGAAGCCGGGCACTAACAGCGACGACAAATCACGGTAGATATTCGGTCGATCGCCGTTTCTTTGCAGGACGTCAGAAAGTGTTTGTGTGTGTGTGTGTGCGTGCGTGCGTGCGTGCGTGCGTGTGTGTGTGTGTGTGCGTGTGTGCGTGCCTGCGTGCGTGCTTGCGTACATGAATGTACGTATATGTACGTGTGTGTGTATATATATATATATATATATATATATATATATATATATATATATATATATATATACAATACCCGTATTTCTTATGCCAATGCATCATATATTAATATTATTATTATTATTAATTCCGATGCATTACCATAAGAAAATAGAGTATTTCCAGTATGTAACTAAAATAAACCCAACATTATTGATATCTGACGTGTTTATAATTTTTAGTTTAGATCCGTGCCACGAAAATAGCAGTCCGTGGAGGTTTCAAACGTTTTGGTGAACTTATCTCTTAATGTATAGGTTTAAACGTGGAACTGCCTACTTGTGTTTTTTTCCTGATAGACAATTAGCTTTCCGTAGCCGTCCGCGGAATTCCGAGAAATCTGCCGGCCGTTATCAGAGTTTACACAAGCGCGACAGTTATGTCCGCCACTGTCGCGACACGGCGGCCCGCGCGTTAACAGACGGCCGGGTCTCGGTAGAAGGAGACGTCAGAGCGGCGACTCTCGACGGCGGCTGGCGGGACATCACGTAAACACTGAGCTCTATGGAGGGATACGTCTTCGACAGATCGATGATGAGAGTCGCATGCTTTGAGTGTGACAATGTGGCAGCCGGTCAACGCTGTATGGTATTCTTACCTGATGCGTACTTGTACGAATAATAGCATTGGCATATCGTCATCATTATTATTTTAACTTAATCGTTATAAACTAACTAACTAACTAACTAACGAACTAATCTTCGTCATCATCGTTATTTATTGCTAGGTATACAGTTTGACAGCTCAGTGAACTGGGGAATTGGTGACTAAGCAACATTTATTATTTTCCGCATTTTTATTAATATTAGTTTCATCACAACTGTTAAATAACGGTAGAACTGTATTGCATTTGAAATTAATATAAATTATGCCTGTCTGGATGATTATACATATTATGAATATTTAAACATTCAACCATCGGTAATTAAAATTATACTATTAATAATCAACTTTTTATTAAACTAAGTTATCCCGTTATCGTAATCATTCCATTAACGAAGAAATGCTGTAAACATTTGCCCAAAACTACACAACACAATGTGCCACTTGTTGACGTGACGGGACTGGTCCAGAAAGCGGGACATATTTGAGCGCGAGACATCGCCTTCTAACAGACTTTGACATCACCGGGAGTACGACGTCGTAGATGTGGAGCAAGGAACTCTCGCGAGGACTTCCTCACAACGAGGACGTCCTCACAACGAGGACGTCCTCACAACGAGGACGTCCTCACAACGTCAGCTGAAGAGATCTTTCAATTAAATTATTGCATAAACGCATCCACACACGTGTGTACATACGCATGCACACACGCAAGAACATACGCACGTACATACGCGCGCCGCGCGAGTTTTGGTGAGACATTGTTCCTACAAATAGAGGCAAGATAATGAGGCTCAGGAGTATCCAAGGAAGAACTGTGTTCCATTTCCCTACACTTTATAGTTATTTGGTGTACACCAGTTATGTTATTTGGTGTACACCAGTTGCACGTGGGTGAAAGCAATTATAGCGTATCGGACGACCGGGGCTAAAAGCGGAGAAGACCAGAGTACGGGGGTCTTGCTATAATAATAATAATTAACGTCTATATCCTCACGAACCTTAGCTCAGAGGCGCAACAAAACGGAATCATTAAGCATAATCGTGAACAGGGACGCGCAAAAGTCATTATCAGAACGAGGGACAACCGAAGATTTATAGTGGAAATGCAATTTGGAATAAATATGTCTTGAGATTTTTTTTCGAAAGATAGCTATAGTTTCAGATGTTATCAAAGCGATGGGGAGCGACAGAGAATGCACGTTTTCCCAAGTAAAGTTTTGTTTTAGGCACAATAAGTTGTAGTGAAATTGATGATCTGAGCTGCCTAGGGATATTTGAAAAATGCAGGAGGCTAGCCAGGTAGGGTGGTTGTTGTGTAGATAGAGCCGTCCGAAGCCTAGCAGTAATACGCGCAACAATACAACCGTTGCATTTGACAGCTATTCCACAAACTAGTGTATATGATGAGTATAATACTGTATTTATAACCACACGGATCAACGCATTACAATGTACTTGTAATGCAAACAAATCTGTCATCCCAAAGCTGTCTTTGTGGGAGATCTGCGTTCATCCCCTGGGAAATGGACATCTTCCCACAACGCCGTCCCCATTGTTCGGGAACATAATGCGTGGTATACGCCCGTGAACGACGTTCACCTCCTGTCGTTTATTAGCCGCCGTCGGTTTAAGTGCCACGAATACAAATTGTGCCTGGACATGTTTATTGTCAGCCGCGTGGTGTTGCTGTCAACACCGCCATCTAGCGGACTAGTCGGAACAACCCTCTGCGCACGCACAGCTCCAGTTTGTTATTTTATATCCGGGTTCAATCATTTGTATAAACGAGTACGTGGCTATAGACAGTGGTGAATATGTGAACGAAAAGTCTTCGCGCAGTAATTGCAGCTTCCCAGATAAGTTAGCGTCGGAATGAACATGTCTGCCAGGGGTGATGTGAAAAGCGCATAGAACACTCCCAAGGACTGAATACGGCGCTTTGTAAGAACGTTACTGTAGATGAATATAGCACACTGGTCATTGTAATATTACAACGCTTCTGGAGATTACTCGCACATTGAAATTATTTCATAAGAAAATAGGCACATTTTCGATAGGTGCCATGCCTAGAGACGTTGACGAACTAGTAGTATATTAATTATAGGAACAGCACCAGCGATAATGTTAACTTTTCACGTTTCACCTAAGCCTTATCCATCCACTGCAGGGTGTAGCCCTGCGCTAAAGCCTTGCCCATCCACTGCAGGGTGTAGCCCTGCGCTAAAGCCTTGTCCATCCATTGCAGGGTGTAGCCCTGCACTAAAGCCTTGTCCATCCACTGCAGTAAATATCTACGGAGCGGTCTTATCTCAGATGTTTACACGCCATTTTGAAACTCTATTTATAATGTTTACATTTCACAATGCACATGAAATGCAACCTCGGTGATAACAGAAAATCAAAGCTTTTAACCAAACTTAGTAGCTTTGGGGCATTGGCAGTTATCGCGATAGTGACGATGCACCTTAATTAACGAATAGATACTTTAATCATTTGATATTAGCTTATCTCATACTGGCAGCGAAATGCGGGTGGGTTTTCCTTGGTCCTACCGGGCAACTGGCGGGACCGGGCACATCAAATGTACCCCGGCTCCTGTGGGGGCGTTGCATCCATCGTTATCTACCCCTGCGCGTCAGGGGCAGGCTAACACGCGCTGCGTGCAAATACAGATGCGTCGACCGCGTAATTCCAACACGTAAACATTTATATAACTTGCTGCACTTAAACGAGTCGACGTAAAAGCGGGCTGACGGCCAGGGACCCAGGCCAACCAGGGCAGCTGCGAGCGACGTGAACGGTTAAGAAAGCAGTATCGTAATTGATGTGCGACGATAAAAGTTTACGACGGAATCTCTCTGGACGAATCTAGCTGCAGCGTCCCTACGACCCATCAATGGGTTTTGTGCGGGAGAAAGTTTCACTACTTGCAAGCGCAGTTTTTTTTGCGCTAATTAATCGTATCTTGAAGTTGTCTCCTCAATTGTTTCAGTCGCATATTGCGAAAATCTAACATATCTAATGTCCACTACAACATGCTAGCTCCTTTGTACTATTGTGTAATTTGGTTTTAATGCAATCGTCAGCTAAACTGTTTGAGGACAGGCATAGTTGTGAAAATACCAAATAAATACAGATATAAAATTCCATAATAATTATATATCTGCTACCAGCGAAGCGTGCTGTAGTTTTATTTGTCAGTGACGCCGAGGTAGCTGTACAATTGGCAAAAGCGACTGGACTGGCTACCAGAGCGAAACGGCGTTCCCACGTGCAGGTGGACTGTAAACACACCGGAAGTTGTCAAGGCTACTCAATGTAGCATCGTGTAGCGCGCTTCCTGGAGCGAGACAGAGTCGGCGACAATAGGTGCTGACTGCGGTAGTCACGTTGTACCGATGTCTAGGCCGACATTTCCTGTTCATCCGTGACGGAAACTGTTGGCGGCATAGCAAGTTTCTCTCGCCTCGCAATGTCTTCTGCATATTATGTACGAATAATTTATGTGGTGATTGTTATAGACGCCAAACTACTGACATTTTGTCAATAGTTTGTGTGATGGGAACTGAACACGATTACACCAATTGCTAACAAACAATGTTCAAATAAGTAAGAATGTGTTAAAGGAAACAATGAATATCGACTAATCGCGCGCGCGTGTGTGCCTGCGAGCGTGCTTGCGCGCCGTGTCGCTCTGGTTGTCAGTCCAGCCGCTATTGCCATTTTTACAGCTATCTCGGCGTTCTTTCCTTCGTTCGTTCGTGTCTTTCGTGCGCGATTGTGCTCGTCCGTACGTGTGTGCATATATAATTATGCTTTTCATTGAAAAAGAAATTTTCCATACGAACATCTCTCGGTGCTGCCAAGTTAGTCAACAATCTTACAATCCGAAGTGATCATCTTCGCCAAAGTTCCTTTCCCGATTCTCATTTACTGGTGTTTTTGCTGTATCGACTATCATTATATCTCAGCATTTGTTATTTGGTCTACTTTGCGACCAGTATAATATTATGCAGTGTATACTTGTCTCAAAGTGGAACACGGGAGTGTCCTATACCTATCGAGATTGACACACAGTCGTGCGCACGTCATCGACAGCTGTACGTTACGCAAGGCACGCCAACAGTTACAGGACTAGGTACGTTACGCAAGGCACGCCAACAGTTACAGGACGAGGTACCTCGTAACTCGATTAATCGTCCGTTTACTGTCTTAGTTCAGCGGCGCCGTCGATGGACTCTATAGTTGCTAATCTAAATCCTTCTTACGTATGTGTATTAACATTCCAGACTTCGCCAGGCGTAGCACCTAAAGACACTTACAAACACAAACACGCACGCACGCACGAACGCACGCACGCACGAACTCACACACGCATATATATATATATATATATATATATATATATATATATATATATATATATATATATATATATACATACATACATACATACATACATATGTGTGCGTGCGTGCGTGCGTGCGTGCGTGTTTGTGTTTGTAAGTGTCTTTAGGTGCTACGCCTGGTGAAGTCTGGAATGTTAATACACATACGTAAGCAGGATTTAGATTAGCAACTATATATATATATATATATATATATATATATATATATATATATATATATATATATATATATATATATATATATATATATATATATATATATATATATATATATATATATATATATATATATATATATATATATATATATATATATATATATATATATATATATATATATATATATATATATATATATATATATATATATATATATATATATATATATATATATATATATATATATATATATATATATATATATATATATATATATATATATATATTTGTTGATACAAATTATGATATTCTGGATAATCCTCACGGAGCAACTAAATAAGACATCAACGAATGTAATCGATTTTTTTATACTTTAATATCACATAGTCTCTATCAATGGAACACTCATAGACAACTTTTTTTGTAAGCTAAATAAATCCATATTAGAAAGCATTGCTGGGATTTTCACAAAAACATTTTCAGATCATCAACCTTATTTTTTATTTCTAGACAATATTCCAAAAATAGAATTTCCTCCCAAATAAATAAAAATAAATGCACAAATTGAAGAAGTCATGCAGTAAGTAACAATTTTAATTGATTCTTATAACTGTTACAACAAACATGAAAAATGAGGACCCCCAATCTGTGTGCAAAAAATAAGTACATGCAAATTAAAATAATGAAATGTAATAAATACAAACATAACAATTCGACATGGTTCACTCAAGTTCTGCTAAAATATATTAGATATATATCGGAACACACTTTATAAACAATTACAAATATCTTACCCTAATTCAGCTGATTATGAGACCACAAACATTAACTTCAAAACGTAAAACTCCATATTAAAAAGAAATATTCGTGCAACTAAACAAATTTATTTTGAATCACGATTTAACCGATTCAAAAATGACATAAGAAGTACTTTTTTAAAGTAAATTGTAATAGTATAACTGATAAAACTGATATAACAAACAAATTCAATAGCTATTTTACAAATATAGGTCAAACTATTCCAAAAAGCATTCAGTATAAAAGAAACAAAAACTATGACTACTGCTTAAATACACAATACAAGTGAAATCTGTTCTAAAATTTAAGAATGTTAATGAAGAAACTGTAAGGAAAACTATAAATTATCTTCCAACAAAAAACAGTAGTGGATTCGACGGCATTTTTTCAAAATTTTTGAAAATAATTGAACCAGCAATAATTAAATCCTTAACCTTAGTAATTAACCATGTCATAAATACAGGCATATTTCCTGATAACCTTAACATTGCAAAAATAAATCCAATTTTCAAGAACGATGACCCAACATTATTAAAACAATATAGGCTTATTTCTCTCCTTCCAACTATTTCTTAGACTTAGTCTTAAAGAAAATCATCCACAATCAGTTATCTGGTTTTTTTATTGATTCTAAACTATTTTTGATAATCAGTATGGATTTAGACCTAATCATTCATCCTAATATGCATCACTCGAACTAGTGGATAGAATCATTTCTCAAATGGATAGAAATTACTTACCACTTAGTATTTTTCTTGACCTTTCCAAGGGATTTTATACTATTGACCATTCAATATTACTAAATTAATTAAGATAATATGGCATAGATGGCAAAACTCTTATTTTATTTAAAACTATTTAAACAACCATAAAGAGTACAGGTGTACACCGAATTTGATGATACCACATCTGAAACTTTACTAATTAAAGTTGGAGTACTAGAAGGGTCCATCCTTGGACCACTATTACTTACTATATATATAAATGATTTCTCACAAGCCATCCAAATATTTAACGTTATAATACATGCTGATGATACCGCGTTATTTAGCACTATTTAAACTTTCATTGATAGTGTCCAAAATAAAGGTACAGAATCACTAATAAATTAAGAACCTTCCAAATGCCAAACAAAACTACACAGACTTTCTTTCTCAAAATAAATAATATAGATATTGAGAAAGTGGAATAATTTAACTACCTACTAACTATAGATATACTAACTTAAATTTGAAAAAAAACACACATAACAAATATCAAATAAGTGTTCCAAAACTATAGGAATACTAAACAGATTAAAACATGTGTAACCTTTAGAAAAATTATATTATACAATGCGTTGGTATAACCTCATATTAATTCCTGTATTACGACACGGGGATACCAAGGAAACAGATTAGTGAAAATATAAAAGAAAGCAGTACGAATTATAACATTAAGCAACTACAATTTACAAAAAGTAGTCTCCCATCCCACAGCAAATATGTTTTTCTTGTTTTGGTTGCTGTTGCATAATGTATTACTTTGGTTGATGATTTGTTAGTTGTTATTGTATATTGTACAGTTCTATATGTGTGTATATATATATATATATATATATATATATATATATATATATATATATATATATATATATATATCATATGTATATATACAATGTATATTGCCACTCAATGTAATTTATCTGTGTTTTTCTGCTGTTGGGACAAATAAAAGTTATCCTTACCCTTATATGTTTATCCGTATTAATTTGGATTAATTGTTTTGAACAACTTAGAGATTTTGGACAGTCGTTCGTGTACGCTGGTAATATGAACATTCGTATTATTAGTATTAATGGATGCGAATTAATTCATTTTAATATTACTTTGTTTGTGGCAACGCGTCAGAAAGTTGGAAACATAACCCGTTGAAACAAATTATGATATTCTGGATAATCGTCATGGAGCAACGAACTGTAGATCTGAACGTACAAATAACACTAAATAAGACGAATGTAATCGATTCCGCGAGAAGAGGGCATCGGTAATTTCTAAAAGTAATCACTAGTTTATATTAAATTGTCGCTGTCTCCAATTTACCACACTCGTTAAAAACATGATTCGACACTTATCTGGTATGACAAAATGATTAGCTGTCTCATTGCTCGAGGCACAGACAGCCAATAATGTCGCTAACTCGTGTTGGCAACTTAAAATAAAGATGACGCCATATTTTGTATCTACTCTGTGAAGGTGTATTGTCTCCGTTATCTCCGTTACAAGCAGATATATTTAATTTTATTTAATATTGGCTGAAATGTGGTTCTTTGATGCAGGCGTGTGGTAATTGACCTATTTAAAGCGTTGTTGAACTCATAACCATCCACTATATCCATGTCATGCTTTTTTCCCGATAACCCAATTGCGATAACCTCTTATTTTAACGTGAAATCAGATTAAAAATTATGTATTTGTGTTGCCGCTAGACGTTGAATGGATAAACAAGCACCATACAGTTGTTAACCGGGTTAACTTTAGTTACTGATATGGTCGATAAGAAACTAATAAAGAAGAATGATTTATTCGGTTGTTGTTGATATTGTGTCTAACTTAATCTGCTGTTGCGGTGAGAGTATAATAAGAAAAAAATTCTCATACTGAAGTTTTAACGATATTATTCAAGAAAACGACCTGCTACCAACATTTAAAAGACGCAATGTGCACTTTGCAGGCTGGTGGTGTTGCACTTGTGGGCAGTGTTCGAGATGAGGGGGGTCTGGGGGTCCAGGACCATCATAAGGCACGAGGGATCTCACATAAGAAAGACAAATATAAGCTTGGGGGTCCCACATTTTATCGTTGTACCGATGTAATTACCCTTCCGCTGTTGCACCTGTTGCTGCGTGTGAGGCTACTCTGGTTCGTCTGTGCTAGAACTCGACGGTTTTCGCAGAACTTGATCGATCTCGCAACAAAATCCCGACGGTTTTCGCAGAACTAGACGGTTTCCGTAGGACTCTACATCATTCTGTTGATAGTTTAGCTGATTCATTCAGCTCACTCTATTGTCATTCATTTAGTCTCTGTTAAAAACATCTTAAATTATTCCACTCATATCATTGATAAGTGTGTGTTCTGTGTTTAAGGGCACCATATGTTGGGTGTCTGCATGCAGTAATGCCATGTGAGTGTCTAGTTAAAACACATTTTACCTTGGCATTTTACTTCTCAGAATTACAGAGCATTACTCCAGTAACAATGGCTTAGACCACAATTTACAATTTAGTCATTTGGCAGACGCTCTTATCCAGAGTGACTTACAACAAGTGCATTCAACATAAGTTGGTAAAATAACTACAGGTCGCTATGATAGCAAGCAAATCTTTTTACAAAAATATGTGCTAATAGCCATTACAGTGCCTGAAAAGAAGATTCTTTAAGAACATTTTTTTAGGGACGGGGGTGACCAATATTTTTAGGGGACCCCCAACAGTCAGTGGTCATTTCGAACACTGCTTGTGGGATGATAGTTTGCATTAAATAAGCTCGTTTTATATGGACAAACATCAATACATTTCATTCCGGTGTGACCAGTAAGCACGTATGTTATCAGTGTCACGTGTGGCTACATGTTTCGACACTTGGTTTGGTATTGTCCAGTTGGTCGAGGAAGTGTATACTCCCACGGTCGTCGGACAAATGTTTGTTTTACTGTTGGCCTGCGGATAACGTAAAGCTGCGTTTTCGTGAGGCGACGGCGCACTGATGTAATATGTACGTTATTAGACAATCATGTCACGTGGGTTGCGATTATCTTACTATAATCCACCGTGAGTTTGCATGTGTTGCCAGTATGTATGTTACGTTACTCCTCCTCGGAGCTTTGTATCTCGGGCGTCAAACTTTAAGGGGTTCATCTACAACCCCACGGTCGGGTCATCTACGACGCCACGGTCGGGTCATCTACGACCCCACGGTCGGGTCGTTTTATTCACCCCGCGATTACCTTTTCTACGAACAATCGACTCACCTTTTGTAGTAATTACGTACATATGTCCATAATGCTACGCGAACAATTACGTATAATAACTTCGTTTATTTTCTTCTACACGTCACTATAACTGCCATTAGTATGTCGCAAATTCAAGAAGCCACCAATATACATTGTGTTGTGTATACTTACATTTTACAGTTACGTACTACCAAGTTATCCAGTCCGGAAGATGGGCATTTTTGCTAGCCTAATCAACATAAATATGGTTGAGTTTAAACGTCGTGATGATTGCGTTTGTGCACATTTGAAGCAGCAAAACATGCTAAGTTCAAAAGATAGTCCCTCCATACAAGGTTCCTCCAGACGGCAAGTGGACAAGGCTCCTCCAGACGGCAAGTGGACACGGTTCCTCCAGACGGCAAGCGGACACGGTTCACCCAGACGGCAAGTGGACAAGGTTCCTACAGACGGCAAGTGGACAAGGTTTCTCTACATAGCAAGTGGATAAGGTTCCTCCATACGGCAAGTGGACAAGGTTTCTCTAGATGGCAAGTGGACAAGGTTCCTCTAGATTGTAAGTTGACAAGGTTCATCCAGACGGCAAGTTGACAAGGTTCCTCCATATGACAAGTGGACAAGGTTCCTATAGACGACAAGTGAGCAAGGTTTCTCTAGATGGCAAGTGGATAAGGTTCATCCAGACAGCAAGTGGACAAGGTTCCTCCAGACGGCAAGTGGACAAGGTTTCTCTAGATGGCAAGTGGACAAGGTTCCTCCAGATTGTAAGTTGACAAGGTTCATCCAGACGGCAAGTGGACAAGGTTTCTCTAGATGGCAAGTGGATAAGGTTCATCCAGACAGCAAGTGGACAAGGTTCCTCCAGACGGCAAGTGGACAAGGTTTCTCTAGATGGCAAGTGGACAAGGTTCATCCAGAGAGCAAGTGGACAAGGTTCCTCCAGACGACAAGTGAGCAAGGTTTCTCTAGATGGCAAGTGGATAAGGTTCATCCAAACAGCAAGTGGACAAGGTTCCTCCAGACGGCAAGTGGACAAGGTTTCTTTAGATGGCAAGTGGACAAGGTTCCTCCAGATTGTAAGTTGACACGGTTCATCCAGACGGCAAGTTGACAAGGTTCCTCCATATGACAAGTTGACAAGGTTCCTCCATATGACAAGTGGACAAGGTTTCTCTAGATAGCAAGTGGATAAGGTTCATCCAGACAGCAAGTGGACAAGGTTCCTCCAGACGGCAAGTGGACAAGGTTTCTCTAGATGGCAAGTGGACAAGGTTCCTCCAGACAGCAAGTGGACAAGGTTCCTCCAGATTGTAAGTTGACAAGGTTCATCTAGACGGCAACTTGACAAGGTTCCTCCATATGACAAGTTGACAAGGTTCCTCCATATGACAAGTTGACAAGGAAGCCATAGACTCATCGAGAGTCCAACGATTGTTCTTTTTGGCTAACTGTTGGCCTGTTATTAATGATTGCCATTTACACAACCAATACATAATTTGCATAATTTATTTGTCGTTCTTTGCGACAATAATCCTACTTTCTTGTCTGCACCCTACATTTTTCTTTAGCTGTTGCTACTTCTACACTTTTTGCCGTCCGTAAGTTTTGTAATGTCTCGTTTGCACATTCGATTTATTTTATACCTCTTTATGCATAAGTTGTGCGTACATGATTGTGTATAACGTCACACATTATTCCTGCTGCCTTATGGCGCATACCTTTTACCCAACAATGTTCTTCCGCAGGTTGCCCAAGAAGAATTCTTGCACCAACTGTTAGACAATTGAAGCTCAAAGGTGAACATATAGGCTGCTTTACATTTTGATTTACGCTTTTTTCAAACTGATAAGGCCAAATATTTTCGTGAACAGCTTACATATCTTGGGCGGGGGTTTTCCTTGGTTTGTTTTTATGGGCCTGCTCTGTGCAGGAATCCCGGGCCGGACAGCTGGGATTAATGGGAGGCGGGTGACAGTTTTACGTGCGGGTGATGCAACCTCGGGTTACAGCGAGAGGCGATCCACGACTTGGGTGGCTGCGATACGCGGCAATAAACTACGACGTTTTTACCTTAGGTGCACACTGTATATATAACGGCCGAGGAGATACTCAGCTGTGCTATATTAATCTGGTGTAATGTTATGTGCATACATAAAACATAATCAGCGCGCTGCTGCAATAATGTTAAGTCGCTCGTTGTTTGGCTACTGTTTTGTGGGGCGCGGTAGCGTGGCGATTAGATCGTCCAGTTCTAAATCGAGAGAACCCGGGTTCGAATCCTCTAGCTGGCGTTTCGAAGCTTTGGCGATTTCGTTCATACCACCTTGCCACAGTTCACTTAGCTGTATAAATGAGTACCTGGCTACCGACAGATGTGGAAATCTGAACGAATAGTCTTCGCGCAGTAATTGCAGCGTGGCTGAATGCTTTCCAGAGAAGTCGAATGGAATGAACAGGTCTGCCAGGGGGTGAAGTATACAGTGCTTTGAACAGTTCCAGGGACTTCATACCGCGCTATACAAGAGCGTACCTGTACCGTTAATGTTTGATCGTTTTTATTGCGCAGTCATGCATACCCATCTTCGGGGGGTTCGGGGAGTTTCAACGAACCCCCATTTTTTAGAGAATTTGTTTAACAGTAATTTTTTTCAGAAATGATCCCTGAAATCCCAAGCCGATCGTGTATGCCCGAACCACCTATTTCAAAACCAAGAATACGGACCTGACATACGGCTATAAATAACACTAGGGTCAACAGGCGGCTCCTGGAGCGAGCGTGAACAAATACCACCAGTCACTGGCCGGTTAGCTCAGTTGGTTAGAGCGTCGTGCTAATAACGCGAATGTCGTGGGTTCGATCCCCATATCGGCCATAAAGATTTCAGTTTTATTTAAAATTTTTTCATTCGAACCTCTCGTGCTGAGATGATTTTTTTAACAGTACCATTTTTTAGAAGTCATCACACATTGTGTAAATCCGAACCCACCTTTTCCAAACCCCGAGGACGGGTCTGTCATGTTATAGAGAACAGGCTGTTATATTTTTTAACATCTCGATCGTTAACATCTTGTGTTTTAATTAGTACATTTTTTATTACATAATTTGACCGGTATCTGAATGTTTCGGAACGTGATCGCTTGAACCCGACAAACTTAGTCCACAAGTATTGGAAGTTGTTTACGAACATACTGAACGTCACAGTTGATGCTCACAAACAGACAATGGTAATATTATTAAAGAAACCGTGTTTCATTAAAACACAGTTAAATGATTTGGGCGGTCAAAGTGTTATAATAATATATAACTTACTCTTGCAAACGGTAGACTGTTTATGGTATACACGCGCGACCACAATATTTGTATAACTATGAGATCAACTGTTAAAACAGAGTTGTCAGCCACTCTCTGATGGACACTCCCGGGCCTCGCGAGGGCTATAAGGCGGGGAAGAGGTAGTTGCGGGTGACAGCCGCTCTGACAGGGGTTCTTTATTTCCTGGCGTCTCTCGTCTGCTTCGGCACTAATTTTGACAAACCGAGGTCCAAGGTCCCTCGCCCTCGCTCCCCGCCCGCAGCGGCTCCGGGACGTGATTGATGGTGGGGAGACGGTCGACTGACTACCACTGCCGGGCGGGCAGGCAGGCGGCCTGCGGTCCGTCAGTCGCCGGGAGCAGGTCTGTCTGTCCGTCGCCGAAGGAAATAGACAGAGTGTGAAAAGGAAGTAGAGGGAGCAAGTGGGAGAGAAGAAGAACAATAAATAATAATAATAATAATAAATAATAATAATAAGAAGAATAAGTAGAATAAGTAGAATAAGTATAATAAGTAGAATAAGTAGAATAAGTTGAATAAGTTGAATAAGTTGAATAAGTAGAATAAGAATAAGAATAAGAATAAGAATAATAATAAGAATAAGAATAAGAATAAGAAGAATAAGAATAAGAATAAGAATAAGAATAATAATAAGAAGAAGAATATGAAGAAGAAGAAGAGGAAGAAGAGGAAGAAGAGGAAGAAGAAGATGACGAAGAAGAAACAAATAATAAAGAAACAGAATAGCGATGGGGAAAATTAAAAGTTAGTACATAGATATAAATTGATCTTCTTACTATCAGATAATGCACACAAAAGCTCAGATAATAAATGAAATTAATAGCTGCATATAAACAAGTAAACCGTTTTAGATAACTCCAATGTCGCATTACACGATATATAACAACAACCGCGAATATAAATGAGGCAAACATATAACCAAGTAAAAGTAAGTGAACACTATTCTAAGCATTAACATTAATTATAGTTTTATCTAAATAATTATAATACAACAATAGGGAACTTGAAACTGATGTCGACACGAAAAGCAATTCAAGTGGATCCGCAACGGACGGACATTGCATGTTTCTCATATATCTCATTTGCCTTGCAACTCGATCCGTTTCCCCGACCTCCCTAACTCGGTCCTGCCTCCCTCGACCAGCAAGCAGCAGGGGTAGGTTATTGCTAATTGTAATTTTACAACGGTAGTTTTCTACTGGAATTGAATTAGACTCTTGTTAATATAAAAACATGAACTAGCATTCTCACTTTCACGTCCATCTGATGTTAGTGTGGATTCCGCTTAGCAGAATCATTGATAACAGGACCAGCCGCTCGGTAGAAATAAATGTATTGGCTGGGACGGAACCATTTCCCATTCACGCTGTATTCACGCGTGCTGCTTAAGAGAATCAGCCTTTTAAAAAAGTCAAATTGCTGTGGCCCAACGTGTTTCGCAACCCGAGTTGCGAAACACGGAAGCCGTGACCGCTGGTGGATTGGATATAATGACTAAAGGCATCTTATCGCCTGCCCAGTGGTCCGTCACCGGCCCCCTCCCTTAGTGCGGTTCACTTGCAGTTTGTCGGGGCAAAACAATCAGCGCGCGCGCGACTTATCTGGGGACACGATAAAGAGACGAACCTAGCGATTAAGCACGCGCACTACTAAATACCCGCTAACCACGACTAGACCACGGTGGATGCGAGTTAGCTGATGATGTTCGCCGGATAAAACAGTTAATGTTATGCATGAAATGCTTACAACGGATACATGTGTGGTTATAACGGATACATGTGTGGTTATAACGGATACATGTGTGGTTATAACGGATACATGTGTGGTTATTATATGTCTCGTCCAAGGCCCAAGTCACTCGATGTATAAGTTATGGACGCATAATCGTTGAAAAAGTCATATCCCAATTTGCAATTATATGCAGTGGAGCCTTGTCAGTAAATACTTAATATGTACATCTAATTTGTTTGGTCTGTTTGAATACGTGTTTTGTGTTAAAAAGATCGCCACATTGTAAACTGCTTCGTTATTTGTGATTCACCAAACATTTTGCTTCGTTAATTCAGCCGAAACCCTTGGGAAAAAACGTGTGCGGATAAACGAGTTTCCACATTACCAATATATATCTATATGTCCTTATGTCCCTAGGTCAGTATCCTGACGAGGTTTCCTGCAAGTTTCACTGAGAGTTCCTTTTCACTTTGTCCATAGTTCCCATCTTTATGACATGTCACCCATTATTTTAACGAGCAAACCCAGGTCAGGTACCGGGACAGCACCCGGCCACCCAGGTGGAGACGTCGGGTACGGGCCGTTAAGTGGAGACGAGAGTCCCACCACAATAGATTTATGGCCCGGGACGCACTGACGGAATGACGCGCCGACGTTCCTGAGCCGTGACCTGTTGACAGCGAGAAGGCGAGACGATGATCTTGTTCCTCTTGTACCCTCAGAGACCATCAATTGTTCTGGAATGTCTCCGGACCAGAAGATAAAATAACGATGAAAGCGGTAATGACAGAAATGTTTGTGTAATAGATTGGAATAATAGGTTGGGCAGAATAGATAAGCTACGTAGAAATTCCGTATGGTACGAGGGTAAAATGGTATGGCTCTACTTGGTCGTTAGATTTGCGATACTTTAAAAAAGAAAGGAAGAAAGACTGGACCCTGACAATACTGGAGATAGAAAGATGAAACTAGAAAAGCGAATGGTGAATAAAAAAAAATAAATAAACTAATTTTGAGAAGTTAGGAACTAGTTCTGGGTTTGATATTTTATATGAATATTCGACGAACATGTGCCAGTGATGTTGTTATTGCTAGCGTCGCCGTTTCCATAATTGTTTGTACAATAAAAAAGACACAATTTGTTCAACATGCAATATGACTTTAGCTCTGCTATTCTCGGGATGTTTTTCATATCTCTTTTATTGTATTTCTAATCATTACTCTACTGAGTCTATTCCGTTGTCACCCTGTGAAATCCGGCATTCGGTTTTGTCTTCCTTTTCTGGACCTCCCTCGCTCCATCAACCCAGGCGGTATTCGGCGTCAAGTGTCAAACATAATCCCCATGAACATTCCGGTTACACCCAGCATACGAAAACGTGGTGTTTCCGCACAGCTGGCATAAAAACAGAAGCTTACACAATGTTTGGGAAATTATTAACGATCCTACAAATGGTTATTTAATTGAATTATCAAGGGCCTTGGTGGACCGTACTCTCGGTATTATTCGCTGCCCGTGAACCGGAGAAACGGAGCGACTGGGCGATCAATTGTTCACCGATCTCCGTCCTCTTGACGCGAGCAGCCGGTGGCACGATGATGTCTTTGTCAAACAAACGACTCTGCCAAAGTAGTTATCTTTCGTCGAGATGCATTTTCGAAACCCCGAGGTTAATCTGACGGTGCCCTCTCGTTAACGCTCGGGTTCGTCAACCACATTCTATGGCCTCGCGTCATACTTTGTTTTCTAGGAAATCTAGCGAGATAAGCAAACCGTACCTCCGAACTGCCGTTAGCATAGCATTTGTCAAGCTCACGAGGAACTATGTTGACAACATATTTTCGGAATAAAATGTGGCCGACTGTAATGGTCGAAGTGCCTGCTATTTTCGCGTGAGTGAATCAACAACTGGCTGTAGGGAGATAATAAACGACGTTCTTCGTGGAACGTTCTCCCGAATAAGATTGAAGATTGAGAAAAAATAATTATGTTTAAATGTGTCGTTAACGCCGCGGAATAAGTTTCGCATGTCTATAAAATAAATGTAAAGTGCTCAGAATGTCGTAAATAAGGCAAAAAGCCGTGCGTCAGAATGCTTTAGACTTTTTGTATTGTGACACGGTGTAGAGTAGGGTGGGGCAAGGAGCCCCCGTGGGGTAAGAAGCCCCCCTTGTATTTTCAAGATTATACGTGCGTGATGCCTGTCTCTGTTGGACGAAAGCAATGCTGCCACCTAGTGGCTACTCTGTACGAAAGCACACGCAGGCAAAAAACACGGTTAGTTAAATATATGCATTTTAAGTTTTCCTGCATGTTTGATGTAATATTTTTGTGTTTGTAATGTTTTACTGAGACATACAGATTATGCTTGTTGTTATGTTAGTTGTTGTTTTATTCATCATTAGTGCATATAGCTTCATTAATAAACAAAAAAAACAGGCGATAATGAGTATTAGCGCGGGAATTGACATTTGTACAAATAATGCACGCTGGGCGCAAGAAGCCCCCTTACAGTGCGGGGCAAGACGCCCCCGAGAGCGTCTTGCCCCGCAGAAGGGGGCGTCTTGCCCCACGTGATTTGGTCAACGTATAATCGTGAGTAAGTAATGGAAATGTTGTATATTGTTTTGTATAGCGGGGGTGATAATTCGTAGTGCACAGTATTGCACAATTACTATGTAGGCAATGTTTTTATGGTTCACCGATGAGGACTACGTTGCCTCTGCGGTTACTGATGAGGACGCCTTGCCGCCGACCACCGGATCATCGACAGCATTGCCGCCGATCGCTGGATCATCGACAGCCTTGCCACCAACCGCCGGATCATCCACAGCCTTGCCGCCGACCACCGGATCATCGACAGCATTGCCGCCGATCGCTGGATCATCGACAGCTTTGCCACCAACCGCCGGATCATCCACAGCCTTGCTGCCGGCTGCTGGATCGTCAACAGCATTGCCGCCGATCGCTGGATCGTCGACAGCCTTGCCACCAACTGCTGGATCATCAACAGCCTTGCCGCCAACAGCCGGATCATCCACAGCCTTGCCACCGACACAAGAGTTGGTCAGTGACCTCATAGAGGAACTGTCGCCAAGGCCAAAACTTTCCCGTCCACGCCCGAGGTCACGTGTTGCCGAATCAGCCGCGGTACTGACTTCGTCTCCTTACAAGCGCAAACTTGTTGACCAAGAGTCAGCTAAGGGGAAGGCAAAGCGAAAGGGGAAGTCACGAGGGACAAACAACAAAAACAAGGACGCAGTGAAGAAACCAAAGAGAAGACGAGTCAGCACCAGCAGTGAGGAGGAAGATTGGCCTTGTGTCATTTGCGGCGATCCGTTCGTGAACAGCAGATCTCGGGAGGTGTGGTTGCAATGTCAGTTGTGCCAGAATTGGGCACACAAAGATTGCACGCCAGGACTGCGATGTTTCATATGTCCAAACTGCGAGTCCGGTAGTGACTGAACGATGGTGCCAGTTGCATACAGTTACATAACTTGAATTCTTGTAAAGTTATGTCACCTGACAGTCATGACTGTCCTGACTGCATGTAAAGTTCTATTATCTTACTGTGAAGGAGTGTCGTAATACTGTAGGTTAGTTGTTTGTTTTGGATCAGATAAAACACACACTCCATTTTCAGGTTTATCGCGAGTTTGTTTCATTTCAGTATTCGTATTTTATACAATGGGACCTTCTATGGGGCATGAAGCCCCCCCGGGGGGCTTCATGCCCCATAGAAGGGGGCGTCTTGCCCCAGGCCTGGGGTAAGACGCCCCATTTGGAAAATATATTTAATTAATGATTATAAACAGTTAGTGTTGTCAAATGTCACTAATGTTTTGGTAATACGTAGCATAACCACACGGCAATCGTATGACAGCACAAGGACGTCAAAATGTTAAAAGTATGAAAAACTACGCCCATTTTCCCTTAAGGGGGGCTCCTTGCCCCACCCTACCCTAAATAGTAAGGCCGTTGACTGTAGTTTGGATTACTTCTGTACAATTCTGGTAACTTTGTGGCACTTTCTGATATGTTTCTAAAGTTCTGTATAAACTTTCTGATGCTTGGTTGTACCATGATTGATGCGGTAGGTCAGCCTAGCCCAGTTCTCGGAAGGTTTGAGATTACGAACCGATTAGCGAATGGCATCGCATTAATCAACATGTCCTTTAAGGTTACTATATCGTTAGGATTACTATAATGTACATTAAGACATCTTCGGGATGAGTTTACAGAATATTAATTCAGATGTATAGGGACTTCATGAATAATATGTAGGTAGAATGAATAACTGGTGAATTTGCAGATATTAACTTGATGTTAATGTATGTACAAGGTTTGCAACAAAGGCAACGGACTAGATATATTAGTTGGAGAACATTGTGAGAGCTGCGTGAGAGCTGTAGAAGATCTGTAGTAGAATAGTTGTAGCATAGATGTTGTACTGTGTATGGACTTCGACTAATAAAGCCACATTGTGGTCGAACCGAGATCTTCTGGTAAAACAATGTGAGTTATTCGTAGTCACGTCCCCTGGCGGTTCTGAACGAAGTAGGGTTAATGTGTTGACGTGACACGATGACTTCTACAACGGGTGTTGAGACAAAGACCCAACCCCGTATACACACACAACACACGCCACAACAACAAATAAAAACCGTTTTAAAATGCTTTGGGGGGAGACCACATTTGAGTTTCCCTTTGCCGTCATTATGACGTTTCTTTAATTTAACCCACAGGAAGTAACACCACTTCAGTAAAACTTTGTTAAAATGTTCGTTTATTATTTATCTCCATAAAAAAGAAAAAACATTGAGGGTTCCCGTAAAGATGTTTAAATATCTAACTTAGCAACAGCTACGTCAGCAACAAAATTAGCAAAACATTTATCAATAGCTACATTTTACCCACAATGAGTATTATCATTTCAAAACATTTATCAAAAGCTACATTTTACCCACAACGAATATTGTCATTTCAATAGAAGTTGGCCGAAATGTTAATTTATTATTAATCTCTCTATATACACATAAAAAAGTAATGAAGTGCCTGGCAAAAATCAGGGTTAGCAATAAATTCACGTTCTTTTACAAAAACATGTATCGTTTATGTTTATTATTGGCATAGATGACGTACTTTCAATCGACAGTAAAGTTTTTTTGTTGATTTTATTTGCTGATTACCATGCGCAGACCGATGCGCAGTTAGCATAATTGCATGGTAGTTTTCCACTTTAAAAGCGACACATTTTGTCACGCTCATTCTCAGAGCAATAATGCGATGGAAGTTTGGGGTAATGCTCAGAATTATTATCCATAGCCCATGCCGTTTGGTCGTTGATGTGAAAATGAACGGTTCTTCGCTGGTTTTGGCCCATGAAATGGTGGTGCCATCTTGTGAATAATGAGCAAATCAGTACTGATAATGCTTCCCTCTTTTGGATTTTTAGTTTTGTTTGAGCGGAACGCAATGCCAGCTGCGTTATCTTGTTTATGAATCTTATCGCAGTGTAGGCTAAAGTTTATAAAACTGCTAGGGAGGTGTTCAAGTCGTTGTCACTCCATGGTTAGTTTGCAATCTGGAACTTGTAGTTTTGGGTGGCAATCTTGTTAAATGATAGACAGTCGCGTGGGCGATAATATGTTCACATTAACGTGGGATGACGCATCCCGTCACTCGTATCAGATGTAATTTCAGGTGTTTAATATTACACCCAGGAAGTTGACAGTTATGGACAAGTTCCAATACTTTCTGTTTGTGTTATTTATGGACTAGATCGCCTCGTTTCTCACACTCGGTACCACTTCTAAAACCTCTACATTGACGATTTGGAATAGAATTAGGATTAAGATTTGCCTAGCACTTTGCCTTTGGTATAGGTACGTTGCTGAGCTGGGTTTTCTAAGGATTTTTGCGCTGTAGAAGTCTTCTTTATTTTAGTGTATTCTTGGCCGACTTCCACTGTATTGAGATTACAGCTGTCACTCTAAAAAGTGACCAGTTTTTTTCCAGTGTCTAAGGTATCGATTCTAATATTGAATCCCAGACAGTCAATTCAGAATTAAGATTGTTATAAAAAAAATTATGAAAAGCCCAATTTTACCCACAAGGAATAATGTCACTTCAATAAAGGTTGGCAGAAATGTTTAACAAGGTTTAAAAAGATTTGCCATCCAAGCCAAAGGCCCAGATGGCAAGTGGACAAGGAAGCCATTGGCTTATCGAGAGTCCAACAATGTTCATCTACTTATAACCCACCCTCCTGAGATATGTGTCAACCTTGTTTTTAAGCATATTCACGCTGCTAGCAGTTGCACAATCTGTAGACAATTTGTTCCATTCCAAGTCCTAATACTGAATACCCACTCAAGTCCTAATACTGAATACCCACTCAAAACCGATTTCCAATTTGAAACTTCTCCATCTACTACAACTCGTTGTTTTCTGTCAGTCAGCCATTGTTCTATCCAGTCAGTTATGCTATCCCCGATACCATGGGCTTTTAATTTAAGTAGTAATCTTTGATGTGGCACTTTGTCAAAAGCTTTCTGAAAATCAAAGTAGATAATATCTACTGGCAATCCCACAACTATCCACTTAGTGATTTCTTCCAAAAAACAACATATTTGTTAAGCATGACCTCGCTTTAAGGAATCCATGTTGAGATGAATTTAATAATTTATGCTTAACGAGAAAGTCCACCATATGGTCTTTAATTAACCTTTCTAATAATTTACAAATCACTGACGTTAAACTCACTGGTCTGTAATTCTCTGACTTATTTCTCGAACCCTTTTTAAATAATGGTATGATGTTTGCTTCTTTCCATTCAAACGGAACAACTCCCTCTTTTAATGACAAGTTGAACACTCTTGCAATTGGTATACTGATTTGTTCTACTGTTTCAATTAGTAATGTTATTTTATTATTCGTATTTATTTCTAGGTTTGTTATTTTAAAATCACACAAGTTCCAAAAAAATTTTCTGTATTAAATTTATAATACACATCTGCGTGGGGATGGGGGGGGCTTCTCTGGTAGTTTATTAAATTTATACTGTTTTCGGCTATAAATTAACATTCTTTTATGAAATAAGATTGGTATGCAGTTAAGGCCACTTTTGAATTTTTTCCCAAAGATTCACTGTGCATATAATGTGTTCTATATTAAGGACAGAGAAATACCTTTGCACAACATCTCAGATCAGGTCTTTTCTCAGAGAGACATCACTACAAATGGATGGAGTACGGTGGGCATTTCGCTGTGGCAAATGGAAACCAACACGTGAACAGTGGACTCTCGTAGCACGATGTGTACAGCCAGAGGAGAAACAGCGCATTGGTCGATTTGTCTTCCAGAAGGATGCCAAATCTGCAATGGTGAGAAACATAAATAAACTTGTAGTAAATATTTGTTGTCTAGGAGGTTCTTCTTTTGACTATTTTATTCCCTATTAGGAGTGGCTGCTGGAGCCTTCGTCTACCAAGTGCTAACAGTACAGCCATGTCACTGTCCAAATCTGTCTTACTAAGCAAATATGCCAGACCACTCAGGCCTTATCTCATTGTCTTCCTCAGTGGCCAAGGTTTATTTACAGAGATTGGCCAGTTAAACCACCTGCCTGCTAATTCCTTTTGTTTGAGACAGAAAGACTTAAATGAAATGCACCCTTGAATTCTATTCAACCTTTTACTTACATTCACTTGTTTATTTATACTTTATTTTATGTGTTACAAATGGTGTTGTATTTTATAATTTAATGTAACGTGTTCTCTTTGTTGTTAGAAATAAATTACTGATTGATTGACCGACTGACCTATATTTAAAATGTGGTTTGTTTGAATTCAATGGCTTTTCTTTATTTTCTTCTGCAGTCAGGCAGGTTGTTGTTGAGGAAGGTGATTGCGGAGACACTGCGCATGCCCTACAGAGAGGTACAACTGGCAAGGACTGAGAAGGGAAAGCCCTACCTTGAGAACAACTCACAACGCTATCCAAACTTCAGCTTTAATGTTTCCCACCATGGGGAGTATGCAGTGATTGTGGCGGAGAGCGAGTATCAGGTCGGAGTGGACGTGATGCAGATAGAATACCCCAGTACGTGTCGAAGGAATTGATAGTTAAGTAGTTGAATTGAAATGCAGCAGCATTACTGTGACAATACGTAAAAAGGTAAAAATCAGATATTTAATGGTTTGTTCGAAATGGAGGCTATACTTTGTAAAAATACTAAGCTAGTGGTGGTGCATTCTGTAATCTTTCAGTAGTGAACTAGTATCTGATTCCAGTCAAGACCAGGGTAGAGAGATTTTGTTTCCCGGTTACTGTGTCTCTCTCTCTCTACATGTGTGCGTGCGTGCGTGCGTGCGTGCGTGCGTGCGTGCGTGTGTGTACAATTTTTTTTTACTCGTGTGCTTGCATGCATGCATCAATCATTCACCAGGTGTCACCTCTGTTTATATAAAATAAATATCCTCACAACACTAGACATCTCCGCTGTGTGTTTGTGCATGTGCACGCGCACAAACAAGCCACACACATATTTGCTGCTTCTGTTGCTTCTATGTGGACCTTCTTACTGCAGGGAATCGTGGCACTGAGAAGTTCTTCAGTACATTTGAGAGACAGTTCACGGCCCAAGAGTGGAAGACCATTAGAGGACCAGCTAGCGAATGGCAGCAACTGACCAACTTCTACAGGTTCTGGGTGAGTCCTTGCTGATGTCATCAGAATGTATCCTCAGAGATTCTTTATGACAGCTTTCACATACTCGTGTCCTTGGAGGTTGTATTAAACTTTGCATGGTCAGAAAATGGATTACTGATCATTGGTAGTTTGGTGGTTTTTATTGTTTACACCTAACCATAAGTGAAACTTAATGCTGTACAGTGGAACCTCAGTTTATGGTCACCCCGGTAATACAGTCACCCCGCCATTATGGTCACCCTGGTAATACAGTCACCCTGCCATTATGGTCACCCTGGTAATACAGTCACCCCACCATTATGGTCACCCTGGTAATACAGTCACCCCGCCATTATGGTCACCCCGGTAATACAGTCACACCGCCATTATGGTCACCCTGGTAATACAGTCACCCCGCCATTATGGTCACCCTGGTAATACAGTCACCCCGCCATTATGGTCACCCCGGTAATACAGTCACCCTGCCATTACGGTCACCCTGGTAATACAGTCACCCTGCCATTATGGTCACCCTGGTAATACAGTCACCCCGCCATTATGGTCACCCTGGTAATACAGTCACACCGCCATTATGGTCACCCTGGTAATACAGTCACACCGCCATTATGGTCACCCTGGTAATACAGTCACCCCGCCATTATGGTCACCCTGGTAATACAGTCACCCCGCCATTATGGTCACCCCGGTAATACAGTCACCCTGCCATTACGGTCACCCTGGTAATACAGTCACCCCGCCATTATGGTCACCCTGGTAATACAGTCACACCGCCATTATGGTCACCCTGGTAATACAGTCACCCTGCCATTATGGTCACCCTGGTAATACAGTCACCCCGCCATTATGGTCACCCTGGTAATACAGTCACCCCGCCATTATGGTCACCCTGGTAATACAGTCACCCCGCCATTATGGTCACCCTGGTAATACAGTCACACCGCCATTATGGTCACCCTGGTAATACAGTCACCCCGCCATTATGGTCACCCTGGTAATACAGTCACCCCGCCATTATGGTCACCCTTGACAGTCCCAAATGATTTCCACAGTAAACTATAGGACGTTATTCCCGCTAATCCGGTCACCTTACTGTTCAGGAATACGGTCAGTAACCCAGTGCAAAATGTCGAGATTGCCCGCAGATTAACCCCGTACTTAAGGTCAGTCACAGCCGGGAGGGAAGTCAAGATTTGGTGGCTGCAACGGCAAGCTTTCGCATTCCGGCCACAGTTCCATAAAAGGCGATCTCAATATGGAGCCATGCACTGGCATCTGCATGTTTACACAGTGACCAGTTAACTTCAGAAAGCAATACAAGAAGCAAGACAGCGGTCATTTTAGTAAACACTTTGAGGCAAATTCTTAGGCCTAAGCTTAGCGGCTAAGTAAATTTTATTAAAAACACGGCGCCGTCGATGGCTCGGTCATCAACGCTAACAATAGGACACCGTGTAGTACTAGGTGCCCTGTTGTTTCTTAAACACCAATGAGCACTTGTAGGAATAGTAGGCCCTGGAGGTGGCAAAATGTTGCAAAATAAGTGGCGTAGTGAACCAAAACGAAATGGAAACAACAACAAAAAGGTGTGTTAGGAATGAGCTGAGTTTAAAAGCAAAGCTTGATGGCTCCCCAAAATAAACCATGGTGCCTCTGGAGGATAATTCGTGTTCGATCCTGAACAGCAAATATTTAACGAGTTGTCATGTCAGCAAATAATGTATCGTACCAACATTAATACTTATTTATGTGTAACAAAACCAACTAGCAAACATTGGTCGATCTGGTGTATGAATAACTTCGCTGCAATCAAACACACTAAATGCCTTATCCTGTTACGTGAAGTTACTCCAAGTCCCATGATGCTTCAGTGCCCATATTCACCTTGCTTAAGGTCACCTTGCTATTTGACTTTGACTCAGTCCAGTGGGTGACCATAATACAGAGGTTCCACTGTAAATAGCTAATTAGTTGTTTATGCACTATTATTATATACTTCTAAACACTATTATTATATACTTCTAAACACTATTATTATATACTTCTAAACACTATTATTATATACTTCTAAACAAAGTATGATTGAAAAGATTATCACTAAAACGGTCATGGGCTGTCATTTTGTATCAAATGGTTATGCAGAGGGTTCTACAGAGATTTGCTCGCTTACACAATTGTCCACCTGGGCTAATAAGCTTTAATTTATTGAGAAAGAAAAAGAAAGTTTCCTGGTTTCTTCTCACTGCAAATGTCCACGTTGGTGTTGTAGACTAAGTCAAAATAACTTAGATGTGGATTTGTATATAATTTAATTATGTCTACATAAGTATTGTTATGAAATAATACATATTTGCACACATGCATGCATACAAAAACACTCAAGCACACATTAAATATGATCACAATATTGTTTAAATAAATATTGATTAAAAATTCTTAATTGTTCATCCAGCATTCCCTAGATGGAGCCACTTATTCTGTAAATACATAAATATGTTGCTGTTGGGCTACACTGGCCCTACAGGGAGTGGTATTGTTAGCATTGGTAGATTGGTTTCAATATGTTTAATGATTAAAATGCTTTCTTTCTTTTATTTCTTCTCTCCTTCTTTCTTTGCCCTTTCCACCTTTCCCATTTTCTCCCTACTTTCCTTTCAGCCCTTCCCCCCTCTACCTTCTTTTCTTCTCTTCCTTTCGTCTTTTGTATATCCTTATTTTCCTTCCCTTTTACCCTTCTTTCTATATTGACACCACATTATTTGCCCAATATTATGTATGAAAATCCAGTGATGTCCATAATGTTTTATAAATTAATTGACCTACTGATTATCATTACTCTAGCCATTCCATTTCAGTGTTTAAAGGAGAGTTATGTGAAGGCACTGGGCATTGGCATCGGGTTTACACTTCAACGACTCGACTTCCATGTAACCTCTGAGGTTCTGGTTGGACGAACTGTGTGTGACACACAGGTCTACGTGGATGGCACTCTACAGCAAGACTGGAGATTTGAGGAGACAATGCTAGATGATAAACATGGTGTTGCTGTGGCATTGAACAAAAAGGTAGACACATTTGGTACAATTATCCCACATTTGTAGTCAAAAGTTGCCTGCAAAAAGTGTCTTGATTTTTTATGTGTAAACATGCTGATCACTGACATTTCAGTTTCTTTTGGTTCGTTTTAGTCAATTTAGTTAGTTTCTGTGATCAACTTTTGGAAATGCAACAAAATGCAGCGAAAAAAATCAGTTAAACCCAACAAAAAATGCTTCAAGCAGTGCATCTACAAAGTTCTGTGATTCCATTGCTCAAAAAATATTCTAATGGGTTGACATGGTAAATAGTTTGCACAGAAATACATTGCTATGGACTAGTTCAGGATTCCTAAAGGTCATGGAAGCCCTGTTAAGTCATGGATTTTCTAAATACATTTTCCATGCCTAGAAAGTCATGCCATTTTATAAAAAGGTTGTGGAATTTTAAAATGGTTTTATTTGTATCTACAAGTTGCTGATATCTCGGTGAATGGTAAACTACCGTCCCGCAATTGTATATCAACATACACATTACATCGTATGTGATGCAACGTGTGTATGATAGTGACACATTAACGATAGTCGTCGTTTGTCATGGCATAGAGTCATGGAAAGATATGGACTTTTATATTAGATAAAGAGTGGGAAGCTAGGTTTGAATACATCACAGATATGATATAATCACGTTGTTCATCTGACAGGATACCAGCAAGAAGTGGAGACCCAGTGCCCAGCCTTTCAAGCAGCTAGACTTCAAGGACTTGGTCGCAGGGGCAGAGACGCAGACACTGGCTGATCCACCATTCTGGGACAGCTTCAGTGTGAAGGATGAACACCCTGGCAACCATTGACATGGCAACTGAATGGCCTGGCAATCGTTAACATGACAATTGAATGGCCTGGTAACCATTGACATGACAACTGAATGGCTTGGCAACTGTTGTATGATTACTGAATGGCCTGGCAACTGTTGACATGGCAACTGAATGGCCTGGCAACCGTTTAATGACAACTGAATGACATGACAACTGTTGACATAGCAACTAAACTTAACTCATTATCCTAGATTTCTGAGATTATGCAATTCCACATAGTTTATCCTAAGTGATTTCTGAAGCATATAGATATAAAGATTTCTGTTTTGAAAGAATTCAGATACCTATTTTTTTTACGATTACAGATGTTGCCAATTTCTGCTTTTATTTAAGATATAATTTGCATTTATAAGCTGCATGACATTCTATTTTTGTTGTCATAAGTATGACATTGATGCATTGAGGTCATTGAATACTGCCATGCCAACTTCAGCTATCTAACACTATATATACGTTGATTTTTTTTTATTTGGTTTATTTGTGTACTGCAGATGTGTTATAGAATATTGCATGGTATTTTCATAATATAAGATGATATGTCAAATAAATAGGTATGAGTCTGAATGTTTTTGTAAATAAACAGGTGTAGTCACGCAAATATACATTTGAGGTCCACAAAGGACTACTGAAACACTTTCAAAACAAAGCCCATGCCTTTAGCTGTGTTCATCCACCAAATTTGACCACTGTAGATGACATCTTCTTTGGATTCTACTAAAAAAAGTATTACAATATTTTAAAACTCATGGAGTTGCAAGTGTAGTGTTTGCAAATGTCAAACAATAGCAGACTAGTTTCCTAAAAGATCCCATAAATATTAACAAAACGTAAGTGTTGTTGGGCATTGCCATTGAACAAGATAAGACAAGACCTGCTCTTATATATTTTCCACCCGTTGATTATTCATTCATAAATCATAAAATAAAATAAAAATTCAAGTGTCGTGTTTAATGATGCTTTAGTATTCACTGTGTGTATACCTTTACTGAATATGCATGCAAAAATATGTGATATTGTAGTTTAAAGTAAAAAATACTGAAAATTCATCTGCTGGAAAACATATCTAGATGAAATAATGTTTACTTTCCGTCTGTCTGTCTGAACCAACCATAGTGAGATATTAACTAGCCTTATATTCTGAAAAGGCCTTCCAGAAACGTTTTCAGTCGGGCCTAAAAGGTACTGCTTTTATGACATCAAGCATTTCAATGTGGGTTCTATTTCTGGATGACATATCTGTTGTGGCTTTTGGACTATCCGGTAGATGGCGATAGTCACCTCAAATGGGTAGAATAAAGCATGGTTTAGTCATCAGGTGGCAGCACATTAACATAGACAAGACGGATTCTTACTAGCAATCGTAAGCACTTGTTTAACGTCAGTCATATTTTCACGTCTACAGCATATATTACAATTTTTCTACTAATGAATGTTATCCTTTCGTAATGCAACGTGTTATACAATGTTATATAGTGATTAAAAAATTACCGGAAGCATGGTGGGGGTATAGCTCAGTGGCAGAGCATTCGACTGCAGATCGAGAGGTCACCGGTTCAACTCCGGTTGCCCCCTTCCTAAACTTTTTTGGCTTTGATAAAAATGTTGTGGTAATATATCTTTGCTGTTACTTGATGCAAAGCATATCAACTGAATTTACCTCGCATACTTTGTAGTGCACAAATTCTCTTCTACACAATTATATGAATACATTCGTCATATCTCTAAAGTTAGTAATTTTTTCACTGATGTGCTTTGTTCTATATGAAGCATGTGGCAGCATTTAACAAGGTGGTCATACGAGGCGACAGGATCCAGATCATCAGATGACATGCAGACAATGATCAACGATATCATTGGCTATCAAAGGTCCAACAACTTTTCATATTGTCACACATATTTCAGTGTCACTTCCGTTTTTAAACTTATTAGCAGTTATAACCTATGATGCACTGGAATTTATACAACCAGTAGGCCTATATAATTTAATTATGGTTCCGTTTTGATACAAGCAATATCCGACGTTTGAGTATTTTAGGAATATAACTTAAAATGTCTCCAGTAATTTGCGCGCCACGTCAGAGACAGTACAGGAAAAATTTACACGCCACCTACTGAGTATCGTAATAGGGAAAGTAAATGACCCGGCGCTGATATATCAGTGCTGCAACCATCATTAGGCAATAGGAGGCACATGCCATATGTGATTTTTGAAAACGTTTATAATATTTCCACCCTCTCTCGGCGCTGCATGCCAGTTGTGGAAGCATTAAGTCATGACCCCCCACCTTTGGCTTAAGTTTTTTATTTATGTGTTCCGTTGCGCCGCTATAAGGTAATACGGCAAACTATAATGGGTGACTAGCCTCCCCCGGGCCTTGGCCACCTCTGCACAAGAATACGTCACTGCTGCACGCCTCGGTTGGCGCTTTGCCTCACGACTAGGTACTTGCGAGTCTGGTTACGGCACTGGATATTAGTTGCGTCTGCCACAACGTGACTTCCTAACCACCTATCGACCACCTCACCATGTTCACACATGTACCCTTTTGTTTTGAGATGCGACTCGCCTTCTGCTAGGACATGATACACGGCCGGACCACATGGCCACCTGGTGGCAGAAGTTTTTCTTATCAAGCAACTTTGTTGTGCAAACATCAATCTGTACAGCGTTTAACTTTTTCCAGTAAAAGTAATCGTTTGAACGTACGTGACCGGCCTGCCAGAATCCTTCCATTACGCAGACATTCCGCTTCAAAGCGCAACGAAATTGAATGTGGAAATCCGGAAGCGGCCGCAACGTGTTTGTAAACTGACTCGAAGCGCTCGGCCATGGTTAAAGCGCACCTGTTTGACGAAATCCTAAACAACAACATATTACTAAGGTTTGTCAGCAGCTCCGGACCTGACAGCTCGACAACAACGGCGATCTTTCCGCCACGGTTGGCACTGAAACGTAAAACTAATATTGTTGTAGGTTCTTACATCGGACTGTCTGCAAGGTGCCAAGGCCATAATGATGTCCATTAGTGAGACTTGTGTAAGTGCTCTAACTGCGAGTAATGTCTACTGACAGCACAAACCTAGTCCACAGATACTTTGCAATATCCGAGTGTTTGTGCATTTTTGAAGGCATCTACTAGGAAATGAGATTAAAGTGGTGTGTTTACTCTTGAAGCCTTCAAGTATATACTGCTAAAAAGTAATACTTTACTATCCTGCAGATTGTAACGTCATCTCCCAAGATGATGGTAGGCAAACTGATGCAAACTTGTCCATGGTGAATCTTTGCTTCGGAAAAGAAAGAAACAGAGAAAAAGAAAAAAAAACATGAACAAAGAAAGGCAACTCGCTATGAAATATATATATATCATATATTTAGTAGTTCTAAATAATATAACCTTGTCTTTTTTAATTAGTTATCCTTTTGAACGAAATTGTTTTATATAGAATTACGGAGTTAAATTAACTGGTTCCAGATAAATTCGAGAAAGGTTGGCCAATACGCGAACAGTTCATGCTTATCATATGAACTAACCTTTGCACGTATTCACACAGGGGCATATATGATAAACCTTATCCGTACGTTAACAGTGTGTAAGTTATCCAGCCATGTAGCTTGAACCAGCCGTTTTCCTTTCTTAGTAGATTTTGTTATAATCCGGGAACTATAACTTGGCTTAAGGTCTGACGGTGTGAAGATAAGGCCGTTTGATTGACACGGATTTGATACTTGGATGCTGGATTTCGGCGATGTCTTCACATCCTTAACAGTGTGAAGACAGGTCAAAGCAATGGATAACAACATTTTGTTCGTGAACCTGATTTTAAGAAAAACTCAATTAAGGGAGAAGAAGGGTAAAAGGAAAAAGAAGAAGAACAGGAAGAGGAATATGAAAAAGAAGACAGTAAAGATATCAAGACAGACGATGACAGCATCTCAATGAGTATCATTAAATAAAGCGTATCAAACCGAACGACCGAGTACATAATGTAGCCGTTTATACAGTCTGTGTTTACCCAGTGTAATCACGTGTAATTACCAACGTTACTAAAACATTTTCTAACCATCAATTTGGTAGTCTGATCAAGGAACTCTTCTCTTTTTGACTAGGGATATTCCTATTTGAGGATGAACTACTGGCCATGCTATGTTAAATTAAGTTAGTTATCTTCTTTATGCTTGTTTATGATAGCTAGTGCAACGTATTGGAGGATTTTAACAGTAAGAAACGTAGTAAGAAAGTGAAGGAGTTCGTATTGTTGCGACATTTGAAAATATCACATTGCAACGTTTGTGATCCCCAATTTAATTTTTAATAAGTCAAAGTGCAGGTAAATGGGATGTTGAAATGTTCTAAACGAAACATTTACAACAGCAAAGCATATTTAAAGATTACCAATGCAGATTTTGGTCACCTTTGCGGCCAGTTATTTAAACGGACATTCCATGGGTAAAACTGTCAATTTTGGCAGTGATGATGATTTATGGCGAGTTAGCGACCACCGTATCACTTGGCCAGTAACTGAGTGTCGACGTTTGATGGACACCAGGCCGAGACAGCGCACCGGCCAGTGTGTCAGTATACAAGAGTGACAGTCGCGAACTGATCGTGGACACAGTGTTGTCCAAGCAATTTTGACTTTGCATATTTTAATATGTTGCACCCGAGTGACATTTCACAAAGTTTTGTTAGGGATTACCTGCGTGTGTGGTCAGTCATTGGCCTGACTTGACAAATATGACACATAATTCATCATCCGTGTCGGATTGTAAAGTTTATGTATCAGTATCTAAATAGCAGATTGTTCCAAAGATGGAACAGTTTTAAAATATAATATTACATACTTTGTTTTTAGTTTCTTTAAAATATTGTCTAACCTAAAGCGTACGAATATAATCTTAGCAAATGCACACTTATGTTCAATATTATGATTGCAAAATAAATAAATAAAAAAATAAATAACATTTATATTTATTGTTTTATAAAATTAGGCGTCAGAAAATCCCAGTGGACAATCCTCATTTTCATAATTGAGTTGGATTTATGAGCAATAAATGGTATTCACGATTTAAATAACTTTTTGGCTACATGGTGTATTCGAATATAGCTTAGGTAAAAAATTATTATTCGTATGGTAGCCTGTCGTGCGATCACGTTGGTCTAGTTTAGAGGACACGATTGAGTTTTACATTTTATAAATATACACACATTGCATATAATATGGAATTGTGGATGTGTTCACGATAAAGCAGAAGAAATTAAGAAGAAGAGGAATCAAGACGAAGAACATCGGTGGAATACTATTAAAACAATATCTTTGTGAAATATATCAAGCTTCACTCAATCGTATCCTGTTGCGAGGACGTTCCTGCAGTGGCTCATGATAGATGGAATCCATAGCAGGTTACATATTCACTCCCTCTGTGGGATATTTTACTTCCCAGACCAGATAGAAGGGAACATTGGCTTTTAGCATCTCTTCCGAAATACACACAGACAAAGTGAGGTGAACGAAATGACTTAAGTTTCGAAACGACAGTGGGTGGTTTCAACCAGTGGCGTATTTAGGATCTCGCAAAGGGGGAGGAGGCCAAACCGATTAAATTCGAACACTTTAGTTACACCCAACAATGACGTTAAAAGAAAGAAAAAAAGTGTGCGCAAACGCACAGGAGCACAATCATCAAACGCAGACTGCATATTATTGTAACAAGCACAGTACCAAGGCCATGACTGGTCATGCGCTGCTTAAATTGTGACGACTCCTATCCCGCATTATGCTTGATTGCATACGAGGACACTACTAACCCCGGGGTATTTTTTTACGGGTCATATCCGTTGTTGTCTTCAAACACACTCTATCCTCGTGAGATTGTCACGTGTAATTTGTACAAATGACCACTGCGTTCTCGCTAGATGGCAACAGTTGAGCCGTTTTGTCCAAGATCTGCCTCTCGCGTTCCGCATGAGTGAATTTTTAGAGATCCAGGCGCCTAGCTCAAATTCGAATTTATTGCGTCAAAGTTGATAAGTGATGACTTTTTGTGTTTATGTTATACCTTTAAAACAATAAAATGTTATACCTTTAAAAAGACAACATCCCTAATAATTCGCGCGAAAATGAGAGGCTACGTGGTCACTGACGAAACATGTTCATCTACTGATGAGAACATATCCCCGGTCCCCGGGTTACTGTCCCAAGTGGTGGTGGGGGGGGGAGCGGCAGATTAATGAAGGGGGATTCGATCACGTGTATAGGATTACAGTAAACCATTTCAGACATAATGGGATGGGACAACGCATACGATTTATTTTGTTTTTCTTTATCACAAATCATGATAGTGTCATAATTAGACAAGTTATAAACATGTCTCCGATCACTGAAAGGATTACCATCAAACAGGGAAACAGATTTCTTCACCGCCAAACTACCATTTTATGTAAAGATAATGCCAGAAAATGCAGGAAGTAAGTAAATGTAGTAAGTAGTAAAGTAAATATAGGGGAAGGCAGTATTACTTGAGCCACCCATGATTGGCCAGGAAACTGCAGCAGCGACAGTTATTTGGTAACACTCAGTGATTGGACATGTTATTATAGCATGATTTAGGTGCCATTTGCCACAATGGTAAGAATATGTGAGTTAAAAGTATTTTTTTATGTTTCTCATAACTTTTGGTGATTGTGATTAATATTAGCTGGTGTGTAAGCTATTAAAGCATGTGGCCAGGCCTTATTGCATGCAGACTTCGCGCATTAATGAGAGTTAATTAAAAAAGCGTAATTGTCTACATGGGGCTAGTTGAGCTACCCAGGCCAAGGGGGAATATTTGAACAGTGGTTAAATAACGATAGTTGCTTTACTACAAAATACATACATCAATCAAATTGGGACATCGGATAGCTGCAAAGCAACGCATTAGCAATTAGCTACACTGTTTGCGATGGGTCGTGTTGACTTGTCAGTGACGTGTGGTACCCATTGTGTAGATGTGTTGGCCGAGTTGTTGTGAAGTTTCAGTAGGCCTACGTCAATTATACAAATACAGCATTTACCCATTGTGATTTAACTTACGCTTCACTCTGACTCAACGTACCCCACACCAAATGTTAGTTGAACCATTTCGCCAACCCTGTTTGAATCAATTAAAAATAATTATTTATGTATACTAGGTATATTATATTGGTCTAAGTCTAAGATGATTTACTTTGGTAAACTCACATAAACACACAGTTTATGTGAGTAAAAATTTTTTTACTTAGGAATATAACTATGTCCTCGATATCAAAATAATAATAAATGACCCAATTAACACATGCCTTCCCCTACCCTAAAATTTACAAATCTTCCGCCAGTAGTAACTCCCTTCCACACTCGCGATAAAAACACTAAATATTTTTGTGCAATGTTACTTGACACCTCTACTATTGAAATGTGTACAAAGTAAATTATATAAATATTGAAAAAACATGACTGGTGTTACTTAATTGTAAGACAAAACAACATTTTATATTACCATACGATGAGACATGTATAGCTACGCACAACCACTGTCGCTGATACGCGATCAATACTTATTGTAGGGCCTACAATTATCATCCAATAGACCTTTTTTTTAACAAACTGGATTTCATGATGGATTGATCATAATTGATTATTCGATTTTGGAGAAAAACATTTTGTGGACCTACAATCAGAGTAGGCAAGACAACTTCGTGAAATTATTGGACGATCGACAAAGCAGACGACATCCGGTAAAATTGGCGGCAATATTACCGCTCGCAGGTGTCTGATCGAAGGTAGACAAAGAATTAATGAGTCAAGACCTCGCCGGTACATTTGCCTTGGGCTGTAAGTGTTGACAGTTGTTGTTATTTACGTATATTTCGTCACTTCGTACTTGTAGTCCTGAAACGCGTGATGGTGATGACAAAGCTGCAGGATTAACTTGCAGTGTTGTGCATTCAACTTGGGACGTCCGAGACGCTGGACTGCCTGGGCTGGAGTCTGTCACTGACTTGGCATAGTTCCCATCTTGTCAGATCACATACAAATACTGGCAATAGCTTATTATGCAAATGTGTATTTATAATAACTGACTGTCTAGTCAGTCAATGCGTAATATTTATGAAATTGTATTTCATAATGTGTCCTGTCTGTCAACGAAACGAGCAGGCAACATGCACGCTTAAACTTAGTCTTAGACATAGTCCAGTCAGTCTAGGCCAAAAAGTTGCCCAACCTAGAAAACAATTAAACAGAAGCGGGGTTTGCTGTAAGCAAGCCCCAAACACCTGTCCAATAGCATATAAAAAGTAGGTGAATACATATGGGTAAAGTTACTTAATTTGCATGTTAATTACCATAATTTATGTCTAAAAGTAATACTTTCATTTCTCCATCTGGCGGATTATTCGTAAAACGGCAAGTCTTCATTTTTGTCTGCCAAAGTTTACAGCTATTTAACATGATACAAAAACGGCTGGTGAACATGAACATTGAGTACCAGATAATACATATATATTACAGTTCACACAAACTACTGTTGAATTACTCATACACTCAAATTGATCACAAGTTAATGTTGAAAGTTCACGGCGGAAAGGCAATCTGTATAGTCACCGGAGTCAAATTCAACCCATTCCCAACCCATTGAAATCTTGCTTGATCTCGCGTTAGAGACATCACAGCGTATGTTTACGACAATAATGACAGTCTTGTCTGAGCAAAATATATTTTTATATATAATATAACATGGAACACTTTTATAACATTCACTCTTGCACAAAATGTTTCTTTAGATTTTTGTGAAAACAGCATATTGTATTAAGTAGGTTGAATTTGACACCAACTAGTATATATCAATGAAACTAGTGAACTGCGTGGAGACAATGTACATACATTTTTTGAACAAACTGTCCATCAAATGTTAATTTTGCTTACAAGATGGACAATTTGCAGTCATTTTTTATTTTGGAATATTCATCTTCCTAATTTTCCCATTTGCATTTTAATTTGTCTGCACATTACAATGTTTAATATTTTGCTGTCCAACTTAACACTGACAACTGAAAATTGCATTTGTTAATTGAGTTGGAATATGGCTTAATTTTTTACTTCTCATGGCTTAAAATTGATTTGAAATTGTCCAATGGGCAACATTAGTAGATACATTATAACCTAACATTAATCCCATCCCAGTGAACACATGGACAACAATGGTTGTAAATACTACTTTTGACCCTGTTTTTAACCATATTTTTTCCTTTTGTCCTGTTATTAGATTTTTTATGGGCATGCTTCTTTTTAAATCCTGAGATTACTGTTAACATCCTTTTGAACCAACTACTAAGTAGAAACCCCATGATCCCCTGCATCTGTCTTGCACCCTGAAATACCTCCACCAGAATGAGCTGCCACTTTATACTAATAGGTGCCATGCCCTGCATACTGGGCAGTAGGGTTGTGATAAGTTAATTGGAAAAGTATGTAGACATGCATCAATTGCTTGCCTCTCCTGGGCTGCTGCCCATAGCATCACACCCACATGTCTGGTGCCACAAGTGGCATGTTGATTGGTTGCCACCTAATGGCTTGTGATCATCTTCACAATTAAGACTCATCCATCTGTTTTACTGTGTGGACAATATCTACTTAGGGGTCATAGCAGAAGTTCTCAAAGTAAAAATTTTTTATATCGTTACGTATTGGTGGGTGGTGGTTTGTTCATCCCATGTTTTGTGGGACGAGGGAATATCAGCATCAGTGGCGCCACCTACACAATTGTTTTAATATGGTTAATGCAGTATTACTGGCATATCTGCATTTAATTTTCATGTTTTGTGTGTGTTTTAATATGATGTTTATATTTTAATGGTTGAATAAATTGATGAGTAAATATTTCTTGGTTTATATTCATAATCGATATATTTGGATAGGAGGCTGGCGGTTGTTGGCTGTGCTTTTTTGTCGGTAATATACGGTTAATCTTATGTCCCACACCATGTATTGGGGGGGGGGGTGGATGGGTGATCTTAACAAATGCTAAACACTTTTTGGAGTTTGAGAACTTATGCAATGACTCCTTAGCCACCTGACTGAGAAACATAATTATTGTTTCCTGTCATTTTTTTATGTAATACAAGTTTTGGTAAATAGTTTGTAGTGCATCAGATATCAAATGTTAATAATAGTTAACTATTTGCACAACTTTTGATAGATTTTCATCACTGAATGCTGCAGCTTCCGCGTAATTATTTATGATAAAAAATTTGTTTTTTTTAGGCATTAGAAGTGGTGAAAATATGAAACTTGATACAATATATAATGCACTGTAATTCTCTTGGTTGACAGGCAAGTTTAGACAGTGTGTGCCCAATGCTGACTATTTCAGTTCTCATTAACTATTTCTCCTATCAGATAACCAGTGTCCATGTGGTTCTGATATCTATGGGTCCCTGCTTCCATATACCAAAGAGAAGCTGCAGGGCATCAAGTGACCCTCAATTAACTCCACCTGGTCAGGGGTCAACAGCTCAAGTCATCTAAGCAGTTGGAGGGTAATTAGAACAGACAAGTTCGGCACAAACATAAGTTTCCTTGCTGGATGAATGATTGTGTGGATTGGTGAAGGGGTAGAAGCTGCACAACATATGTGTGTACATGGTGGACTGAAATTGTTGAAATAATAGTCTATTTGAGAAATCCTAAAATAAGGTACTTATTTATGCAGCTGAGTGAACTACGGCAATGTGGAATGAACACAATATCCCATGTTTCAAATGGTAACCAGAAGATTCAAACTTTCATTCTCTCAATTGAGATTCCAATGTTGTGTCCATTATACTGCCATGCTCCAGAAATTATCACCAGGGTCCTCCACACCCAGATCCTCATAGTTGACTTACCAAATCTGGTGAATCCCCAGAGCCCAAGTTTCCTGCTGGGGACAGCTACTAGGATTTCTGCCCACTTTACTGAGTCATCCCAGTTCTCTGTTTCATCAATCACTCACTGTCCCTTCATACTGGGCTTAATTCCACAGCTATCTGATGGCAGGTAATAGAATGCCCAGCATGAAATATAATTGGAAGAGGGGAATGGATGGCATGCAACGGACAGCCAGGGATATATGATCAACTGTGGCATATGGGACTGCAGCGATTGCAGGCGGAAGAGTAGATCTGGAAGAGTAGATATCTGGAATTAAATTCCTACAGCGAACGTGTTGATATAAGTAGGTGGCAGATAGTTGGCAGAATGGAGTACTTCTCCGGGTTATGGCTGGGGAATCTGGGGATAAGATGGCGTTTGAAGTTTGTCTTTCAGGACAGTCAGGATTTCGACCAAACTGGGGCAATTTGATACACACAATACTGGCTTTTCAATCAGAAAAACATTGCCGAAGTATTGATGGTTCACAGTTCATACTGTGTCCACAGCTTGTGGCCATTTCCATCAGGTGAATATGATTACAACGTGCTGGGAACACGATTACTGTTTTTTTGTCATGGATGCTTTGTAGGAATGGTGGTTGAAAATTTTGATTTTTTTCAGCAAAAATTGCAGCATGTCAGGCTGTGTAGATTATTTGACAAATGGTTGCTGCAAAGCTTGAGCAAAATGATGTACAAATTCAAGCAAACTTGCACTGGCTGCCAAGTCAAGCATGAATTAGACAAAAGGTTTAGCTGTATTCAGTAGACTTTGTCTACAGTCTCTAAATGTCTGTCTCTGTCGATCTCTGTGTCTGTCCGTCTTTGTCTGTCCGTCTTTGTCTGTCTGTCTGTCTGTCTTCATCCATCCGTTCCCCCCTGTCTGTCTGTCTACCCCCCGTGTCCATCTGTACGCGGTCCGTCCGTTTGTCATAAGTGACTTAGTCTGAAGAATATTGTAATTAACTGAGGAAGTATCCACCATTTCTTGTCTTCGAACATCTGTAGGGGAGTTGCAAAGAAACATGGTTAATGTAAAAGACATCAGAACTTGGAAGGTGACTACCATGTCTTCCCATGAAACATCCACACCAGGGGAGGTTTATCAAGCTTAGAAGTCCTGCTGATGAGAGCATCAGCTCCCAGCCATATGGCCCTCTACTATACACAGTGACCAGAGCTCCTAATTGGTAATGGAGTGCCTAATGATAATCAGGGTTGAAGACAAAGAACCCAGCCAGCATGGGGTGTCTTTGATGGGGTGGATATGTTTATGTGAACTCATCCATGTTTAATTGAAACTGATAATGAAGCCACTAAGATTCCTGCCTCTGTTTTGTTTTCATCATCATGTGTTCCTGGACTGCAATTCATCTGAACACTTTAACAGGTGTGCTGGTATTGTTGTTATTAATATTACTGTTGCTATTGTTGCTGCTGCTATAGCTACTATTGCTACTGTTTTGCTGCTGTTGCTGGTATTGTTGTTGCTGTTTTGTTGTTGCTGCTGTGATTGCAGCTGTTATTAGTATTATTGCTGGTGCTGTTATTGTTGCTGTTGGTGTTGCTACTGATTTTGTTGTTGTTGCTACTGCTGCTATTACTGTTGTTGATGTGGTTGCTGCTGTTGCTTTTGTTGCTGTTATTGCCACTGCTGTTGTGAGTGTTGATGTTGCTGCTGCTGTTGTTGCTTTTGCTGCTGATTTTGCTGTTGTTGCTATTACTGTTATTGATGCAGTTGCTGTTGCTACTGTTGTTGCTGCTGCTGATGACTATGCTGTTGTTGTTGTTGTTGCTGCTGCTCTTGCTGTTATAGCTTCTGTTTTTGCTACTGTAGCTGCTACTCTTGCTGGTGATGTTGCTATTGTTGATATTGCTGTTGTTGCTGTTGCTGGGATGGACATTATATCCTCCCGTGATATAGTGTCACTGGTTTGCACCAGTGATAACTTTGTTAAGGTTAAACTTGTTATAACAACATTACAATTATATAATAGTCTTAATCTAGTTTCAGTTTAATATTATGTTAGCAGTTTATTTCACACATTCCAACATGTGAGATTATTAATACAATTATTGTATAGAATGTAATAATAAGTTTGCTGTTGTTGTTGCTATTGTTGCTGTTGTTGGTATGGTTGCTGTTATTGTTACTGTGGTTGTTGATGCTGTGGTGGTTGTTGTTGATGTTGCTGTGGTGGTTGTTGTTTCTGCTGTTGCTATGGCAGTTGTTGCAGTTTCAGTTGCTGTATATATTGCCATTTTTGTTGCTGTTTTTGTTGTTGTTGCTGATGTTGCTGTTGATGTTACTGTTGATGTTGGTGTTGCTATTATTATTAGCATTTGTAATAGCAAGGGTCAGCCCATTTGTTGGAACTACATACACGTATAACTACATACATAAATTACTATATATTTGAGTTTAAATCATTTTATATTTGTGTTGATTTTATATTTAATAATATTTGTATGTAGGGTGCATTTCAATGCAGTATTAAAATGTATTATTTTATTGTGCAGGTTTTGTAAACTGCACAGAGATGTGGGCAGAATTTAGGCTGTCTATTGGCATTCAAAAGGGGCCCAATAGATGCTAGTATATCTAAAGTAAATCTTTTAGAATTAAAATTAATTAATGGAATTTAATATAAATTTGATGGTATGTTAATAAACAGTCAATAACAATTCCTGGTTTATTGCCATCTGGTTCAGTTTTTATGGATTGATGCTGAAGTTATATTTCTATTGTTTCATTCATTTACTGTTGATGCTGTTTTTTGCTGCTGTTGCTGCTGTTTATTTGGTTATTGTCATTGCTGCTGTTGTTGCTGGTTTGTTGTTGCTGCTGTGATTACTGCTGTTATTACTATTTCTGCTGTTGTTAGTGTTGTTGCTGCTGCTGTAGTTTTTGCAGCTGTTGCTTTTGTTGATGTTATTGCCATTGACATTATATCCTCCCGCAAGACAAGGCTGATTTCTACATATGTGTGATATAGTGTCACCCGTTTGCACCAGTGATAACTTTATTAAGGTTAAACTTGTTACCATAACATCACAGTTATATAATAGTCTTAAACTAGGTTGAGTTTAATATTATGTTAGCAGTTTATTTCACACATTCCAACACGTATATTATTAACACACAGTTATTGTCTACAATATAAAAATAATTTTGATGTTGTTGGTGTTGCTGCTGTTGGTGGTGTTGCTGCTTTTATTGTTGCTGTGGTTGTTGCTGCTGTTGATGTTGTTGACGTGGCTGTTGTGGTTATTGTTGATGTAGCTGTTTTGTTGTTGCTGCTGTGATTACAGCTGTTAGTATTATTGCTTATTGTTGCTGCTGGTGCTGCTAATGTTGTTGTTGGTGTTGATGTTGCTGTTTCTGCAGATTTTGTTGTTGTTGCTGCTGTTGCTATTACTGTTGTTGATGTGGTTGCTGCTGTTGCTGTTTTTGCGGTTGTTGCTTTTGTTGCTGTTATTGCCACTGCTGCTGTGAGTGTTGATGTTGCTGCTGCTGTTGTTACTGTTGCTGTTGCTGCTGCTGTTGCTATTACTGTTATTGATGCAGTTGCTGTTGCTACTGTTGTTGTTGCTATGATTATGCTGCTGTTGTTGCTGCTCTTGCTGTTGTAGCTTCTGTTGTTTTTGTTGCTATTGTTACTGCTGTTGCTGCGGACCTTGCATATGTTGCTGTTGTTACTGTTTTTTATGTTGTTGCTCATGTTGATGCTGTTGCTGCTTTTGCGGCTGTTAGTTTTGTTGCTATTATTGCCATTGCCGCTGGTGCTGTTGTTGTTTTGTTGTTGCTGCTGTGATTGTTGTTGCTGTTTCTGTTTTTGCTGCTGTTGCTACTGCTGTTATTGCTGATTTTACTATTGTTGCTGCAGTAGCTGCTATTACTGTTGTTGATGCGGTTGACTTGCTGCTATTGTTGCTGCTGATGATTCTGCTGTTGTTGTTGCTGCTGTTGTTGTAGCTTCTATTGTTGGTGCTGTAGCTGCTGCTGCTGTTGATGTTGCTGTTGTTGATATTGCTGTTATTGCTTTTGTTACTGTTGCTGTGATGGACATTATATCCTCCTGCAAGGCAAAGCTGATATCTATGAAAATGTGTGACATAGTATCATAGGTTGAGAACACTAGAATATAATAATAATTTTGCTGTTGTTGCTCTTTGTGTGGTTGCTTGTGTTTCTGTTTCTGTTTCTGTTGTTGGTTCTGTTTCGGTTTCGGTTGCTGTTTCTGTTGATGTTGCTGTTTCTGTTGATGTTGTTGGTTCTGTTGCTATTTCGGTTGCTATTTAGGTTGATGTTGGTTCTGTTTCTGTTGCTGTTTGTGCTTCTGTTTCTGTTGTTGGTTCTGTTGCTGTTTCGGTTGCTGTTTCTGTTGCTGCTGCTGTTGATGGTTACTGTTGATGTTGCTATTATTGTTAGCATTTGTAATAGCAAGGATCAGCCCATTTGTAGGAACTATATATACATGTATAACTATATGCATAAATTAATGTTTCTTTGAATTTAAATAATTTGATATTCGAGTTGATTTTATGTTTTATAATTTTATATGTAGGGTGCATTTCCATACAATATTGAAATGTGTTATTTTTATCAATGTGGAAGACGGTTTTTGTAAACTGTGCATAGAGATGTGGGCAGAATTGAGTCTGTCCTTTGGCAATTGAAAGGGGCCCAGTAAATATTAGTATATTGGACAAGTAATTGTTTTAGAAAGAATTGATGGAATTTCGTATAAATTTAATGGCATGTTAATAAATAGTCACTAACAAAACCTGGTTTAGAACCATCCGGTTCAGTTCTTATAGCTTGATGCTGAAGCTGTATTTCTGTTGTTTCCTTCAATTACTGTTGCTGCTGTTGTTTTTGTAGCTGCTGCTGCTTTTACTTTTGCTGTTGTTGGTGTTGCTGCTGTTGATGTTGCTGACTTTGCTATTGTTGTTGCTGCTATTATTGATGTTGATGTGGTTGCAGCTGTTGCTGCTGTTGTTGTTATTGTCATTGCTGCTGTGATTGCTGTTGTTGGTGTTGCTCCTGTTGATGTTGCTCCTGTTGTTGTTGTTGCTGTTTTGTTGTTGCTGTTAATTCGGTTTTTGTTGTTGCTGTTGCTGCAGTTGTCGTCGCTATTACTGTTGTTGATGCAGTTGCCATTGCTGCTGTTGCTGCTGATGATTCAGCTGTTATTGTTGCTGGTGTTGTAGCTTCTGTTGTTGCTGCTGTTGCTGCTGTAGCTGCTGCAGTTTTTTTTGATGTTGCTGTTGTTTGTTGATATTGCTGTTGTTGTCGTTGTTTTCATTATTGCTGGGATGGACACTATATCCTCCTCAATTCAAAGCTGATTTATGTGAAAATGTGTGATATAGTGTCACTGGTTTGCACCAGTGATAACTTTGCTAAGCAACATTACAATTGTTATAACAACATTACAATTATATAATAGTCTTAATCTAGTTTGAGTTTAATATTATGTTAGCAGTTGATTTCACAAATTCCAACACTGAGATTATTAACACAATTATTGACTAGAATATAATACTTTTGCTGTTATTGTTGATGTTGCTGCTGTTGGTGTAGATGCTGTTATTGTAGTTGTGGTTCGTGCCACTGCTGCTGCTGTTGTTGTTACTTTTGCTGTTGCTGTAGCAGTTGCATTTGTTTCTGTTGCTGCTGTTGCAGCAGCTGCTACTGCTGTTTATGTTACTGTTAATGTTGCTATTATTATAATTTGTAATATATTACAATGAATTAATAGAATTTAATATAAATTTGATGGCATGTTAATAAACAGACACTAACAATTCCTGGTTTATAGCCATCCAGTTCAATTCTTACGGTTTGATGCTGAAGCTATATTTCTATTTGGTGCTTTTGTAGCTGGTGCTGCTTTTGTGTTTTCTGATGTTGCTTTTGTTGCTGTCATTGCTGCTGTAGTTGCAGTTTTGTTGTTGTTGGTGTGATTGTTCCTGTTATTACTGTTGCTGCTGTTGTTTTTGCTGTTGATGGTGTTGCTGCTGTTGCTACTGCTGTTGATGTTGCTGTTACAGCTAATTTTGCTGTTTTGTTGCTGCTATTACTGTTGTTGAAGTGGTTTCTGCTGTTGCTGTTTTTGTAGCTGTTGCTTTTGTTGGTTTCATTGCTTCTGTTGCTGTTTTGTTGTTGCTGTTGTTGTTTGTGTTGCTGCTGTTGTTACTGCTGATGTTGTTGCTGCAGTTGCTGCTATTATTGTTGGTGATACAGTTGCCATTGCAGCTGTTGTTGCTGCTGTAGCTGCTGCTTCTGTTGTTGTTGCTGGGATGTACATTATATTATTGTAGCTGTGGTTGCTTTCTCTGCTGCTGTTGTTGTTGATGTTGTGGTTGTTGTTACTGTTGCTGTTGTTGCTGCTGTTGCCGTAGCAGTTGCATTTGTTGCTGTTTCTGTTGCTGCTTTTGCTGTTGCTGCTGCTTCTGCTGTTGCTGCTGCTGCTGCATTTGATGTTGCTATTGTTATTATCATTTGTAATAACAAGGATCAGCCCATTGTAAGAACTTTTGTATGTAGTATAACTGCATACATAAATTAATTTATATTTTAATTTAAATAATTTTTTAATTGTGTATATTGATTTTATATGTAGGGTACATTTCCATACAATATTAAAATGTATTATTTTAACCAATGTGGAAGGCAGGTTTTGTAAAGTGCACATAAAGATGTGGGCAGAATTTAGCCTGTTCATTGCCATTCGAAAGAGCCCCAGTAGATATTAGTATATTGGACAAGTAAATATCTTAGAATTAATGGAATTTCATATAAATTTAATGGCATGTTAATAGTCACTAACAAAACCTGGTTTATAACCATCCGGTTCAGTTCTTATAGCTTGATGCTGAAGCTGTATTTCTGTTGTTTCCTTCAATTACTGTTGCTGCTGTTGTTTTTGCTGTTGTTTGTGTTGCTGCTGTTGATGTTGTTGATTTTGTTATTGTTGTTGCTGCTATTACTGATGTTGATGTGGTTGCTGTTGTTGCTGTTTTTGCAGCTGTTCCTACTGTTGTTATTGTCATTGCTGCTGTGATTGCTGTTGTTGGTGTTGCTCCTGTTGTTGTTGTTGCTGTTTTGTTGTTGCTGTTAATTCTGATTTTGCTGTTGTTGTTGCTGCAGTTGTTGCTATTACTGTTGTTGATGCAGTTGCCATTGCTGCTGTTGCTTCTGATGATTCAGCTGTTATTGTTGCTGCTGTTGTAGCTTCTGCTGCTGCAGTTTTTTTTATGTTGCTGTTGTTGATATTGCTGTTGTTGCCTTTGTTTTCGTTGTTGCTGGGATTGACACTATATCCTCCTCAATTCAAGTCTCATTTATATGAAAATGTGTGATATAGTGTCACTGGTTTGCACCAGTGATAACTTTGTTAAGGTTAAACTTGTTATAACAACACTACAATTATATAATAGTCTTAACTAGTTTGAGTTTAATATTATGTTAGTAGTTGATTTCACAAATTCCAACACTGAGATTATTAACACAATTATTGACTAGAATATAATACTTTTGCTGTTATTGTTGATGTTGCTGCTGTTGGTGTAGATGCTGTTATTGTAGTTGTGGTTCCTGCCACTGCTGTTGTTGGTGTTGTTGTTGTTACTTTTGCTGTTGCTGTAACAGTTGCATTTGTTTCTGTTGCTGCTGTTGCAGCTTGTGCTGCTGCTGCTGCTGTTTATGTTACTGTTAATGTTGCTATTATTATTATCATTTGTAACATATTACAATGAATTAATTGAACTTCATATAAATTTGATGGTATGTTAATAAACAGTCACTAACAATTCCTGGTTTATAGCCATCCGGTTCAATTCTTATGGTTTGATGCTGAAGCTATATTTCTATTGGTTTCTTCATTTACTGTTGCCGCTGTTGTTTTTGGTGCTTTTGTAGCTGGTGCTGCTTTTGTTTTTTTCTGATGTTGCTTTGGTTGCTGTTATTGCTGCTGTTGTTGCTGTTTTGTTGTTGTTGCTGTGATTGTTGCTGTTATTACTGTTGCTTCTGTTGTTTTTTGCTGTTAATGGTGTTGCTGCTGTTGCTATTGCTGTTGTGTTGCTGTTACTGCTAATGTTGCTGTTGTTGTTGCTGCTCTTGCTGCTATTAGTGTTGTTTAAGTGGTTTCTGCTGTTGCTGTTTTTGCAGCTGTTGCTTTTGTTGGTTTCATTGCTTTTGTTGCTGTTTTGTTGTTACTGCTGTTATTATTGGTGTTGTTGCTGCTGTTGTTACTGCTGATGTTGTTGTTGCTGCAGTTGCTGCTATTTTTGTTGGTGATATAGTTGCCATTGCAGCTGTTGTTGCTGCTGATTCTGCTGCTGTAGCTGCTGCTGCTGTTGTTGATGTTGCTGTTGCTGCTATTGTTGTTGCTGGGATGTACATTATATTCTTGTAGCTGTGGTTGCTTTCACTGCTGCTGTTGTTGTTGGCGTTGTGGTTGTTATTACTGTTGCTGTTGTTGCTGCTGTTGCCGTAGCAGTTGCATTTGTTGCTGTTTCTGTTGCTGCTTTTGCTGTTGCTGCTGCTTCTGCTGTTGCTGCTGCTGTTGATGTTACTGTTGATGTTGCTATTATTATTATCATTCGTAATAGCAAGGATCAGCCCATTGTAAAAACTTATGTATGTGATATAACTGCATACATAAATTAATTTAAATTTTAATTTAAATAATTTTTTATTTGTGTATATTGATTTTATATGTATGGTGCATTTCCATACAATATTAAAATGAATTATTTTAATCAATGTGGAAGACAGGTTTTGTAAATTGCACATAAAGATGTGGGCAGAATTTAGCCTGTATGCTATTCGAAAGAGTCCCAGTAGATATTAGTATATTGGACAAGCAAATATCTTAGAATTAATGGAATTTCATATAAATTTAATGGCATGTTAATAAACAGTCACTAAAAATACCCTGGTTTATAGCCATCCGGTTTAGTTCTGATGGTTTGATGCTGTAGTTACTTTTCTATTGTTTCATACAGTTACAAGCTTAGCCTACACATTATACATTTAGTAATGGTATATAATAATAATAAGAAACATTTTTATTCATGCTAAACCTTATAAAATATACATTTTATTTTCCTAATGGTCATGATTTAAAAATAGATAACTACTTTATAAATACATATAAAAAGTGTAGTGCCTAACACTAAATGTTGTGAACTAGTAAAGTATAAAATTGAGTAAATATTAATTTAAAATATAAAAATCAGATAAGTTCAGTAGAACGTAAAAAGTATGATTTAAGAAAAAAGGCGATGAGTCAAATGTACGAGAAAAATAAGTTCACTAAAAGTCGGCTAAGAAATGTTTATGGTGTTAAGAATCACTGTTACAACCAAAGATGATGTCACATAATTTGGCCTGTAACACCTATATATAACCTATATATAACCTAGGTAATTTGTATTGGTTACCTAAAAGTCTGATATGAAGAAAATTACACCACTTTTGCTTTGTGTGCAATTTGTCTAAACAAGCTGATCTACCCTGAACACCCTTTTCGTCAGTGCCTGTTGGCGCCCTATCTGTTGGGGGGTAATTCAGCAGACAAGCAAACAATTCCCTCTTTACATTGTCCCTTGCAATATTTTAATTAACTTCATCAAAGCAGATCCAGCAGGAAAGTAATTCCATCAATGAACCGCGACATGAAGAAACCAGGACAAAAATTTGTCATGGTGAATTCAGGCAAGCGGAAAATTCAAAATGACAGGATACCAATGTGTGCAATAAATAGAATGAATGCAATGTCCGCGATAGTCCCGGGGCTTCGTGTGTTTCTGTGAAGTAATCACTGAGGTTTCCGTTTTGATTAGTGGGTTGACTGATTCAATCATCTACCAGTACACAGAGGCACAGATTCTGCTTAAGATTGAATGAGTATAGGTAATTTTGTCTCTGGATATAAGCGACAATTTGTTTCCTTAAAAATATGTTATATGTCAAAATCACATAAATTGAGTTAAGAGTGATTTTGTGCTGCCAACAGGTTGATAGTGGTAGAGGTGAGAGTTGTGGCAAAACACCTTATATGCCATGCTAAAAACTCAAGGAATAATGGATTTCCTATAATTCCTAATTTTGCATTAACAACGACAACAACAGAAAACATAATTTATTTCAGAAAATAGGATATAATGTGTTTTGTGGATAAATGCTTATATTGCCTTTTTTCATTTTGTTTCATCAAATTTTTTATCTCTGAATCTTTCAGACTCTATTCAACTGTTGTGGTTTATAAATAGATTTATTGATGTTGCTGACTTTGTCATGTGACAGAAGAATCTTTAATGGAGAAACATTTTTGGCACTATTTCTGGTATTGTTTGTCTGAAAATAGGTTTGTGCATAAATCACAGAAAAAAAGTTCCCTATAATGTAAGCAAGCTAGAGTGTATTCTAGGCAAACCCAAAAATTGTATGCATAACCTAATTATTTGTTTGTTGTAAAAATAAATTGCTATGATAAATTTTAATTTAATATTTGTAATCCATAATTTTGTTGAGCTTTGGGCAGTTTAGCTTTAACTAAACAATTATTCGCTGATGAAGGCTGAAATGTTCAGTCAAAATATTCTAAGACAATAAAATAATAATAAAAGTACTATATACAGCACTCAAATCAATCTAGATAGCTCAGGCATTTGACATGCATGTTAATTGTGACTGAAGATTATATTAAGAACCATAAAATCAATAATTATTCTAAATTATATTAAAAACATACAATCAATAATTATTCTAAACTGCAGTCCATGAAAGTTTGAAAAAAACATTCATGATTTTTATATAAAAATAGTCTAACCATAAATAGTATGCAATAAAAGAGTTGCAGCTATGTACAAAATTCACTAGACAGCTTTCCTGGGCCTCAGGTGTGGGGTTTGTTTGTTTTTCATAAAAGGTTTCCATGATTACAATCCCCCAGTATTTAATAGAGTGCAATTTAGATTGCTGTGCCATATGGGTGACTTAGATCAAACACCTTCATAGCCTCTACTGATGATTGGGCTGGCAGGAACACATTGGCAGCACAAAGTCAGCAGGAGTCGGTCATGTGTGATGTGTGAATCAAGTAGTATCATCAGTGTTGTCCATATAACTAATGAGGGCCATGCATGCAAGCTTACCTGAGGTACTGGCTCTACTGTGTGATTGATGCAGGGAAATAGCATGTGCCTAGTAATTATCCAGTAGCTTGGCTGTTTGAAGATGGTAGTTGTTATTTCTAGGAGACATGGGCAGGGATGTAGCAGATGCCCTCTTGGTATGTATTGTGCTGTACACTCCAAGCTTTGCATCGGTGTGAGAATTATATATACCCCTGAGTTATGGTTTAGCATTTGTTAATGAGGTACTGCAGATTGTATATATTTTTTTTAATTCTACCACTTTCCAAACCTGATACCATGCTAGAAAATATTAGGTGAGTAGAAAATGACAATGTTTGTTCATCTATGTTTGCATGATGGTAAGGCAATGTTTTCTGTCAAAATGTGTTATTCTGTTATGATAGCTTGAGATGTTTTTTTCCAGAATGTATTATCATTAAATTAATTAACAATTATGACACCACAGGTTTGCACTGAAGATATATAATTAAAATTCATGTCATATATAATAGCATTACAATTATAGTGTAATCTTAATTTAGGTTTAATATTCTGCTATTATTTTATTTCACATATAGCAACACTTAGATTATTAACACAGTTATTGTCTAGAATATATATTGGTAGTTCTACCTTAATATAAAATAGACATTTACCGTATGGATACTTGCTTACTGAGATGCAGTCATCCTATCCAGCCAGCAGGCAAATAATTATAATGAACCCTTACAAGTAATGAGGAGAAGCTGGAGTGATAATTACAGATTAATTGCCCCAGACCACCACTGACAGTTCTTTCCATAGTGTCTGTCACATAATCTGAAACACTTCTAGTACCTTCAGCAGACTTGAAATTGTTTTCATTTGAAAAGAAAGGGTAATGGCAAGTTCTTATAATAGTACAACATCCATTCATTAGGAATGCTGAAATAACTTTGCAGTTTACCCTCTGACAGACCAGTTCTTTTCCATACCCTCTTGACTTTGGATGCATTCCGTCATGAATTCAGTCATGGGTCCTGTGCAGACTATTCATTCACATACCTATACTTTAGCCAGGTATTCATTTTTACAGCTGACTGTTCTGAGGCAAGGTGCAGTGAACACAATTGACCAAACTTTGAAATGGCAACAAGATGATTTGATGAATCCTGCTCCTATCGATTGAGGGTCTGATGTTTTAACCATTATGATTCTGCACCACCCGATTTTCAGGCAGTTGCTAAAAAACTAAACTCACAAAAAGAACTTGCCACCACATCTTTCCATTTTATAACTATCAAGTTAAACCAGGGAAGTTACGTTGCAGTTCTCGCAGATTGCTATCAGTCGTGGACTTATGCACCCAGTTCCAATTTGCTCACTTTTACAAATGCTACAGATAAACCCCAAGAATATTCAGTGGTGCCTAAGAAATAGCAATATTTCTTAGTAAATAACAACTAAAAATCAAACTTGAGGGAAGGGTAATTTATTGAAATAACATGTTACATCATAAAAAAACATAGAAAAACACTAAATGTATTCCTATATGGGTGAGATGTAGGATTATGGATTACATTTTGTACTGTCCCCTGGCTAATGAACACAACCTCATCAGTTCACAATGCATAAGTAGCTACAGTTTTAATCACCATTTACTCCCCGTCCTTTAAATGATGCCTTAGTGAATTTTTTATGGATGAATTATCTGTTGATGAAATATCCAAGATTTGTGACATGTTACTGTGTAGATGTTTATTATGGTTTTCAACAGTACTGTGGAGTCTTTATGCATTATCTTAGAACGGAACAAATTTAAGTGCTTCATTGACAGCCCAGTCAGCTGTAAATAAAAGATATATTGAAAATCTGTAGAACAGTAATTTGAAAGCGATTATTCATCATGTCTGGGAACTAAGATTTCCGATGATAGTTCTGATTGACAGCATCCTTTCTTCTGGATCCTTGTAGCTGGGCACTGGGCAGAACAGGGCGTTCCTTCAAAGGTAACCTGATCTGCTGATGCAAAGTCTCAGTTCTGGTTGGATTGAGCCGTTCTTCAGGTTGTTGAAAGCTGGACAGAATCAACAATTATAGTTTGAGATCAGTTGACAATAGGAGCTGGGATTCGCAGAAACTTGACCTGTGGGTTTCAGTAAGAAAAGTGCACCAGCTGTAGTGCCTCTCTTTTAGGACATTAACAGCTAGTGTCCATTATAAAGATGCTTCAGGCCAAGAAAAGAGAAAAATTAATTTTGGGTTAAAGCTACTGTAGTTTTATGCATTTTTCTAGTGGTGGGCCATGAATCCACGGTGGTTGAATTTTTTTTCATATCTAACCTGTTATGCCACTAATGGGTGACTAAGCTTGCCTCCCATTGGTCTCCCCCTTTGTAAGATCCCAGGTACCCCACTGCATTAAAAAAAATATTTTTGCTTGAATGTCATGGTGCATAGTATACATGATAATAAAGCTAACTAACATCTGACTGAATATGGAATTGGAATCCCATAAAATGTTGTGCTATGAAGATTGGTCTCGTAGAAAGGAGCGATGCATTGTTGTGTAGAGCCTATGTAAGAAATTACTCGTATATGGCAGAGAAATGTGTAGCTATAAATAACGATAAATTTGTATTCTCAAACCAATGTTGCAAACAACTTGTGTAGAGCATGAAATTTGCAACTTCTAACTTCATTAACATCTTGTGAAGTTTTCTATGCATTGTAATGGCTGCGGTCAATAATATTGACTTCTGTCTTATCTGTGCATCTGTCTTCATGTGGATGATAGAGTAGACTACTGGATGATGCTGTAAAATGAGGTGTGTATTATATTTGTTATTATTACTAAAATTTATAAAGCGTCATCTGGGATAAAACTGTTCATAGGTGTGGACATACTACATACACGCAATCATAAAATAATAACTAATGTCTGAATATATATATATATGTATATATAAATATATATTAAAATATATATAAATATATATTAAATATATATATATACATATAAATATATATTAAAAATAGAGTTACATTAAGATTAGTGAATATAATAAATGCATAATTATGGTAGATAAATAAATATACATAGTAATGCAGAAATTCTGCCATTGAGCAAATTGTCTGGGAGCTTATTGTACTTTGTGGCATAGTATACATGGAAAGTTGTGGAATCTGTGTTTACCAGTTGGCTGTAGGTACAAAAAATAAACATCTGTATTTGTCAGTCTTGGAAAAATCTTTCACTTGTTATTTGTTGCAGGCTTCTTATTTCTGATGTCCCTTTATCAACCGATGAAATTGGGCACAATGAAAAGGTATGTTTGTTATTTGACAATAACAAGATGTCAGTCCTGCTATATGCCTACCAGACCTTGTCAGGCAATTGTTTTGATTTGGTAAAAATCTATTGCCGGCAGACAGTCTTGTTTCTAGAACACTAACCATTTTTAGGAAGTCTGAAGACCCACCTTTTTATTAGTAATTTAAAATAGATTTATTATAATGGGAATTATTCGTGCATTAGTAGTATATCTGTCGTATCAGCTTTCAATGTTTAATGAATTTATAAAATTTTAGTTATTTAATTTGTTTTTAGAGTAATTTAATTGATTTATTGTGGTTCTATTTTGATATAAACTAATATTAATAGTTAGCTTTCTATATAATAATATGTGTATGCATGTATGTATATTATATATATATATACACACACATGAACTTATTTTATAAAATGTACAGCGCATTGATCCACAAAGTGGGAATTAGCTCTTTATTATTAAATCAATCGGAAAAAATTAGAATGCGATTGCAGAAGAAAACAACCTACCTTCCATAACTCACAATCAGGAATGTCCCACCCCTTGAAAGGTTGGAGGAGAAACATGGGAATAGGCTGTTGGAGGCAGAGAAATCATCCGAAAGAACTGTACTGCTGACAGGGTAATTGGATAATTTGCGTGTGAACTATTGCTGCTGTCCATTTGTCCACCTCCTATCCAGTTGGTCCGTCAGTGGTCAGCTAATTTCAGCCTGCTCAGTGGTCAAACTGACTGGCTGAATTCTGCTGCTCTGTTGAGTTGCATTGTGGTGTATTTTGCTTTCAGAGCAATGCCCGGTTCCCACACCTTGGAGGACAAGCCCCGGTAAGTGTCTCATGCTTTTAGTGCTTACGAATGGGGGTGAATGAGGGTGAATGGACATTGCAGAAAGTGCATTTGAAAATTGTCTGCTTCCTTTCAGAAATATCATCCTATTGTGTATACCATTAAACCAACTGCACAATCCTGGCCACTATAGATATATTTCTGAACTGGTGTGCACTGATGTATCATCCATTATGGGCTCCTGGCCATGACTGTGATGTGTCTGTTAGGAAGACTAGCCTTTGACAGAGACATGCCCAACGAAGACACCAACCCATGACAGACACCTGTTCGAGACAGACACCTGCCCAAGACAGACACCTGTCCAAGAAGGGTACCTGCCCAAGGTACTTGCCCAAAATGGACATTTATCCAATATGGACACATACCCAAGGTGGACACTTGCCCAAAATTGACACTTGCCCAAAGATTGACACCTTCCTAAGACAGACACCTGCCCCTGACAGATACCAGCTCAATATAGACACCGGCCCAAGAGAGACCGGTCCATGACACACACCCGCCCATGACAGACCCCTGCCCATGACAGACACCCATCCACCAGACACCCGCCCAAGACAGACACCTGCCCAACATGGACACCTGCCCAAGATGGACACCTGCTTGCCCAAGACAGACACGTGGCCAGCCCAAGACATACACATGTCAGTGACAGACACATGTCCATGACAGACACATGTCCATGACAGACAGTTACCCAAGACAAAAACCTGCTGATGGCAGACACATGCCCATGACATACAAATACTGAACTTTAAGATTTTTGTAACCCATCATTCTAGTAAGATTGACAGGCTGACAAAGTTTTATCTACAGACTGTTGTTGTCACTGTGCTAGGTAAATACAGCTGCTAAGTTGTCATGGTGTTTACACAAAATTGTCACATCTTTCTGGAGGCAATGTAATTGTATCCAGGCAACATAGGAGGCAGGGTCACTGTATCCATGTGAAGGACTGACAAGTCGAAACACTAGGCAGTATCATGAAATTAGTATGGCATTAATGGCATGTGTGTAGGGGTGTTGGGATGTGACTGGTGGGGAATAGACAGCATTAGACAGATATAATACAGTTATAGCTCAATGAACCACGGTAGGGACATTGGTATACAATGGAGGGGATAGCACAAGGTGCATACACGGGTAATATGCTACAAGGGACATTGGTGCATATAGTACAGGGACAGTGGTCTATAGTACAGGGGACTTGCGTGGTACACAGTATGAAATGAAAACAAAATATAAATTTTTTAAATTGTATTCCTTTCCATACGTATTTCACCAGATAGCTGATATTCACAAAGGAGAACATTGACAGTTCATGTTAAGGGTAAATACCCTGTCAGAATAGCAGGCGCTACCTTCCTTTTGTCACACCCTCTGGTAGAAAGTGGAAACTAGACACCAGGAAAATTGCCCAAATTGCTCATCTTCAGTCTAATTGTACATGAGTGGACCAATTTCTGAAGGACGCCCTTGGGGACATTACTGTGACATATAATACCTGTGTCCAGTCTGCCCCAGGCTAGGATTAGTTGACCAGGATGTGATGTTTCTTATATTGTTTAGCTCTTTATATTTAGACTCCAACAGCTGTCTTAGATTAAATTTGTGATATTTTAAGATGCCTTTGTTTCTCACTGGTAAATAAATGTCGGTGTTGATACAATTGAAAGTCCATTTCCACATGGTAGAAGTTAGTACAATAACATGGATCCTCAGCCAAATTGTCAACTGTTTGCAAAAATACAGTAGTCCAATTAGACTATACCCCTCTACTGGATACATTAAAACCAACAGAACTTGCAGCCCTAATTATCTGAAGAGTCAAACTAATACATACCCTACTGACCACAGCTGTAATGGTCACTCATCACATACCCGATCTGAAAATAAACAATGTTTTTGAGAAAAAAATATATAAATAAACAAAATAGCTAACTCCTAGTGAAACCAACTTTGTTTAGTATTAAACTGTGATCTTTTGAGATGGCCCCTCATCACAGCGGGCAAACAATAATATGTTTGTAAAATCAAAGGTGTGTCTGGTGGATTACATCTTAAATGATTCTTAATAGGCATTAAAGCAGAAGACCAAGTGCTCATAAATATTCGCTTAAATAAACATGAATGAGAGGTGGTCTTAAATTAAGTGCACTTTCAGAAATATTTATTGACACTGGTATAAATTGTATCAAACCCTGCATGCTCTGAACTTTATGTATAATCATCATATTTATACTTTAGGTGGGGTAGTTGTGTGTAAAAAAGGGTACACTTATGATAATGGTGACTTAAATGGATCCCCTTAGTGATTTTTAAACATCATGACACTTGTGGAGGCATGTTCTGTAGTTCTTAGCCAGTTGGATAGATTGGGCTTTGTGGAGACAGATCACTATTTCTTTTTTCATAGGCAACGCTTCTAGTCTTGTACACACAATACCATTTTGGATTTATCACAATGGCACACATTGCATGTCATGTTGCTGACTTGTTGCAGAGCCTTTGTCAAATCTTATAATTTTTGTGGAGAAAATCAACTTAGGAGATGCTCCCAGTCAGATGTAAGCAAAACATGAATTTGTCTAAATAATGCACATGGAGGGGATCCTTCCATTACTGAAGGTCCATTTTTTGCTAGCCAGCAACTAGAAATGTAATAATGTGCGTAGTAGAAGTGTTGTAGTCTGCAAGTCTGCTTTTTCCTGTTCAGAAATTCAGGAAAAAATGTCAAGGTGCAAAAAAATCCTTGAAAGGGGACCTTCTCAAAATCAATGACACTATTCATATGCCATGGATCCGGAATTAAAACAGGGATCTAACCCCTCCTAGTGTCAGTAATGTCATCTCCTGACAGGCTGATGACAACAACTGAAGCTGTCAGTGCTGGTGATACACTGATGATAACATTACAGTAATGGTAGCCAAAATTGAGCAGCCCTCGTTAAGCGCATGTGCAAGGTTACTGACCTGGGTTTATAGTTTTATTCAGAACAGATGGCAGGAAATGTAATTATATATTGCTAATATGCATGCTCTCGCTATAAATGAAAGAAAGAATGTTGATTTGATATATAAGATGGATAATTTACTTCATATTTGTCGCACTTTTTTTACGGTGTTGAAATGATTTGGGCTTACAGGGGTGAGATTTAGCAGTCGCCCGGTCGCCAATGGCGCCCAAAAATAGCTTTGGACGACATAAATTTTTTACTTCAGTAGCCCGCATGGCAACTTAAAATATTTATGGAGCTGCAATATTTTAGACCCAGCAAAAATAAACGGAATGTTAATAAACATCTCAGAAGTGTTGTCCTGGCTATATATTAACCATAAATCGTGTGTTTGTGACACGTTTGACATTGCAAAAAATTTTGCCAAACCGTAGCTGAAGCAATATCAATAAGGAGAATTCATTGTATTTTTAATCAACCAAATCGATGCTCAACATGTAAACAGAATGGTCATTCTACATTGAAGTAATAACTGGTCATGTTAATAGTCTTTGTGCCACGTGTCCCCAGGACGGGATTACGTGGTAGTTTATACATGACAGTCATGATAGCAATGTTTACCAAATGCCACAGGCCAATATGCCATCAATATGCTCGAAATTATTACCAGAAACAACCGCGTCACACACGTGATGCAATACTCACTGCATGTTCAAAACGTAGAAGGTCGCGTGAATTTAGACCCATGGGGTATGGATACTTGTGTTGGTTGTAAAATAGTAGAATGTCTGCTTTCTACTGTCTTTTTATTGTGTATTGGCCCGAGGTCCCAGACCTCGGGCCAATGCGTGGGTGCGTGCTTTCTACTATAATTAATATAAACCGCCCATATGGCGCTACGTACTCTCAAACGGTTTAGGTACCGAAGTGTTCGCCGCAGTGCACATGGTTTCTGCGATTGTTGGAAGTTAACGTTTTACGCAGCGAACATTTGATTTACCAAAAAAAACACTAAGAACCCTTGATATATGGGGTATTTAGAAAAAATAAAGGCGTTACGTTTCATTCATGGGGGTCGTAGATTAATCCCTGAAAATTTGGCGCCTGAGGTGCAAGCCGTCTAGGAGGAAAACATGAACATATCCAAATATAAACGTACATACATAAAAACATACGCTGTCTCGATTATAGTTAGATATAATTATCTCCATGGTGCGTGGAGCGCTTCTGGTGAATTAATCGGGAACCTGGTTAAAGTTTCTCTAAATCTAAATGGTCAAATCAGGTCCTGTAAAAAATCAGCAAAACTGTTCAGTTCACTGGAACTGATGCCCTGTGACGCTTGGAGACTTTTCGCGTAGGCTGTTGGTGTACCATGTTATGAAAGAAAAACAACCTGTGTATACTGTATTTTATTCAGTATTATGTATCACATTCTATTGATCCTGCCTTGAAAATAGATGTTTCAAAACTGTTTGTTTGTGATGTTTTTTATTTTTCTTGATGTCGTTAATACATTCTATCTTCAAAGTATTTACTTTCTATCATCAAAGTATTGATTAGCAAGTGGGCTTCCTAAGAAAATGTCAGGCTACTTCACTTTGCAGGGTTGGTAGCCCGATTGGCTATCTTCCATGACTTGCTAAATCTCACCCCTGGGCTTAGTGATATGTTGTCGTGCCAATTGCAGCTATGGTCGTACAAGGTTTTATTTATCCTGACGCATGCGCGCATGCACGCACGCACGCACGCACGCACGCACGCACGCACGCACGCACGCGCACACAACATTGTAGAAAGTAAGTTTAAAAAAATGTAAACCAGCTAATCCTGTTTTGGCAATAATGACCTACCTACTTCAATCCTGCACAAATGATTTTGTTGCAGCTACAATATAATGGCAAAACATTCTTTTGTTCAGGTCATTAAATTTATTAATTATTTTATCAGTAAATATTTCTTGTTAATTAAAATTTATCTGTTGAGTACCTTGCATTAAACAGTGATGGAGTTATACAAATGAACAGTTTTTGCGCATTAAATGCAGCATTGCTGAATGCATCCAAGAGAAGTTAAGTTAATGTTTGAGTGAAAAGATGTATTTGTGAGTAAAACATAAGATGATGCTGCGCAAGAACTCTAGCATTGACCATTACTTTTGTACGTACATTGTAATGTACTAAGTAGCATTGCTTTACCAATATTATTTTCTTCACTGCCGTCGGAGACAGTCTGCTTGGATAGTCTTAGATGACCTTCAGTTGCATTTGCTCATTTTTAGAGAGATTATTCAAAAGTAGCTAATCACTTCTACAGAGGTGTTAAAAAAGATCACGGCCTGCATGTTTATGATTAACTAAGTGGCACAGTTGATCTGTTTATGTGCCCAGAGGTGTTTCACTTTGTCAGGACCAATAAACCCACGTGAATTGCTGCAAAGTGTGCTGAAGTGAGGAGATGCTTCATATTTATGATCCTACGAGGCCTGGACATTAAACTGGGCGTCTTCTATTAAAAACTGCCCTCACCTGTTCTACTCTGCACCAGTCTGCCACTCTTAGTGGATGAACACTCTGAACACTCTTAGGGGATGAACACTCTTAGAGGATGGAAATGAAGTAGGTGCTCTTGTTCAGAGGTACTGCATATATTTCTTTTTAGAAATGTTGGTTTTGTGCAGGTAGTGTAAAACGTGTTATATTATGTTGCTTATTTATGTGACTTTGTTTCCTACTTGAATGTTTGACTTTATTTACTGTAATTTAATTTCCTCATGATCCTGTGATTTTTCTTCTGTGACTTCTCTGTTGGCTTCAATAGGAATGTCTCATATTCTAAATAAAATTTTATTGGCATTCCAATATTAATCCACGCTGCAATCATAATCATTCATGGTAGACTTATTCCAATTCATGTGATATTCAATACAGGAGACAGTCTATTACAAATGTCCTAATGTAATGATCTCTGGAGGCCAGTTTGGATTGAAACCAGAGATCATTCTCCACAGGGTGTGTGTCCAACAAGAGACCTCAATTAATAGGTTCTATGTCAAGGTTCTACTAATGTAAATTTGCTGGACAGTAACTTGTTGTCCCCACAACATCTAGCCATTTCCATGGTTTGATGCATAACCGTTGTTGGTGCATAAATACCAAACCCCATTTGAAATGTTAGCGTGACAGTTTAAGTGATCTTTGTGGGTTTGACCGGTGCTATGGCCTGGTTATTACTGGCTACTCTTTGTGCCATGAAGATCCTGCTGTCCAATGACCCACTGGAGGAACCCGTCACCTGAATTTGTCGGTCACCACAGAAAGCCCAGGTGTCATCTCCAAGGTGTTTGTGTATCTCACTGGAAACATCTTTCTTCATTGGTGATATTGCTGGAATGAGTTCAGGTATTTGTCTAATTGATTTTCTTATGGACGCTGTCAGCAAGTGTCACCATGGCTTAGTCATACTTAAGACCACGTTAAAACTGTTAGAATCTCCACTGACAAATGCCTGTGTATGTAGTTAAGGCACTGTGTCATCATACTCGCGGTCATTGCAGTAACTGTCAGAAATGACAACAACCGAACAAAGGACATGTCATGGCTGTTCCTAGATAGCCACCGCAAAGAAACAATAAATATAGCTCCTGTTTAAATCAACAAATCCTTTGGCCCACACTTTGTTGGCAACAATAAGCTGCTACCATCGCATGCATTTTCATTAACCTGATATGCTCTGTGGTCATCGGTGTGAAATTGGTCTCTTGGTGTAAGGTACTAACTGTCATCCTGTATGTTACTGACCGAGTTTGTTTTTGTTGCCAGTGACAGTTCAGGCTGAAATGCAAGGCAGTGTTTTTACAACGACATTGAAAGGTTTGCATAGGGAGACTAATATCTGCGATCAAACTGTTTAAAACGGTTCTTGTTCTGCTGCCTGCCATCCACTGCACCATCTGTGCAACCCTACACCAAAGTATGGTTTCTAGGGCTGCATTTTGGAAAATGACCCTCTAATGAGTTAGTGAACTGTTACATTATATCACACAATTGGCTAATTAACAATATATACTCGTCTAAAATTACACTGGTGGTTAGGTCTACAGTTGGGGTCATAGTCTGTATTTACAGTTTTGTCAGCCCCAAAATGAACTCCAGGATCTGATAACAGGATGATGGTGTTCATGGTTTCTGTCGTCTAACCTTCATAGCAGTGTTTCTCAGCCTGATTTGCCCAAAGAACCCTGCATCCGGATCATTGGTTGCTGCGACCCCCTGACATCCCTACAGTGGTAAACAATGCAGGAATTGGGGCTTTTTTATACACAACTCATTACAACGAGTAAAACAAAGACTGCAATTTGGGCCATTTTTATTTCCTTTCTGCACATAACCTGTCAATTTGTGGTCTAGTCTTACTCAGTGAGCATCGCAACTCACTGGGTATATAGCAGGTTTCTGGGATAGATATTTTTTCTGATTATTGATGGAGTAACTTGACTATATTTTAATGTATATATTAATATCTATATTTAAATTTTCGTTCTTTGCGTGCCACAACTAACTTAACCAACTACACCGGAAACCCTGGACCATTCACTATTGTTCTTAATTTCTCTGCTAAATATGTGTGTTTCTTTTGTACAGTTGAACTGTTTTTTCTTTTATTTGTCGCCTGTTTTGGTTCACATATCCCCTATAAATTGTTTCTATTAACTTTGTCATGTTTAACTTATAGTTGGACCAAGGACTGTTTCACTAAACATGTGTGTACATGCGTGTACTTCAATTTCATCATTGACATATAAGGTTACAATTTTTTATAGAAATAATCTATGCGCAAATAAAAAACCTTTGTTTACAGCTGAGAGCAATATATTTTGTTAATTAATTTTCACGGTCAGTTGTTATTTTACAAACCCTGGTTTATGGTGGAAAACATGACTTATAAGCTCAACAATCTTAATGAAACAGACCTCTAAGATAGCTAGATTACTAAGCAGTTTGCCATAGTTTTTGCCCCGGCTTGCCTAAGCATAAGCCGAGGCATTTGTAGTCATTGTGAGAAAAGAATTTGCATAATGAAGTCAAATTAATTATTTCAACAATCTTGCATAGATCACAACTAGCACAGTAGGAGACCCATTGTGTAGAGAAAGAGAAACCGTGTCTTTGATGTTTAAGAAATCTGTATTCAGCAGGCATTTTGCTTCCTTCCATTTGTGACCTGCAAATATATTGAGTAACCCCATTCATGTTGCATTAACAGAATAAATACTGGCCTCTGAGAAAAGGGAAATGTCTTCTTTGAAGTTGGCTGGTTACGGGGCACAGGAAGGGAATTGCCATAATGGATATTAAATTGAAAGGATGGATTTGAAGTGCAAGTGAATGTCCTGCATGTGATGCTGCATTTCACTAAACCTTGCTAATCCCTTGGTGCATATCTAATGTTCTGTTAAAGTTCTGAACTGGGTAGGACATTGGCATAGAGGAAATTAATTGTATGCAAGATAGTACATATTTTGGAACCACCAGCTTCATGCAAATAACAGTTGGAAATCACTGTCAACTGAACTGATGGATTGTTTTGTAGTTGACTGGGTCCTGAAGACTTGTAAAGAATAAAGCCACTTGTTAATAGGCGAAGGAATTAAAAAATGACCTAGATCATATCATCAAATTAGTACTTTATAAATTGCCCCTAGTTACTGAATATGTTGGTAGTGCCAGTGTAATTATAAACAAATCCTTTTATAAACATGGGTTGGTTACAATTATTACAGGTCATGATTACCCACTTCCAAAATGATTCATTACCATTATGGCTTCTAATGTAATCCATTGTAATATATTAAGTTTTGTCAGTTTCACTCATACAACTCGGTACATTGAAGCATTGATACTGTGCAGCTACTGGAGTATTGAAACTCAGTTGACAATCCTGCAGTACATATACACCCCCCTTAATATATGGTTCAACAGGAAACAAGATATCACCCTTAGAGCAGTTTACAACTTCTGAAGTTTGGGCCACAAGTGTCATTAGAGAGGATTAGCAACCACATTTAAGCGTCGAACGCCGACGCGAACTTATACGGGAACGCCAAAATTGGCGTTTACGCCAAATTCGGCGTTGACGTCTAACAAAACAGCATTAGCAAAACGCACAGTGGACGGACGTACGATCGACTCCCGCAGGTATTTGTATTTTCGTCTGCAATGACTGTCTATGAATTCCTAAAAGTAAATATGCATGTACGAAATACACAAATATACATTACTTGCATTATCGAAACTATTTAACCTTTCTTGCAACCTATAATCGCAAGAATGCGGAATTTAGAACGCTTGAACGATAAACCAGTAACGTGACACGCAAGCGCGACTGCTGGTACGATCAGGCCAAGGAAACAAAATCAGTGTGTCAAATTCTGTTTAAAAAATTATACCATAACCTTTGGTACCACAATGTTTACCATTAATACATGTTGTAACAAACATGATATGTTTTTTTTTGGTACAGATATGGACAATGCAATACTGAGCCTAGCGCTTCTATCGAACGATGATGACGCGATGGTAATTGCCCTGCAGCATCTGCACGACAAGGAAAATCATGCCTAAAAAAAAAGTTTCTGTTTCAATGATGCCAGCAATGAGTATTGTTGGAAAATGTTCAGATTCCAAAAAGACGATCTGCGTCGTCTGAAAACTGCACTGCACGTTCCTGACAACATGACGTTGCCAAACAGGACGGTGTTTGTTGGCATTGATGGACTTTGCATAATGCTACGCCGTCTGGCATATCCAACTCGCTTGTGTGATATGGAACAAATGTTTGGTCGTGGTGCATCAGAACTTGGCATGATATTTAACGCCATGATTGACTTTGTTCACGAGAGGTTCAGTACACGCCTCACAAATCTCGATCAGGAATGGCTAGATATTGCCCACCTAGAGAGATATGCCAATGCTGTGACCCGCAAGGGTTCTCCACTTAACAAATGTTGGGGATTTGTGGACGGAACATGCATGAATATCTGCCGCCCAAAACATGGACAGGAACAGTGCTACAGTGGGCATAAACGTCAGCATGTACTAAAGTTTCAAGCAATTATGGTGCCATGTGGATTAATTGCCAACCTGTACGGACCAGTGGAAGGGCGTCGTCATGACGCTTACATGCTTCACGATAGTGGAATTCTCCCGCAGTTGACAAACAAGGTGGATCGGAATTGAATGGGGAGCCCTATTACTTATATGGCGATCCTGCCTATCCGTTGCTGCCTGTTCTGCTGGCACCATACAGGGGTGCGCAAATCACTCTACAGCAGTCAAACTTGAACAAATCCATGACACTACTGCGTCAGTGTGTCGAGTGGGGATTTGGAGACATTGCACGTAATTTCACTTTGATCGACTTCAAAAAAAATATGAAGCTATACCTGTCCCCTGTTGCTAAGTATTACGTTGTCGCGTGCCTGTTGACAAATTGTAAAGCATGCCTCTACGGCAACATTACGAGTTCGTACTTTGACGTTGAACCCCCTTCCTTGGAAGACTACCTGCTGTAAGCAAACACTTGCCTGTTGACAAACGGACTCTAAAACATGTCTATTTGACAACACTAGGAATTCGTAGTTTGACGTCGATTCACCAGTGATTCGATTCATGAACCCCAGACCTCAATTGAACAAACGTGTGGCTCACATTTAACAGTCAGGCAGTATTGTTTTTAATTGTCTATTTTTGCTACGAGTGATTTGTAATTACTTTCTGTAACCACGTCGTATTATACTTCGTATCAGTACAATATGCCTATTGTTCATGCATACACTTTACACATATACACAAAGCGACAAGTTGAGGGTAGAGACATAATTACGATATCAGTATAACGCATTTCCAATTTGTCATTTTATTGTACATGATAAAGCAATAACATTGCATGCACGAATCATTAAACATCGTAGCTCAGCAATAGCAAACACTTGAGTGTTTAATTGTTTTTGTTTTGCAACATCTCCATCATCATTTGAAATTGGTTTTGTTGCATTTCCATCTGCTGTTGTCTTTCAGCCCGTTCTAGTTTCAGTCTCTCCAGTCTCTCCTCTCTATCTAGCTCAAACCTCTCTCTATCCAGCTGTAAGCGCTGTGCACGTATCCTTAGTTCTTCCTCCATGTTTGTATTCTTTTTTACCATATACTCCAGCATTGCAGATGCTGGCATTCCCTCCTTGTTTCGAGTTATTCTTCTACCTGCAACACATTCGAACATGTTATTAGCCATGCCTGCCCACTTGTATCGAATGCATAATTTTTCATATAAATATAATTCTAATGGTTTGTCCTTTTCTCACGAATGACGTCGTCTATACAATTGGTCTTGAACAATAATTATCATCAACTTATATCGCCGAAATATTAGCGAAAACAAATTCAAAAATATATGACAGGGTAGGAGACTATTTGCAATTTTTGCTATGGCCATTAATATGGTTGCCCCGATTCCAATTATGCATAACTAAGTTTCACAAGACTATCACCCAATACATATATAATTAATACAATACTTAATTAGTAGGCGCAATTAAACATATTTAAGTGTATTTTAGTATAATTTACGTTTCGGCCTTTGCTGAATCTCCTCCTCCTTCTCTGGTGTGTCGCCACTATCGGCATCCCTGTCCGTCGCATCTCTTTCCTCTATTTCGCCGTCTCCAAAGCTTTCGTCCTGATCTTCATAAGGTACGGCAATCGCAAGCTCTGGTGTCGGCTACTTTACCATTTTTCATGGTGGCTAACCGCGCCATGGCAGCATCGCGAATCGCCATGCCTACTACGCGATCTCGTACTGCCTTGTCCGTCTTCCTTTGTTGGACATCGGCGATGTGTTCCTCGCTGTCCCTTATCAATGCACAAATTTCGGAAAGCAGCATTTCCTTTTCGGTGTAGTCTTCTTCTGTTCCCGATCTACGAGGCAGAGAACAGTGTAATCAATTGTACTGATTGAATAATCAAGAAAACACATATGAACATTGACCTTTTAGGTAAATATTTCCCACCACTACATTAATGTGTGTGCGTGCGTGCGTGCGTGCGTGCGTGCGTTTTATTATATTCCGAATTGCGGTAGCATACGATGTAATGATTACAACCGATACAAATTTATCTGAGCGCATTTAGATACAGCTTACTTCTTTAACTGTGCTCGGTTGTTTGACTTGTAGTGTTTTACAAGCAGTTGTGTGCGTTCGCGAGCTCTCCTTGCGTCGATCAGGAAGTCTCCCCTGGCAAGAGCAGCAGTGACTGTGGCCGCAACGTTGGTCCACACTTGTCGACCATTTGTGTACGGGTTCTGTCCCACTACTTCTGTTAGCAACATTAAATCTTCTGTTACTGTGAATTGGACGGCCTTTTTCCTTTCTTCTTTGTCTGAAGAAAAAAAAATTTGGGGTTAAACCTTTAACTGTATCATGAAAAATGTAGCTTCTACATTTTTTATTTTTAAGTATTGTATATTTTCTCTGGTGGCACGAAAACATGATATGCCTGCATAATGACTAAATGTAGTCAAAAACTCGACTATATTTACAAAATAAATAAATTAGTTAAATAGTACGTAATATACATTAGATAAAAGTCCGTTACAGTGAGAACTGTTCGCATATCCATATATACCATTCAGAACCTACATTGCTAACTATGCGATTAAACAGATCTAATACTAAGCCTAAGCCTACGGAGTCCAAGAAACAAATTTGTATTTCACTGCCACTGCGCCTCACCGCATCGCTGCAGTTGCAAACGAGCAAATCATAGGTCTTTTAAAACGCTGTCAAACTGACTTATGTTTATTTCAAACAAAACTTTATATATACGTGTGTGTTCCTAAAAGGTTGAACTATTACACTGTATAGTTACTTTGAACTACTATAACTATTTATGTACGAAATATAGGCGCGTTTGTACTTACGCGGGTTTTCCATTTTTGCCTTACGAGCGTTCCTCCAACTTTCCCTCCAACTTCCAGTTTCGCGGTTACTTCTGATTGGACCGCAAAAAAATGTGACGTGGCGCACAACAACTCGGCGTACGCGTATAAGTTCGCGTCGGCGTTCGGCGCTTAAATGTGGTTGCTAATCCTCTCTAATGTTTAAAACACTTCAGGCATCAACATACAGACACCTGCTTTCTTGTGGTCAGAAGTTATTTATGTGTGACACACGACATGGAGCCCTAGTACTGAGTCACCTCTGCCTCTGGTGTCAATACTATGTCAGTTGTTGTAGCTTTTAGCATTTCAAGTTGTAACTGTCAAAATGGCGTCCACTTCCAAGTGAACATATGCAATGCCATCCAGAACATAATTACAGAGGAGAACTGCGGTGGAGATCGGTTATCGTATACTTAGCCACCTTCAACTACCTGGCTGACCTCGGAACAGATAACGTCCATTATGAATTGTGGTGGCTATTATGGCCAGGTATATTGATTGATATGGTCATTGTTGGTTGAGGCTGGTCAGTTGATTAGGATCAAGTTAATAGCCTGATGGAGATTTATGACTGCTCCAGGTAGTAGCCTCTACTTTGTAATCAGGAGGATCAGTTGACTACTGGAGGAAGGGATATGCCATACCACCACATAGGCAGGTCATGTAAACAGTCAACACAAAATATAAGAAAAACATTCTGTAGAAAAGGCACCTTAATGTTCCAAGACTGGTCAAACGATTTTCTTCTCTGAATATGTTAATGGTAAATGCTAATATTTTGATAGCAATAAACAGGGGTGGATCCAGCGGCTGAATTCCCCTACACAAAAAAATATTCACAATGCTTCAAACTACATCATTTTGAGACACCCCACAGCAAAGCTATGTTCCTTCACCATTTGCTATACATCACACATTTCCACACCCCAACTCAACCTATTGGATCCACCCCAGATAAATCGTACAATTACATCACTAACAGCAAGAAGTATTTACGGGGAGTGACAGCCATGCAATATATATGACCCATTATTTGTAAGAAAACCACAGAAAAGCACATTACAGTTTTACTGCGCCAACTCCCAGGAGACTTGTGCTGTGTGTTCATATTCCCAGCCTCTCTGCTGCTTGATGGAGCCAGTCTTGAAGCATTCTTCCAGAGGGAGCCACATAAAATACTGAATCATAAATCACTTTGAAGTTGGTTGTAAAGTGTGGATTGTGTGTTGTATGTATACATTTTAGGGCACTTTTGCATGAAATAAGTCAACATAGTTAAACAGTTTTCTTTACAATTCCACTGAAGCTTTCAAGTGATGATGCATATTGACATGCAGAATGTTAGAAAAGATATATACTTTTCATGAATTTTACACAAGAGGTCAATTAATTAAATGGTTCCCAAACTTTCTCAGTGCGAGGTTCTAAAAAAGTCTGCTTTCTCGCTGACGCCCACCAGTGTTTTGTTTCACATAATTTGCCATTTTAAAATAGTTTTACATTTTTGCCAAAAGTCCCCCTAGACCTACATGGTGCCCCATGGTCCCCAGCCCCAGTTTTTTAACCCTTGTGTTAGCTGATGTATAATGTGCTGTGAAATGTTAAAGAAAATCATAGGTCATTTTTCATGAGGCCCAGGAAAAATAAAATGGCTACCAATGGCAAAAGTGAATGTGGTCTCACCCCATATGTCACAAGATTTATCTAGTATTTCTCCAGTTTTGTAACTACTTCAAATGTTTCCCCTTCCTTAGTAGGTAGGATGTTGGCAACAATTGAAATAGGACTGATACCCTACCACACCGCAATCATCAGACCAGGAGTCTTTCATCAGGACTTTGCCAACATTTTCCTGCCAAGTACAGCACATGCACACACACACACACTGGTAGTAAGTCTGTGGATGACAAAGTATTAAGTTTCATACAGTGTGGGCCAAAAAGGCAATTATAATGCAGTTATGAGCAATAGATAAGTTTGTTAGATTGATGAGCTCATGGAAGTGATGCAAACAGGGAAGGCCTGTGGATGTGCAGGCCTGCTGGGTGTGGTAGTAATACAAGATGACAGATACTTGATGATTTATAGTAATGTTCATTTAGGTGGAACATAATTTGCTTGCCTAAGAAAAAGTAACTTGGTTGTAAAAATCTTTGTTCAGAATCTCCAGAATGTTAATGGAGGGAATGGATAGAACACCTTCATCAACCCCACCCCCCAGGGGTAAGGGGTAATGGTTCCCACTATTGCAGGCCAACCATATATCTGTCATCATTTTCATTGTTACTTAACTAGCAGAAAATATTGTGTAATACAACTCAGTTTCTAAAGAAACACCAAAGAAACTAAGTTTTGTTGAAAAATAAACTATTTTGTCCCAGTAGAAGTCAACTACAGGTTATGACAACTGGCCTAGAAAAGTGTAATTTATGAAAAATAACATCCGTCCAGCAGCAGCTTGTACTTGGCAGTGAACAATATTATGCAGTAAAGAAATGAAGAAAAAATTGTGAAGCCACAACTTTAATAGGTTGGGCAGGAAATGGTGTTTAGCAATAATTTATCATTTCCTTGGCATAATGATACACAGTGCCATATGTCAGCAATGCTTTGATGGTTCTTTCTCTCAGAAGATGGCAAGGGGCCCATCAGGGTTACTCAGTAGGGTGGCTGCAAGCCATATGGGGTGGTTAAGGCTGTCTAGCAGGGGTGATCATTAGTGGGTGAGAAATGCAGTGTTTATTGCATTTCTCTAATGCCAAGGATGTGTGAGGAAATAGATGGAAGTAGACCATACATTAAACTGCTGAATAATCAGTGACTTCCTTCAATTAATTAAATCCATGAAATAATGACTTGAAAATTGATTTGCTGTTGATTTATTGTTTTATTTTTCTAGTATTGTCAGTTGATGGGCCTGTGGGTAATATTCTGACATGTGGCAAATGACTGACTGACTGAGTTTTCAGAAACATATTGTATTCCTGGAAATGATTGTGAGTGTTAAAAGTTTGCGATTTGTAAATTTTCCACAAAACCAAGTTTTTCACAATGAATTCCATTTATAATATAACATCATCCCAATTCATGTAAGGAAATGGGCAAAATTAAATCTCCACAACAAAGTGTCCTAGCAAAACTGCAAACTTTTAAAGCAACAAACATTTCCAGGTGTACATTAATACAGTTTGAATATACTTTTATTTATTTGTTCCGGTACGTTATGCAGAAGAAGACAAAACATATATTTACTTATTATATACATTTATACAAGAAACCCATGGTGTGGATTACTTATGTAAATGTTTGTTTTGCAAGTGGTGACCTTGTGTATTTGTGATGTTATCTTATCGAGGGGCAAGACTAAGACTATAACATGCAGAAATAAGATTGGAGGAACTGCAAACTTAGATCACAACCGATGATGATATCATATCCTGATACACAGCTGGTGGCAATACAGACCTTTGATCCTGCTGAAGGTGAAGTCATGATAATGTCGCGACAAGAAGTGTTATTATTTTTAATCGATAAGTTATTGCTCTTGGGTGATTGAACATGCATTTACATTGCTGATTTGATACACTGACATGGTAAATCATGATATCAAGTTTGATTTCTTGTCGCTGAAAATTAAATGTGATAGGTTTGCAATCACAAACTTTCATTGTCTGATATGGTAATGCATTGAACAGATAAAACTGTACCCCAGTTACGTGGTCTCCAGATGCCCTTTAGGATGTGTGGGGTCAAAAATGATTTGAACTAAGATAAACCATGGAAATGTGGTTTCTATTGTAGTGTTCATGACTAATGGAATTAGTTGGAAAAAGGATTTTATGTTTGCAAGCACAAATGTAAAGCAAAGAAAAATAAATCATTATTGAAAACAAAGTGTCTATGCTTAAAAAATGATGTAAAAGTTAAGAAATGTTAAACTTTTTTCCAGTTCTTACTACCAAACTCAAAGTTTTCATATGCTGTGTTGTAGGGTTGTAGTGTTCACTTCGTTATTGCTGGTATCTTGGTACCATAGTTGTATTTAATCACAAACCTATTAAGTGGTACTATAACTTTCTGAGTAGAAATACCATTGCACCAATTGGCTACTACACAGTAGGTCATTTCTTCCATACTATGTATGGACTACTAACTCAAACTAACACTGAACAGGCTGGTACTTGTAGAATATAATTAATGTGGTTTGTGACTGCACCATCCTTTCAACACTTGCATGCTATATACCCTTTCAACACCTAATGCTATGCACCCTTTCAACACCCATATTTAAAATGTAATATAAATGTTAAATAATTGGAAATGGGAAGTGTGCCTCTACCATAACTAATTTGGCATTCATTTACACCCCAGTTGGCCTAGTGAGGGGTGTACCTGCGTATGAAATAGGCGGGAAGGAATTTATTATGCTGTCTTTGCGAGAACTTGGCAGAACACTCCAGCGATGACAGCAAATTGGCCTGTATGAATGGACGGAAATGCAAAGAGCAACAACGACACTGAGGAAGGTAACAGGTTGACTGCACCAGCATTATGGGGGTGGGGCAGTCGATCTGTTTTGGCAGGGGTCTTGACCTAAACATAGGTGTGGCGCTATGGCCATTGTCCATGGACAGACTGCCCACTCTTTCTCCTGTTTCATCCCCTTTGCACCCTTCACTTGCTACGGGAAAGCCAATAACTTGGGATGCTAACTCATCAGGGTTGTGTGTAATTTGCAGCATCGCCAACAACAGCTGCATAGCGATGGTTGGTTTATCTTCTTGTGGAATCAACACTCAGTGTCAGTGGATAAATTAAATTAGATTTTTATCTGTGTAAGGCCAGGGGCAGTCCCTACCTGTGTCATCATTTAACACCTGTGTTGCTACTATGTGCTTCCTGTTCATCTGCCCGCCCGCCTGCCCGCCCGACCGCCTGCCCGAGTCATAAGCTCTTGCAGTGGCTGCCTTTTCTCCAGTGAGTCATTCACAGAAGTTTGTTTAGCAGTATTTGGTTGGATTATACAGTCACTTCCTGCTATTGGCGAAAACTTTAATATCTTCTTGATGCTCTTCACAGAAAATGCTGGCAGGTTATAAGGAATTCATTCTACCAGTTGATGGTACAACTGATGAAGAATAGTTTATGTATAATTGCATAGGAATAGGTCTTCTTGAGTTTATGGCTGTGAGTCCTCAGCTTTCTACTACATTGAGAAGAACAGTGTTTCATGATTAGTTATGTTTGATCTGAAAACATTCACTGCTAAGATGGTGGTTTCACTAACAAACAATTTTGCAGACACCCCAAGTCCAATTCTGGTCAAAACAATGTTTGTATAAACAAAGGTCTTGGGGCTGATAAAACTGCAAACAAGGCATGTCCAATCATCAATAGTCTCAGACAAATCAGTATTTGCAACAAGATAGCTTGACCAATTATGTTTCTGTCTCTTCAGACACAACCATACTTGTTCTTGCTGTTGTCTCCACCACTGTTCAATTATATATCACAGTAGCAGGAAGATAAGAGCTGGATAAGTTGGATTGGTCAGACTAGAGGCCATGATTGCAATTTCCTGCAGGCTGATACAGTGACCAGATAAGCTGAAGTATAGACAGGTTTCTTTCTTCCATTGTGTTTATGTGCCAAGGTTTGACATGTGCTCCAGGCTGTCCCAACAGTGCAGGGTGCATTGGTAGGGTGAATTTTCAGTGGGGGTAATTCCTACAGGAAACGTTCAACAGGATTGTCCCAAGTGTGTTCGGTGATCCGTGACACTGGGGTGTTTGTTGTCATTCTCTGTATGTTTTGTGGCTTGTTTTATTGGTGTATATGTTTGTGTGTTGGGTTGCATGTTTCTAAAATAAGGTGAAGTGGAGTCTGCACTAATGGCACACAGAGTGAGCGTGCACCATTAGTTATGGATCATAAATTATTGAATTATCTGGTGATTTGATCCACCATTTTTTTTTACTGCAGAAATTAATGCTTTTCCAATTCGATATCTAGCTGGTCTAACAACCTTACTTTGGTCTCTTTAAACAGACAAAAACAAGCCATATTGGATTCCTTGGATGGATTGATGACCTGATCTCTTGGAATGTGAAATTTGACATTGTTTGTCTCTTAGAAACTTGTAGTTATCTGTCCAGATATTCTGCCATGCCTCTCTGCCATCATTAATATTGGCCTGGAGCTCCCCAAAAATTTTCGAGCTTGCGAAGACTGGTCAAAAGTTGTTCTGACAAGAACAGTTGGAAAAGATATTTTGATGAGTCTGTTGTAACAGGAACACACTGCCCAAACCGACCATACACAAGCTGTTGGATGATCATAATCTTTGTATGTTGCCCTGTGACAGATATTGAAGGTATGACGTTCTTCCAGACTGTCTACTTGAGTGGTCCAGTATTGCAGGACATGAGGTCCATCATCAGAGGTAAAATCAGGAGGCTCAGTGTGGTTCAGTACCTGTGCAAGCAAGTGCATTGAAGCAGGCCTTCTTGTCCACAATTAGACAGTCACAGCAGGTCCATATGGCTACATTTGTAACATAAAGACCACCTGTTGATACACTCCCCTTTATAGTTGGTCAGTTAGCTAGTAATGGTTGACTGGTTAGATTGATTGATTGAGTTTATTCAGTAAAATTGTATACATGAATAACAGTGCAAGACACTACCATATATGTTGTTTCCAAGATGGTCCTGCAGGACCGGGCTGTTTTCAAGAAGCCAACTTGACAGTGTCGTTCATGGATGGATGTTGCTGACTGTAGGGATATGACCTTTGATAATCATCAGTCTCAGGAATTGAACTACATGAGTGTATGGCAGACCCTCTGGGTCACCTCTGACTTCCTTATTTAGATATCTTATTGATATATTAACATTATCTACTTGTAATAATGAAAATTACTTATAAGTTGAACAATTATTTAATTAGCTGCAAGTCTTGTATTGCCTTTCCCACCATTCAGATATTGTTAGTTTCAAGCTCTGACTTCCTTCTTCTGACTGCGGTCCTTCTACGTTGAAGTGAGATTTATATAGTTGTCATTGAAGTCGAACTCCTACTTCTTCCAATCCATTGCTTGCTTACTTGAGGACTGCTCAAATCCCCTCTTGTGAGCCACTTGAACCTAGAGGGTTATTTAACATTACCCATACACCCTTCTTACAACTTTTTACCAGGGTTCTTCAGTCTGAGTGTAAGATTGGGGCCAATTAACTGTATACAGGTCCCATCCTTTTGTCACGGATATCATAAATCCTTGCCCCCAATTACCACCTCATTAAAAGCCTACCTGCTGGGGGGAACATTGGGGGTAGTTCCATGGTAAACACCCCCCAGTGGTGGGTTATGAGGAGAGGGTGTTAATGTGGTTCCAGTTAGGGCTGTCTGGCACCCTCACAAGGGTGAAAACTGGGACTGTTTGGTAAGGGTAAAGAGGGTGTATTGCCAAATTGGCTGTATCAGTTTATTAGGGTGTTATGCATACATGGAGATGCAATAAAGCCAGACTGCTGATTTCACCATATTGGTGTTTGTATTAACTTGGTGCAATTTGAAGATTTTTTTGTATCAACCAGATGCCATTTTTGTCTTTCTCATATCACGTTTTGAACCATTTTGAAGTTGTGTCTCCATGAATTTGGAAAATTGTTCTGTATTTATAATAGTATCCAACATTAATCCAAATTAAAACATGACTATATCAAGTGTATTTTAACATGACTATATCAAGGGGTAGATACTGGTCATCTGCACTGTTTATATTCTTGTGGAGTCTTGTAGACACCATAAAAACCTTTGAACGGTATATACATATAACAGGAATTCGTATAACATATATAATATATATATATATATATATATATATATATATATATATATATATATATATATATATATATATATATATATATATTAAATATCTACATTGCCACAATATTCCAACACAACATTGCCCCAATGCTTATATGACTGTTTAGGGCATCACACTTTATGACCCATTTTAGTTATATGGATGCCACTTTTTACACCAGTCATTTCTTTTTTTGAAAGGATAGTGTAAACGCTACCACCTGTCTTCACATTCAGTACAATCTTAGCAGATTTCTCCCACTCACTACTGTGTCATGGCCTGTTTACTGCATGTTTATGTTGGTGGGTAAATAAATTTTACTGCTGACTGGTCATAGTTGTTAGTAGACAAAGCTTTTATTGGACATTTTACAACTCATATGCACCTGATTTGAGAAATTCCAAATGTTGCAGACACTGAAGCATGTCTTGCTGTACTTCATGGTTGAGTTGTTGTGCCAAGAGGTACCTGGGTACTTCTGAAGTTTTATTGCTGTGTATTTGCTTGTATGCAGCCAATGTGTAGTTATCTCAGTTGGAGGTCTTGATGTCACTAGTATGCCAGAGAGTAGAGAAGAAGTCAAAGTCAGTCTTGTGTGCTCTGGAGTTATGTGGCAGGAAAGGACAATGGATTGTCACACACAGTCCACACCTTTGTGGAGCACTATATTGCAGATACTGAATTTGTTTTTGCAAATTAAGAAACATAAATGGAAACTAAATGGAAGGGTTTTGGTGACAAATTTTTGAAAAATTGTCATAGTCAGAATCACTCAAACAGCAAAATTTTACTATAAAAACCCATTTTCTAGATTATATATATATATATATACATTACCATGTAAGGAGTTCCTTCATTGTCAGTGAAAATCATCACGTATACCTAAATACAAATTTTAAACAGTAAACGTGTTTAACTTTAAAGGAATATCCACAAACACTACCTTTAATAATGTTATGTTAGGATTTATGTTAATTTTACAGCTTCTCTAATATAAATCCTAACATGACATTATTTCAGGTAGTTTTTGGTGGATATTCAATTAATTCAGCACCCTCCGAGTGAAGAGCTGTTTGTGCGCCCTCACTATTGGGGCTGTGTGTAGGATGTTGTAAGGGTGCATATCTTAAGTTGACACCCTGCATCTGTTGAGTTGAATGGTGCTTCAACCTGACAGGGAACTTTTCAGAGTTATCCTTCGACTCGATTTAATTAAACAATTTGACACAACGCTGCAGACATTTAATACAATTTGGAGAATGTGAATTGAGCCTGAATGAGCAAACCTGCTGTTTGGCTGACACGTATTACACTGACGTGTATTAATTTACATACATTTAGTGTGGGACAGAACATCAGATTATCAATCGAGGGAACTGGAGTTTGAATGCACCTGTTGCTTTCAGAAAGCTTGGGAAATTTATTTTATCCCACCTGTGTCTTTCAGAAGAGAATTAAAACAGTTGGTCCCTACTAACTAATGTATATGCAGGGTAATTAAAAGATCCCGCACTGGGAAATGGAAAAAACAGTTGTGGACTCGCTAATTCTAGAGAAGAAAAACACTGAACATAAACCACACGTATGTTAGTCATAGACAGAACTGTTTGGAGTTACATGTTGTAAGTCAGAAAATGTGAACAAAGGTTTTGTTGAATTTTACCCCTGGGAAAGGTGGGAAGATACCATCTGTTTAGGGTATAATTTAGCACCATTTACATATCAATTTTGTTTGCAACTGATGTGTATCACAAGCATCTTGTATTGTGTAGTTATCAGTAATCTTGTGTGTTATTACTTCTGCAGTGAAAGCTATGCTGCTTGTCATTTTCCTTGGCTTCAAAGTGTAATCTGATTGAAATGCAGTGGCCTCTCCCTGTATCGATCTTGATGTAAGGAAATACCTCTTAAAAGGAACAACTTTGTAATCCCTGTTCTGCTCTCACATCTTTATGACAAATGACCTGATGTATGTAACTAACATTGGATATATGGTACAACTTGGCCAACATGTTCCATACAGTGACAGTGCATTGTAGTTCAGTAACTTAAACACAAAACAAATAAATATATTATTGGTAAATATCTATATTCAGTTCTCATATGTTCCACCCTTAATTATGACAAGCATCATTGGTGGTAATTAAGCATGTAATATTGTCCCTTTGTAGACACAGTTAAGTGCAATACAGTTATTAGTAATTGGAGAAAACTCATATGGACCCTGGAACACATACAGTGTTAACATTGCTACTCAAAGAGTAAGATTTATCTTGTACAGTTGTGAGCTTACAAATCAGATAAGGTAACCTTTATTTGCAACTTTGTGTGAGAAGATTCATTCTTATCTCTGACTGTCACCGAAGGAAGAGTTAAGATTTTAATCAATGACAAATTGCACTGCAAAATTTCTCATTTGAAACACCTTTATTTAATTAAATTTACCAGACGCAACAAAGGAACCTATGTAATGACTCTCCCTGTGGGTATGTGGTGTTTACAATGCGACACAAGGTCAATCTAGGATTACAGGGTTATAGGCTAGTTTTTAAAACTCATGAACATTTCTATTGTGGCTCATTTTAATTGACATAGCCCTGTGAATTTGCAATAGGTTACACATATGTGTTTGATTTTTAGTATTTTCATTCCTTTGATATAGACTCAATGTAGGTGCAAACTACATTTCTTATTGGATCAACCAAAGGAAAAATATCCAACTTCCTACCTGTAGGTCAGGTGTAAATTAGTATGTTCCATTTTTTTTCATTGAACATTTGGGTGGGATGCTAGCCTAGGATTGGATATCTGTGCTCCAAATTAGTTATTTTTCAGCGCAATTTGTCATTGCTTGAAATCTTGCCAGAAGAGTCCCATAAGATCAGTAATGAACTAAAAACACACCTGTCATTTAGAAGCTAATTAAACGGATACTGGGGAAAAATTATGCAATAGATGAAAGATCTGTGACTTTTACCTTCATTATTGGGTGAACCCTTTAGTGTGACATCTGGGAGTCTTACTTCACTAATTAGTGAACTTCAGTTCTTTGTTGCTCTGGTGTGCAGCAACAATTGATTAGCAGTTCTTGTTGACTAATTAGTCACTTCACATTGTAGCTTTATGCAGACACACTCAAGTTGCTATGATTCCCACATGTATATTTTGTTGCTGACACCTTCGTCTTAGCCTTCTGAAGGATGCAATGTGAGCCACTTGTGTTGACTTCCTTTGAGGATGTCAGTGTTTCTCCTATGGGAATGGCTTATTGAAGGCTGGAAAGTCTTTCTTCCCTGTGCTCAATCCTGCAGAATAGATTCTTGAGATCTGAATAATTTCTTCTGTCTCAGATCATTAAGGTACTTCTTCATGCAGAATGGCTTTTTGATCTTTCAGACATTTCAGCATTGCCTTCTTGCAATGGATACCCTTAACACTAGTTTCTTGAATGCTGTGGCGGTTTCTTCTTAATCTATCTTGTTGAATTTGTAGACGTTGGTACTTGACTTTTAATCAGGTGGAAGAATGCCATTAGCTCTTGGCAATCCTGGGTTAGCTGTGGGTCTGTGACTTAAATATTTTGTGGGCTAAGTAGCTATGTTACCTGAAGAAGTAAAGAAATTATTAAATTGGTATGTTGCAAATTCTAAATCAGTTTTATTACACTACAATTTTGTAACTTCAGTCGAATTAGTAAAACATGATGCAAATTCACTCTTGACTCTTGGGCACATGGCTGCCAAAACTGTAATAATTCATTCTTCATGAACATACTCTGTTACAAAGCACCCATTCAGCTTGAAGATTGACCCGCATTATTGGCGCAAGCTTGGTGGTCAGATATGAATTTCTGTGCCATTGAAGCTTAAGGTCCTCATCTATAGTCAAGTAGGTAATCTTCCAGATATCAATGTTGATAGCTACCTTGATCCAGGCAATGTAGCCTTTGACAGGCAAATCTTTTATTTGTGTTGGCAAATTTTCTGGGCTTTCTTTGAAATTGTCTGACCTGGGAGGGTGAACAAAATAAACATTGGTTGGTTATATGGGTTGTTTACTTGTTTCCTTGTCTGTATTCTTCACTGCATGTTTTAACATTGCCCCTATGCCTGTTTTTATATCATACAGGTCTGGGCTAATTTTATTTATTTATATGCAATTTAATGCTGTATAAGTACTTTATTTTTTATATATATTCTGTAATATGTACTTTTGTGTATTATCTAACCTTTGTGGTTAAAAATCAAAATACATTTATATTATATAAATAACATATGCAGGAATTGCTAGTACATGGTATTATTAATATTTCATTTTAATTAATTTGACCAATTTATTATATAAGTGTGTAGGTATATTGGAGGTAAGAAAAACTGTCAGCTGTGAGGTTTGCGACAGGATAAATAAGTATTTTTTATTTTCTATGGTTTCATTGGTCTACAGTCACAAAAAATTTGAACATGGTCATTGGTGGGAAATCATTTGTTGTCTGATCCCAGTAATGAAATATTGTATGCTCCTGGCCGTCGTTGGATAGCAGTCATAATTTTTGTGACATTAAATTAGATCTGTCAGTTAGAGCTTATTGTGTTGATCCCTTCACTAAATCATACAGCAACTGTCGCAATTCCATGTTTGCTCAGATGGTCCCACCAGGCATCAACAATGGTTCACAAGGTTAGATATTATAGACTACCTGGTAATTGTCTGGGTCATGTCATTTGGTCATAAGGATCACAGTCTGGACAGTCTGCAATCTCATGACCGTTACAGTTCTCCTAAAACAAAGTGCCCAATAAAATGTCGGTTAACAGTGATTCTGCTCAGATGCATTGGACCTTTACCTGTATGCATTGGTGGAGACAGAAGGAATGGTATAGACAACAATGGACCTTTAACTTTAAAATGCCAAAGCAGTAAATAAAAACATAAACAGGTAATATGTAATATGTTACTGTAGAAAATGTGGAATTTTTTGCCCCTTTATGATTGGAAAGTAAATGATTTTTTGGTTGAAAATACATGGATGTATGATGCTAAAAAACAGTTGCTAACCCCCCTGCCCTAATGAAACCAAGTTTATTTAGTCTTAAACATCAGTGATTTTGAATTAGCATCTTACAATTGCCAGTTTATTGGTCATTGCATTGAAACATCAAGACAAGAACTCTGAAATGTTGCATAGTTAAGCATGAAAGTGCATTGCAGAAACAAATGAAGTCAAGCCAGATACAGTGACAGTTCTAATTCAAAATTGCTATAGAATAAAAGTGCATTGCTGAAAGTAATGAAGGCGTGCCATGTATAGGGTGACAGTTCTAATTCCTAATGACTATAGACACCAAGGACTGGCAGATGACAGCTGGACACTGGCCAAATGATGCAATGTTCCTCCAAATGCTCTCCTTATGTTTCCAGGGAGGTGTGGGTGTTCTGTCAGGTCTGTTTAAGCAGCATCAGTTTGCAACAGGACAGGTAAACATATATAGGACAATGTTGACAGGCAATCTGTCACTGCTTCTGAGTGTGTCCCCTGCCATCCTTATCACGTTCCTTGACTGGTTAATTATGACCTTGTTATGGGTATAAAACATCTATTTGGGGTTACATATTATGGAGGGAGATTAGGAGACAATATGCCTGCTAGAAAATACAGTTTATAGCGTTAGAACAGCGTTAGATGTAATTTTTATTTTAATGCAGTCATATATAAAAGTATGTGTGTATCCATACCAGACTTCAGTACACATTTGAAACAACCCATTTAAATGCATATATGCAAATTTATTAAATTATTGGATTTAACTGCAAATGCTCAACATTGATTATAATGACTATTTGTTTTTCTTGTGTGTAAAAAAATCAGCAATAACCAATAACACATACAACTACAGGTTACTGAACCATTTTATCATTGTCTCTTTTAAATAATATTTGATATTGAACTTGGCACAAAAGTAAATTGTTCAGTGCAAATTCAGACCAAATTACGCCATTGCATGTGAAATTTATTTCAAATGCATCATTTTCAAATGCAAATGCAGTAACTAGATGTAAAACAACATGATGCCCAAAGTTAAGATATTGACTGCCTCAAGTTGTATTTTATGTACAATGCATTTTTTTATTCAGTAACTAATGACAGTAGTCATGATTTGAAGTGAGTAATTTTCTGTCTAATATCTGCTGGACAATAATATTTTGGTGGTTGTCTCTGTCTAATATCTGCTGGAAAATAATAATTTGGTGGTTGTCTCTGTCTAATATCAGCTGGACAATAATATTTGGTGGTTTTCTCTGTCAAATATCTGCTGGACAATAATATTTTGCAAAGAAACCGCAATTAAACAAATAATAAATTAAGCAGTAATATTTTGGTGGTTGTCTCTGTCGAATATCTGCTGGACAATAATATTTTGGTGGTTGTCTGTCTAATATTTGCTGGACAATAATATTTTGGTGGTTTTCTCTGTATAATATCTGCTGGACAATAATATTTTGGTGGTTGTCTCTGTCTAATATCTGCTGGACAATAATATTTTGCAAAGAAACCGCAATTAAACAAATTGTCGCCTTGACATACAAATAGGCTACCTGACAAACAAGCTTCAGAACAAACACTTAATAGGGTGATTGCTTGTTTTCGGGAGCTGCCTAATGTGTTATTGAAATAAACATGGAGTCATCCAGTGGACATGCCATTAACAGGTCATTTTATTACTGTTGTTTGCCATTGTCTGTGGGGAATTGCCAGGTCTTTGGTCATTCAGGGATGGCACAGAAGGTCCTTTGTGATTGTGCGACTGCTGGCAAAGCTGGGAAGGCAGCAGAGTGGATATTTTTGTACAGCATTAGCTCACTTTGTCCACCCTAAATGGGCTTGCATAATTGTGCAGACATTAGCGACTCTACTTGGAACTACTTGACCGGTACATCGGTGGTTGGTCAGCAGTCATCGGTTGGTTGGTGGAGTAGTGGTCATTTGTTTAGGGCGGATCCACTCGAAGGGGTTTCTTTTGTGCAGATAATATGTGTGGATTTTAAAGGATATCACTGTAGCATAAATATAGTATTGGTTTTCTAAATAGTGAAATAATAACTTATTTATAGAGTATAACAATTTAGTTCTTTGGCATATATAATATAACTATATGTGATGCGCCACGCCAAAACCAGGCGCTTCTCGCTAGATCTTGTTCGGCGCAGGAGCCTAAAACACACGGTGCCCGTTCGAATTGTCGAAAATGGGTTAACGACGGAATCGATCAGCGAAATTATCCATCTTTCCATACATCCATTTATATAAGCTGAAAGATTGTTCAAACTAGTAATATTTAGATCTTTATTGAAGCCCCTGATTAGCGTCGCGGTTGAGAAGCCTGAAACAACGCCATTTTTACGTGGTTTTGATCGACTGTCTTCGCTCGCTTACAAGTGGGAAACCCCACATGTTATACATGGCTGGAGAGCTTATGACGTCAACTACACGTGTGATTGGGAATCTCTTACTCTAGACCAATGGAACAGCTCCTATTATACATAATTTATCCAGCAACAAAGTGCTGTTGTTGCTATGGAAGTTGCGAAACGCTCGCTGATTGGTTGAAAACGTAAGCGCGCATGCGCAGTCGGCTTGTTTACACATTCCTTTCGTCTTTGTTTGCCAGTTTCGCCCGCTGTTTTCGTCTTCGATTCGTTAAAGAATTACATTATGGCATCGAAAGAAGCTTATTTAGCTACTGAGTTGGATCGTGCGAGGGGGTGCAATCTCGAGGACAGCAATTTATAGCTGCCGTGATTGAAGATCACTTCGAAAGCCGCGTCGCGCCCGTGGAAGTCGCCTCGGCAGGGCCTGGGGCAGGGGAAGACCATATTGAGCCTGCTTTGGTTGCTCAGCACCAGCGGGAGAGGACTTTCCAAATTGGGGAAAGTGACATTGTGTAGTGTTATTATATATGTAATGTGTAAACAATGTTTTATTTTCAGATATTTCAGGGATTTACTTTAGGGGTTCGGCTCCCAGTGCTCGCCGCCGGTAGTCTCAGGGAATACCAAACCTGGTAGTAAATGAGGTGGCATTCAATAAATATTACGTTTTTCCACTTTATACTCCTGCATCTTATTTATACACACCTACTGGAGGAACATACAAAATTTCATTCCATTTGGAGCATTATAAGTGCATGGTTGCTATGGGTGAAGCACTTTTTCAATGCTGTTTTTCAAAGCTGATTTTCTCAAAACTGTTATTCCAAGAATGTGTACACGAAAAGTGCAATATCTTGGCCCAGGAGTAAGATACAATGTTCATGTTGGTGTCATTTTAAAGCTGTGTATCTCCTCTGTTTGAATCTGTAATAAAATGGTTTTGTAAAATTGTTGAGAAAAGCCTGGTTTTGGCGTGTGGCATCACATATGTTAAAAATTATCTAATATAATAAAGTGCATATATTTATGAGATAATTATGCTTAAATAGTTATTATATTTTATATCTGGTATCTAGTTATTATATTTTATATTTGGCTAAGCCGACTAATCCACCATGCACACTAGACATGGATAAGCCTAGATATCACTTTGCCAGTCAAGAATAACAGTTCACTTAACCTAAACAATCTGGGATCATAATTTTTTAGTGTATGGTATAGCTGTTGCAGAAATGTGTTATTAGTTTTGTACTGTTCACAACCTATTCTCATTTGCTTGGAGTTATTTTTAAATATTAAATTTGCCTTGAAGCTTATATAAGGTTTGAAGAACTAAACAACATCATAAAAAACATGCAGAGTCAAAGCATGAAATAAATGTATGTTTAAAAACAGAAATCTGATGGTGTGTATTGAATTCAAATAAAAAGTTGTAGGCTCTTGATAACTTCATAAGTTTCTTGTCAACATGCAATCTGCAACTTGTTGCTTTGGATGGCAATCTTGTTCAATCTGAAACTTGTGAAATTTATTTTTTTCATTGTAGTTTAAAAAGGAAAGAGGAAGTGGTCATATTATGTTTTTATTACCCAACTTTAGTGTAAACAGTTTTCCAAGTCTACACCCTCTACAGTTAGATCTGTGCAAACCACTTGGTGTTCTGCCATGCATGACCAGTCACAGCTTGGTCACCCTTGACCAGTCACAACTGCAGCTGTCCAAGTCCCTGTGCCAGTGCCACATGTGGGTGGAGCTGCTCACTGACTGTTGCTCTGCTGGGCAGTCATTGGCTTCTGCAGCAGGATTGACTCAGTGGCATAGCTGCCAATCAACTTGGCTATCTCACTCACATAGGAAGGTCTTTGACAGAGCAGTTTGAGTGCTGTGCAGTGTTGGATGTGCACTGGGGTACTCTCATAAAGCCTGGTGGTGCTTCACATTTCGGATATATTGTTCATGGATGATGTCAGTGTTGTATGTTGATTTCGGATGTATAAACCAAGAATGATTATGAACATTTCGGTTGTTTAATAGATCGGTGATTGACTTTATTGGTATGTATTGCTGTTGATTTATATTATATTACATGTTGAATCATCAGTTGTTTACATGAAATATAATTTGTGTACGAGAGTCACTGTTTGTTGCTGTTTCCAAAACATGAATGCGATTAATTTGTTAAGACATGATTTAATTTGTAAAGGGTATTATGACAATATGACTGTTGATGCATTTTACTATACTACATATAACCTGTAACGTACATTGAATTTTAGTTATGTTCTGAGCATACTTAGTTTTATATCCTCTTAGAATATTTTACAAATTCTGTTTTAGCGTTAACTATTTTCAATCATACAGTTTTAGCCTTTAAATTTATTTATAATAGCAGTTAATATGTATGCATAAAATTATTGATATATACTATTAATACTGTCTGGGGATTTACATTTTATAAACAGTTAATAATAATATTAATAATGATATTTGGAATTGAAGTTGCACTTGAGTTTATGGTAACCTTAATTTATTTTGTTGGAAATAAACTGTATGGTCAAAGTGGTATCAAATGCTAAAAGGAAGAGATCAATATAAAGATTGTGGTGCAGAACTGATCATATATACCATCGTTCGGCTTAGGAGTATTAGCAGGACAAGTCAGTATTGAGGATAATAGCTGGGTAGCATCTTGTGTTGGAACTTATAACAATGCAATGTGATACATAATTTGTCTGGATACTGAGAAAGAAGTCAGGAAGGCTAAACCAAATTTACTACATGGTTAATAAAGAACCTGTTGAGGAATGTTGTGTTGTTATGACACATGACATTTTTCATCCTTGGATTAATAGCCTGGAAGGTCTGACTATTGTCTCAATACATGCACCTGAGGGCTTGTAGCGGTTTCTTAACTATCCAGGTGGTTGTAATTTCCCCAAGGTATTCTCAGATTCTCACATGTCAGAAACATATTCCAATAAATGTACTTTAGTTTTTCAGTGCGAGTTCCAATTTCAAATTTGTCAACAGCCAGACCAGAAGGTATTAAATGAACCACAGAACTAGCAAAATGAGTAGATAATTACTTCCAGCTTGTGTAGATTACATCACAGGGGATATAGTTATTCAGCTGGGTTGATTTCACTGATAAACACCCTCCCAATCCGCTTCAGTCCTGTGTCATCATTCCTGTGGAGTCTGTCTACGAAAGATTTACTCAGATGCCTTGTCAGAATACCACAAATTTGTGTAATCAGAAAGCAATAATTGGTAGAAGCCAAGGCCTGTTGAAGTTGTATATTCAGCTGTGTTGAAGCCTAGCACCAACAGTCAGCTTGGAGAGCTTATTTCTGCTGCTAATTGGTGTTAATTAGCTCAACTCTACTACTGGATAAGCCCCTTGGCTGTGTTTACTTACAGTGATGCAGTGTGCAATTGGCTTAATATTGGGTCTCAACTTGTGACATATAAATACCACATGCTTTGTGTATTGGCGGTTTGAGGCAGGCGCAGAATTACCAGAGACATTGTTGGTCAACCAACTCGCTTGTCAGGCTTTGTAGCAGACTCATTCATTATTGGCAGGACGAACCAGGAATAGCAAAGGTACTATAATCTGTCTTCATGGTGAATAGCACAAGATCTGTGATTATTGTATAAGGCATCAAGTTACCAGCTTTAAAGTTATGCCGAAACATCTACATGGCAATTAGACCAATTCACTTGAGTCCAGCATTGGTACTTAGTTGAGGTGGCTGAGTCCATGAGTAAACAGCAGGTTCATATTTGCAATTACCGCAGAAACAGTTTATACTAGAGATTTCCTTAACATGGTTATGTTGACGCAAACATTAGTATGGGTGACTTAATTTTGTGTGATGGTAAACTTGGTGACATCTTCTGTGCACACACATTTCACTGGTGTTCTGTGCCAATATGTGATGCTGATTGAGAAAACCCACCATAAGTTGTTACTTCACAAATTGAGATATAAGTTTTTGCCATAACTTTAGCCTTTTTTATTTAAAGTAGAATTTCAAGTGGACATCAAATCAAAACCGTTTTAGGTAATTAATTTCTGTTTTGTATGTAACACAGAGATTAATTTAAGAAAATACTGAAATTTCATTTATGATTTTTTATTTAAGCTGTATTTTTTCACGCAGTGTCACATATTTATATTGTTTATATTAAAAATTATTTATGCAGGGGCTATTGTAGTGTATACATTATAAATAAAATCATGCACATTTAAACTACTAATGTTCACAAATCAGCAATTATTACTAGTAAAATACAGTAAAATGTGTTATATATATACACATAGTTAAAATTAATAAACACGTGTTTCCCAGCATTCCATGGGAAAGTTTGTGAGTGTATTTTTAAGCATCCTGTATTAGTGGCCAGGATGAAAATAGCCCTTCCCTCACCTGGCTACTGCTGCACAACTTTACAGGTTACATGAAATAGAACTCTTCAGTGTGGCCTATCATTATAGTGTATTGAATCCAGTGACCGTGTTAGTTTTCTAAGAAATTCCACTCAATGTCAGTGTTCAGGAACAGTACGAGTGTTGGGGTAACTGTGAAGGATCCAATGTAAAGGACTTTAAACAAGGTAGATCTAAGCCGATTATATGTCTCACGTTTATGTTTTCTTATGCAATTGTCTGTATGAAATTTCAGTTTTATGAAACACCTTATTTCAACAAGCTCCTTACCTCTTAGATGAAAGGAAATTACGGTTCAGTTAGCAGCAGCAGTGCTGTTTTTGTGGAGTGGGTGTTGGCAACGTTTATTTGTTCGATTTATAATATAAAGCTAGATCTGTTGTAACCCTGTTCTCCATTCAATAAGGCCCTAGCTGAAAAGGTAATACGGTGGAACCCTGTGATGTCGAACTTGTATGACGTGAATACCAAGCTATTGTGAAAGGCGTGATGATTACCCCAGTGTAATATTGAACCTGGGTGAATTGAACTGTATAGTGGGATGCAGTACCTAGCACACTGGTTAGAGCGCTGGACTGTCCATCAAAATGACTGGGGTTGCTGCTTTGAAACTTGGGCAGTTTCATTCACCAGGCTTTGTGACTGTCTAAAGAGACATTAAAGGCCATCTATACCTGGTGTCTATGCCAGGATAAATAAAAGATTTCAAAAACTGTACATAAGGAAAATTCTTAAGATAAACCAATTTGTGTGGTACTCATTTGAGGTTTGTTGATTATGGAATAGATACAGGCATATATAAGTAAAATGTATGTTTTTACTTAACTAGAGATTCAGCTGAATGCTAAGTTGAAATCCTATTTTGAGCATATTGGTTCCAATTTATATTACTTATTTCAGCACATCTAATCCGCCATAATTTGCCACTCCTGGATGTAGCCCGATTTGTTGCATCCTGCCTCTCCTAATTGCTCATTTGTTTCTGCTCTGTCTCCCAGGTGTGTGATTGCCCATTGAGGCAGACTGCCCAACAGGAAACACCCATCATCACCGCCAGAGACAACCTGACAACTGGACAAAGCCTAACACTCCTCCTGTCAACTAGATGTCATTGCTATCCCTGTCATATTGAGGATTATTTTGTCATCTTTGACACAAATCCAGTGACGGGATGGATTATATTGAATGACATCACTGGGTTATTCAATTATAGTGTGAAGGTGTAAATTATACAAAGTTACTGCATTAAAGTAGCAATATTCTGAGGTTGGCCAAGTCGACATTACTTCAAGCATGGAACTTTTGTCGAGCATCATTTTGTTACTAATGTTGGTTAGTCCAGCTTGGTGTGAGGATAAGTTAACGTACACAGTACTGGAAGAAAAGCCACCAGCTGCCATCAGCAACATTGCTCAAGATGCTGGGCTTGACAAGAAATACTCTGCAGATGTGTTCACCCAGTTACGCTATTCGTTGGGTGGAGTACCAGTAAAACACCAGGGTTTGTTGACCATTGACGAGACCACTGGCGTCTTGAGTACCGCACAACGGATAGACAGAGACTTGATATGCCCCAGCGAAGATCAGTGCATCATTGCACTTCAGGTCCAAGTTAAATCACCTCATTTTCAGATCATACTTGTTGATGTGACAATCGAAGATTTCAACGACAATGCACCATGGTTTCCAACTGCAGTGGTTCAACGGACGTTGACTGAAGCTTCACTCTTGGGTGCAAGTTTGACTCTGCCAACTGCCGATGATTTAGACAGTCCAGTTTTTGGTGTTCGGTGGTATAATCTGACTGGTTCAACAGACATATTTGAGTTGAAGATAAGCACACTAACTGATGGTACAGTCATCATCAAACTGGTCCTGAAAGAGAGGCTGGACCGTGAGAAGAAAGATTCGTACACCCTCCAGTTGATTGCATACGATGGTGGAAGTCCATCTAAATCTGGATCCATCACTATCAATGTCCAGGTATTGGATGTCAATGATAACAATCCACAGTTTGATAACCAGACATATCGGGTGTCTGTCAAAGAAAACATGAAGCCACACAGTCGGGTCATTCAAGTTAGGGCTCAAGATGCTGACATTGGTGCCAATGGTGCGCTTACATACCGGTTTGCAGCCAAGACTCAGAAAATGCTTGGACATTTGTTTAGCATCAACGACACAAACGGTGACATATTGGTGACAGGGAAGCTGGATTATGAAGAGAGCAGCACATATACAATGATAGTGCTGGCCCAGGACAAGAATCCGGATTCTCTTGCTCAGGCCACGGTCATCGTCTCTGTACAGGATCTCAATGATAATGCCCCGAAGATCAAGCTGAATGATGCAGAAGTGGATGGATCCGTGCACATATCAGAGCTCACGAAAAAGGGGTCGTTTGTCGCACACATCACAGTTCGCGACCCTGATGGTGGGGTCAACGGGATGTTCAGCTGCTCGCTGCAGCATGATCACTTTACCATCGTACAGCTCCTTGAAACGGAGTTCAAGATCGTCACCTCCACTGTATTCAACAGAGAGGCAATGGCGAGCTATGATGTTGAGGTTGTGTGCATGGACAAGGGAGTACCTCCTCTGTCTTCCTCCGAGCACATAAACGTAAACATAATGGATGAGAATGATCACGATCCTCGATTCAGGCAGCCAACGTACCGTGCAACAATTAGGGAGAATGACGCTGACAAACCATTCCTCATAATGGTGGAAGCTTTTGATGAAGACGTGGGTGAAAATGCAAATATTACATATCAGCTTGAAGACGAAGTATCTGGAATATTCAACGTGGATGGCATCAGTGGGAACCTGACATTGAGTGTTCCTCTAGACTATGAACAGGTACATCGGATACAAATCAGTGTACTGGCTGTAGACCATGGCACACCTGCGTTAACTGGCACTGCTGCTGTCATCATTGACATACTGGATGTGGACGATGAGAATCCAAAGTTCTCGCAGAAGCACTACATGTTCGAGGTGGCTGAGAATGAACCGATAGACACCAGCATCAATCAGGTGTTTGCTTCTGATGCGGACTCTACCCAGTTCAATAAATTCATCCTGTCGATTGACCCAGACAGTGAGGCTTATGACACATTTGCTCTGGACTCAAACTCAGGTGTGATATACACCCGCAAGGTATTGGACAGAGAGGTACAGGACATTCATGAGCTGAAAGTGCTTGCTGTGAGTGTTGGACTACGTGCTGTCACTAGCACTACAGTTGTGTCTATCACTGTCATTGACAAGAACGACAACTCACCCCAGATAGAATTCCCAAACCCACAGAACAACACCGTGTACATCTCGAACCAGACTCCTGTTGGAATCATGGTCGTGAAAGTTCTCTCCCATGATTTGGACATTGGCGCAAATGGAATGTTGAATTACACGATATTGTCAGGGAACACAGATGGGCGGTTCTCTATCGACAGTCAGACAGGTTTGATACGTGTCGCGAAGGAGCTTACGGCGATAGAAAACCGTGCATTTGGGCTGGTACTTCTGGTGACTGACGGAGGTGATGAACCAAGAAGTGCTGAGTCACTCATCAGTCTCGTTGTCAACAAATCTATTGTCTATCCAGTGGAACTTAGTTCTAAGGAGTTGACCAATCAGAACCTCACAATCGTAATCTGCATTGCTGTGCTCTCCGGTATACTCACAGTTGTCCTCCTGGTAGCCATTATGGTACTACTACGACAGCGACGCTCAGTGAAGAACTGCAAGTACAACTATGCTGCTCGAGTGATGGATCAGAGGGCGGCCATATGCAGTGGTCAGCCAACAAACAGCGAGGAGTCTGGTTCCAACACTAGCCACCAGGATCTCTTCCTGACACAGTACGACAGCCAGGTGATCACACAGAACAAACATAACGAAAGTTTCGCAAGCGAGGCACCGAGTGTCGTCACCAATGCCAGCAGCTTGCAGTTGACAGGTGCAAACATACAGGTAGGCACATGTTGTTTTTATTCGATTCATATTTTATTGCAGCACAACTTGAATTGTTCACAAATACTTTATTTGATGTTATAAAAAAATCCTCCCAATTCTGAATTCAAGCTGAAGCAAATCAGCAGTTATGTGTGTAAACATGCAGCAATATTATCATGTTGAAGTCTGCATGCTATTAATGTATGTTTACCACAATTATAATTCTAGAAATGTTGCCCATATGTGGAGTTTCATGTCAGATTGTTACCTCCCCTCCATTGAAAAAATACACATTTAATCTTTGCGTGAATGCACCAGTCAGTGATCATGAATGTGAAAACTCTTCAGGTTTTAAAACACACTTCCATTATTATAAAATGTTATTAGCATTGTACGTACACAGGACATACTGCAGCAAGAACATATATCTTACCACTTACCAAAGGTGCTAATTAAGATATTCAATAAACATGCATTAATTTCAACTGTTTAAAGAATCTACAATTAGAAAATAGAAATAACTTAGAACAAATCTCAATTCAGCCCTAATTTATTCTATTTTGGTTGTATCAGGTTTGGTATTTCAGCATATAATATACAGTCGCACCTCGTTATTACGTGCCCCGTTATTACGCGGATTCGGATATAATGCGGTCGGTCATGGACCCCAATTTTCTGCCGCCAGAGGAAAATGCCAAATGGGCCTGCTTAAACCTACTTAAAATTGCTTTGACAATTCCCAAGAAACATTAGGCGAACAATGTCAATGAACAAGAATCAACGTGTTGTTTGTTTTGCACTGTTGCTGACATTACTCACTGTCGCTGGCTTCGCTTCAACGGTTTCTAAATTGCAATCGAGATTCACAAATATGTCTGGCATAAGAATCAGATAAACAGTTTTAAATGCATTTAGTATGCAATACCAACATAACGCTTGGGTGAAATGACATGCTTCCATTAAATTGTAAATTTTATCGTTTTCGCAACGCGAAACCAGCAAGCCAAAATTCCTAACCTAAGGCTCTACCGGTGCGCGAAAATACGAATTCGCCATCTGCGTATGAGACGATGAATCTATGTTAAGTGGTGCGTAATAAATTTATGCTTCTGTTGAGATCTGTTGAAAGAAGACGTGAAACAATTATTAATTCTACCTATTGTCATTTTCTGTGTTTTATCTGCTAACCAGTACATCATCATCATAGTAGATCTATTCCATAATGGTATATGTACATGTGTTTTATTCAGTTCAAGAATCAACAGGTTGTGACATTTAAAAATAATACACGTTGATGCTAGTATAAATTCCATAAACTGCATGTTAGCATATAAAACAGTGCTGCAAGCACACAGGGCTTCGACAGCGTTCATGCCATCATGGACTTGGTGCGGCAATCACTGTTGTTTAGTAGCTCCCTGGTGGCAATTATGAGAACACCTAACGTGCCTCACATACAGGGCGGTCCAAAGTTGTGGACCCCAACCACCGCGTTATAACGAGGCTCGACTGTACTATAATAATAATATACTACTGCGAAACTTCAAAAAGTAATAAAGTGCCAGCCTAATTGACATGCTACATTAGGCAATGCATGGTATTGAGATTAATTAAATTGTAAGATTAATTAAATGGAAGGAGGCAGATATTAGATTATGTCTTACCTGAAATTGGTTAATAAGGCACTTAGCTGGCACATTTGATGTGGCAAGGAATTTTGCTCATTGCTAAACCCCCAGTGTTATGTGTACATTGAAGTTATGTACCTGCAAGAGCTTGGACACAGAGCCAATCTGCCCAGGTCTAATCCCATTAGGACTGTGGCTAATTACTAAGGCTTACTGGTACAGACCTCCTTGATTGAGTTTTGTAGTTCTGAATGATTTCTTCAGATTGAACACCTGTTGCATGCAGAGGCTCAGATTATTCAGAAAATTTGTTAGTTTTTAACACTTCTTGTATGTCTGAAAAACTATGTTCAGGGTTAGAAAATTAATTATGTAATCACAGTAGATCTTTTTGAAACTATTTGAAATTGTTTGTTTGACAGTGACAACTGCTGATGTTACCTGAATCATATTATTTTTCATATGTGGAAAAATGTCCCTACTCCTTTGGAATTCTAACCAAGTCTTATATTAAAGCGGGGTAACATTATACAGACTATTAGGACCATACTTACCTCAGTAATTTCTTACTTTGATGTGTAATGAGAATTACTGGTACAACACTTAGTAGATGTGGGATCACTTAAACACCCAGATATGTTTACACTTTGAAACAAGATCTTTTAAATACATTTTTTACATTTACAACTTGTCAACACCGAACACAGAAGAAAAATGCATAATCCTTGTACAGTTTTATCTTAATTTTACCAGCAGACATGGAGAAAAGAAAACAGTGGGCTTGCACTGGCTGTACACCCTATCATTACCTACTCATGAGGGCACATTGTTGAAAGCAAAACAAAGCAGCAGCAGTTGTTCGCCCTTTCTCTGCCAACAAATGCACCCTGCACCCTGTCTAGTCTATACTGATCACGTCAGCGATACATGTCTAGCTCTATACCCATTTTCTTATCGCATCACCCCACACCCGGATACCCTGAACACCCCTTTTGAAAAGTGCTCCATGGTTGACTTATCACTCTTGGGGTATCACTGACTAGGGTTATTACTTGAATCACTTGCACTCATTTGGTTGATCTTTATCAGGGTTTTTATCCTTTCATCACTACACAGGGCACACACCCTCCTTTATCTACCCCCACTGGCGGTCAGTATATCAACCACCAAGAATCACTTACTCTGATTCATAGATATATTCAGAGATGATCTGGCAGATTATTAAATTCATCAGAGTCATGCATGTTCTGGTCAACATGGTACACAAAATTCTTTGTTCTTATATTCATGATTCTTGTTGCTCATGGTCTGTTGGGAGAAGTAGTTGAGTATTTGGTAACATGCATAAAAGGGCCCAGAGGTAGAAGTTAGTACTTTTTAAATAACAATTTATAAATATATGTGTTATGATTTATCTAGATTCTTCATAATGTTAAGTCTGTTTAGCTTTAGAAAATGTCTGAACATTTTAACAGACTGACAAATAAACACAATTGTGTTACTTATAGCAGAAAATAAAGAATTTATGGAAAATAAAATAAGTCAAGCATAATTTCTTTATTGAGAAAATATACACTATTCCCTAATTGGGAAACATGGCCTAAATCATAAACAACATAACACAAGTTGATTCAAACTGGAAACTGTTTTGTAGTGTCTTGGTGGTTTAGTTGGCACATTTAACAATTTGAAACAATTTGTCACTTATTTTACCCATGTTCCCGAGGCCACCCTAAACAAATTTCCAGATTGTACATCTGGGTAGCTGGTTGATGTGACTAACAATTAAAATATAATTGTACATTTCTCAAGAGGACATTAAGTAGGGTGGACATTGGGGGCAGCTGCTGTCAACATTGCACTGGGCGTAAACTCCGTTGATCGCTCCAGTTAACCAAACAATTTATGCATTTGCATTTCGTTTAGTACGCTATGGTTCACTGATTTCTGGCACTTGACATTGGGACTGGATAAGTAATTTCACAGCTATGCTCACTGACAATTAAGGATAATAACAGTTCAAGTGGACCTGAATCATCCAAGTAATGCCACAGATAGCATTCAACTTGTATTCTTGCTAACACGCGTCAACAGTTGACACACTTTGAGGTGGCACAGTGTAGTCAATATGATAATCACCATAGTATTATGTTTTGAAAATCCGGATCATTTCTAGTTTATCTATGTTAATCTTCATATTGCAATTATAATTATTATTACAATTATTGTAGAAACATGAACACTATATTCACCTGTTGACCTCTTATGGAGAAGTAGGCTTGATCTTAGTACCTTGGCTAAGGTGCAGCAGTTGTATAAGGACTTTAAAGACTTGTTATCTTCTTAATTGTGTTCATGCAAAGATGTCAGTAACAAGTTGGGGTATGGGTGTTTGAGATGTTGGACAAATCACGCAAATAATAATAATAAATTTATTAATAATAAATCTGATATTTATATTATGGCATCATAATCACATGGGTTTCCATGGCACTTTGCGGTATGTCTAGTCTAAAAAAACCTGCTACATACATTGGCCTTGTATTCCATTCACTCATAGCAAAAATTCAACAATGTTGCGCACTGTGTGTCTTAGTAAACAAAAACGTCAATAATTAAACCTAGACATTAAAGGTTTGTTAAATAAACTTTTGTATTGTTGATTCTACACAACATTGGGAATTCTGGAAGGCAATGTAGACAATCTGTGTCTGTCCACTAACATAATACCACATAGTTCAGTGTCACCAGGGACCAAGTATCATCAGATTAGATCCAACCTGTTCTGTCACTAAAAGACCCTGACCCACCCAGCCTGTCAAGAAAGATCACCTGTGTTTTGATACCAGTGACACCCAAGTTGTCAAGAAAGGTGGTGGATTCCTTTTATGAAAATATTTTTATTTCATGTTTTGACAACCCTGGTGCCAGCGAAATTTCTGTTATTCATGATTTTGGCTCAGTCTTAGCAAATATCTGCAGTGAAGTAATATTTTGCATTTACAAGTTGTTACAGAATCTATAAATTACAGTTATACTCTGTACCTGCAAAGCACTAAGCTTGTTGTGCAACGAAAGCAAACTGTGTAACTGGATGGCTAAATTTTATACCTTTTTATTTTGACCAATTTTGTGTGTTATCATAATCTGACTGTGTTATGTTACATAAACATTTTGGGAAGTTGCCATAAATTGATAAATAAAATGACCCTAATTGGTATCAATTGTCACAACTAGCCTACAGCATAACTGTGGTGGTCTGTGGCAAAGTTTCAGATTTAATGAAGATTGTATGCTATTTATAATTCTACAGTTGTATTGGTATAACATTATACAGCACTCCTAGTTTGATTAAGCAAATGGAAAGCAATTAGACCTTTAGCTGAAGGACCTGGTTTTCATTGTGGAGATGTCTTGAGCTTCAAACAACAGTGACGCTTCACTTTATTAGTGTGAAGGAGCGTCATCCTCCACTGTTAGATGAACAAAGCTGTTGAAGACACGTAGCCATTGTATGCCACAAGGACAGGATGTTTCAGGTTATCTCTGTCACTCTCCCCTTTCTCTGTTTAATGTACTCCCAAGAGGAAACTCACTGACACTTCAGATATAACCCTCTGTTGTGAGACCACCTGTCCACTTCAGTCTGTATCTTCTCATCACACTTCAATTGTAATGTTCTCCCCTGTAAAGAACCTCTGGTGCCTTCACTGCTATACAAGGATGATGTAAGTTTCTAAATATACCTGGCAGACGCGCTTCAATAGAGTCACTCAAAGTGTGGAAAAGTTACTAAGTGGTGTTAAGTGGATCTCCACATGCTTTCAAATGCTGATTTATTTATTTACCAGATGGGAGTTGCTATGGGTAGGTGATGCTGTCAACGTGTTTAGGTCTGTCATGCCTAGCACTCTACTTTGGCAAATTTGAAGAATTTAATACAGTTAAAAAGTATGAAATTAATTGGAATGATAGATAGTGTAAAGTAATACAGCATAATTAAATTGAACATGATTTTTGCCCCAATCCATTTTTAAATAGATGTCTGATGAAGACTGAGAAGGATTAATATTAAGATTTTTTCGGAAGTGATTTAGTCAATGTGTATTGTTCAAAGGAAAATATTGCTCATGGTTCAAAGGTTCCATATAACAACATGCTTTTTACTTTGGAATACATTTTCTTTGAAACCACCAACTACAGAATAGTAGTCATCTTGTTGTAATGACCATTACATGGACAGTCAAAACACCTTTTTAAAATGTTCAAAAACTAAGTTAAAACTATGCTCAACATTTGTCTGTAAAATAGTCTGGCTTGATGTAAATGCTGTCTAGACACAGAAAAAGGTTGCATTGTATGTTGTTATTCCGGTTTGCAGCCAACAAAATAAAACACACCCTCATGTAATATTATTAGTTACCGGAATAGAAATATGATGTAACTCATACTTCCTCTTTATGTTAGCCTTCTCTGACTGGATACAATCAAATATAAAGAAAACATTTTACATAACAGTTTCCTTGAAAACTCCATGTGCATTACATAAACTGCATGAAACAAAATGTAAAATTATACCTAGAAAATACATATAAAACTGTTAAAACTAATAAATATAAAGGTAAAACTAATTAAATATATATGCAGTATATTAAAACAATTGACGTAAAACCTAAATCAACAGAGCCATAAGTAATTAAACTAAGTATTATTAATAAGTTTAATTAAAAGGAACTTTGGCAAGAATAAAAATATAACATACAAATTGTGATAATTCATACTGGCATGACAACTAGTAGTCAACTACACTAACCTAAATTAATTTCCTTGAAATATTTCGAGATTGGAACCAAGTTTCCTGTGAAGTAAACAATGTATAATAAATTAATTTGACTACCATAAATTGTATAGGTAAGATAATCATCTGCAGATGAGGTCCAAATACCTACATGGCAATTTTACCAATTTCTGCCATGCATTGATTGATGATGAATGCAATTTCCATCCTGAGCTGATTAACAAATCTGGCATCTTAAGTCCATTCAGAATCCACAGGGTACAGCTGGACTTGGTAACTAATTATTTTAGAACACCTTCTGGCAAGGAGCCTTCACTGCCAGATAACAATTTTGTACATGCAATAATTATTGTAATTTAGAAACTGGACACTGGTTTAAAGTTTCCATATTCTTTGTTCTGCTATAAACTGCCAACCATTAGAGATGTCTATCAAAAAGGTTGGTAATTCAAGAGCCTTATTCATTACTACTTGCAAATAAGCTTTGATAAATATGCCAATTCACTATCATTTTGAAACATTTAATTTTAACAATGTCTGATTGTATGACCATATGTTAGAAAGCTGTTTCATGCCAAATGCATCATTAGAAGTGTTTATATCAAAAAGACTCACGAACCTCATATTCATTACAGTCTGTATATTGGTTTTAGTAAATATGTAATTTAACCATCAATTTCAAACACTTATTTCTCCACATTTGACAAAGATGTCCATTTGAAAGACTGTATGTTAGAAACCTGTTTTGTGACAGACACATCATGGAACATAATATAACCTTTGAACTGACTAGTAGTGAAATTACTGATTCCAGTGATATGTTCTGTAGTTTTTAAGCTCTTGAATATTACCAGAGGGGTTATTTCATATACACGTCAATGCTGTCTGTGTCTTTACGTAACGAGAGATTTTCTGTAGATATGTCATACACTGCCGTAGTGTATGTTACAATCTGATGCTCCTGTCATACATCATATGCGAGCCTTGTTCTCAGTTTTCTGTTCAAGAAAAGTCCCTTTTTTCTTGCTTACTTGACTCATCTTGTGTTCCACTTGACTGGTGCAGCAATGATAGAAAGACCTGATTGCATGTAATGAGTAGTCCCTACCAGTTCATGTGTGTTCTTAAAAAGAACATAGTACAAGTGTCTGGTAACCAGCTGGGGTGGAATAATGCGCAGTAGCAGTTTTTAGTGCTGTTGGTCTTGTGTCATGAGTAACCTGGCGTGTTGTTAAAAAGGAACACACGTCTAGTGTTAGGCAGCCAACTGGAGTGAATGCTGTCGTGTGCCATGTGTGTGTGTTCTTAAAAAAAACTTGTGTAGAGGTGTCGGGTAACTGGCTAGAGACGAATATTGCACAACAGCAGTGTTTATTAATGTTGTATTGGATCAAATTGAGCCAGTTCTGTCAAGTCTGAGATGTGTGCTGTAAACATGCATTAAATTTATCACAGTTCTCTTATTTCTGTTTGTATGGCAAATAAGTGCAGTTTCACACCAGGAGGACATGGGATTAGGAACAAGCTGTTGGAAGGAAATATGATTATTTCTTTGGGCATGGGAACATTTTGAAAATGGTAACCATATTTATATAGTTAATTTAGTTTATATTTATGATGTTTTGCCAGATAACTATTGACGTTATACAAAACTTTGACTTTGTCCAAGCTACTATGGTGGTAGTGTTTAACTTGTATGGTATTGTTACCAATATAGCAGATATAACCATATTTATATAGTTAATTTAGTATATGTATATGGATTACATATTTATACTATAGGATATTTATATTTGTGATGTTTTGCCAGATAACTATTGACGTTATACAAAACTTTGACTTTGTCCAAGCTACTATGGTGGTAGTGTTTAACTTGTATGGTATTGTTACCAATATAGCAGATTTTACCAGTCAATGCTCTACTCTATTTCAGTATTTATTTTGCTAACCAGATATTAATCTCTTTATTCAAAGGAATACTCAAATCATGATCTAAACAACTTTGGATGTTTTACAAATGCTTCAAATGCATGCTTCAAGTCATCTTGAACAAACATTTGATTATTCAAAAGAAGTCATACAAATATGTTTTCTACTGTTTCTTCATAGTGCAAACGTACACGCAGGCGGCTAGACTGATTGTCACAAAAAAGCATGGTGTTGTTGGTCATTCCTATACACAGGTCTATAGAAGCCAACATGTCACGATGCTTCTGGAGATCTGATATAAGCACTCACCATTTGAAACATAATTGCACCTGTCATCGTGACATTGGACTTGGACGGATAATATTATGGATTGCTGGAGTTATTATGAGGCACACTTTGATGTAGTCTCGTGCCTTCCGCCTTCCTAGACATAATCACATTGTGGCGTGTGGCACACTGTGTTTTGTTGTGTATGGCTGCCAATAATTGGCCTTTTTGTGTGGGCATTTTTGCCATTTTGAGAGCTGCTTATGAAAGATTTTCATTAACGTAACAGAAACATGGATAACAGAGTCAGCTGCGTAGTATGTATTAGTATCAAATATGTTGGCTGGGACATAATCATTCCCTCTTCCCTCTGTACGGAAATGCAGTGCTTCAGTAAAAACCTACTTAATAGAATCAAATTGCTCTGGTCGAAAGTGATTCTATAAAGTAGAAACCATTATATTGGAAACAGAACACAAGTTACATAAATATGGCCTTGTGCCATGGTACATTGTGTTTATCTTACAATACGGATTGATAACTCTTCATAAACACCCTTCATAGGTGACCTGTTTCACCCTTGGTGACCTTATAACTGATGGATGCTAACAATTGGAGGGCATTATGTTTATTTTTATTTCATGAACTTGATGATGTGATGTTGACCACTATTACTTGACCATGGTCAGTAAGCCAGGTTATTGCCACTGGCACTGATAAACATACCTAACACTTCAGCTTCGGGGCAACTTTGTTTTCAAAGCTGGATCCCGTAGGCAATGATAATCTGAAGCTTGATCCTCAAAACAAAACCTAGATAAATACTGCCATGGAATGCATTGTTTAACAGCTTGTATAATTTGTATGTATGACTTCTCCTACCACCAATAAAATACAAGACATTTCATTTTCATTTATGACCTAACAAATTTGCATTTTTGTTTTACCAACAGCCTGCGTCGCCAAGGCAACATGTGAATTCACACCAAACGTTCCGACCAACTCCGCTTAGAGTTGAGAGCAATGGCAAATCGTGGGAGTTACCGACACTCTACGAACAGCACCAGATGGCACCAGAAACTGTTGGCAAAAAACCACAATCACCGGTGAGTAGACTCTCTGTAAACCGATACTTCATATGCAGACATTCGTTTCATGTTTCACCTCTGAAATGTGAGTGTGGAATAATGTTGTTGATACTAGGACATTTATTCGTTAATTATGATATTTGATCTGCTCAGTTCAACCAGAATATGTGATAGAGGTCAGTCAAATTGTTATAAAGTAGATAGGAATTAGCTCTTATCACCAAGTATCCTTAATCGGTTTGTGATGACAAAAATGGGCTAGCATTTTTTATCCCAGTAGGATGCATAAAAAGGTGTAGCTGTAGTAGGCAGGAAATGTTTGCTGATGAATTTGCCAGCTCCATTAAATAATATATTTTGATCTTTGCAAAATTATACACCATTACAATCTTCTGCTGTGACTGAAATAGAATGTTATCAAAGTATCACTGGTTGTCTGTTTATAATTTATACTAGTAATGTTTAGTCAAATGTCACGGTGACGATTTATACTCTTGTATACAATATCATAAGCACAAATAATATTGTTATTATTATTAATTTCATTTCTTGCTACATTATTGCTACTATTAATATCCTTGCCACCCTCTCCAACCCTGTGTGTTTGTGTTTCAGCCTACGCCACCAGACAAAGACTCAGACAGTGGCTGTTCTGCAGACATGTCCAACACAACAGACTGCACAAAGAACTCTCAGGACGTTGCCAGACTTCACTCTGCCCCTGGACACTGGGATCTCACCAGAACAAGTAAGACCTTCACCACTTCTGAACTATTCATCCTGGATGGAAGATGTCTATACAGTGGACTCCGCTTAACACAATCACAAACACCATTATCAGCCGTTTTGTAGAATCAGATATGTTGGCTGGGACAGAATCATACCCTATTCCTGCTGTGTCTAAATGACAGTAATGACAGTAATGTTACTGAACATTCTTCAGGATAGTTCATTTTCAAATCAGATAACTTTTATTTTACATATCCAAGGTGTGTTTAGTTTACCTGGTAGAGGCTTTCATCAACGTGTCACATTGATTTCATCAGTACCAATGTTGATGAAAGCCTCTACCAGATGAACTAATCACACCTTGGATATGTAAAATAAAAGTTATCTGAAATGACAGTAATGGTGTATTGTCTCAAATAACTACTAAACACATTTAAGACAATGGAAAAGAAGCAAGTTGCTTATGTTTCCTTTTTCAATTATAAATTAAATATATTATGCATCACAATGTATATTCTTTATTAAAAAAAATAAATCAATAAAATAAAAAAAATATATAAAATGAGCTGCTTAACTAAATAAGCTACTTATTAAAACCAAGTTGCTGTGGTTGCAAAGTCATTCTATTATTTGCAGTCCACCATATCTTATTTTGGCACAACAATTTTGTTATTGGAGACTTTCCTGATTTATGGAAAAAATTTACAAGAATTATGATGGGATTATTTATTACATTGCTCGCTTCTGACAGATTTTCTCTCAGAATAACCATTTTGAAATTAGTTTATTAGTATTGTGGAAATTACAAACAAGTCTACTATCTCAATTGGCTTTTCAGTAGATGTTGTGTATAAATAAATGAAAACTAGATGCAGGAAACATTGTTCATGTTGTGTGTTTTTAGCTGTGGTCCAGACATTTGATATATGGACAATTATGACAAGTAATCTTGTTAATCTCCCATTGTATGTCATCATGGAGTCTTTATCAGATTTGGCGTCTAAACAGCAATTATTGGATGACTGACATTTTAGCTCCTCTTCAAAATGTATTGGCCAGTAACATAGTAATGTACTTCATTCTTCTGTGGGGTAAATATAGGTTTATAGCCGGGTGTAGGGAGGGTGGTTGGCTCACAGTACATTGGTTTATAGGATGTTGGCTAACAGGGCATTTGCAGATAGGGTATTTCCTCGCAGGGCATTTTGTTGGAGGAAATTTAAAAAAAAATTTTGTGGACATTGGCCACATGCCAAAATAGTGATCAGGCCAAGAGGACATTGATCATAGGGACATCACGGGCCTTTGATTCACCTGGGCAGTGAATAGAAAGTTCTGACTGATGGCAAGAAGGTCTTTCTAGTTTTATCACGTTTTGCTATTTCAAGTGCATTGTGTGTAGTTGGTATTGGCACAGTTAACCTGAACACTGACATCTGTGTTCATATACTGCTATCACTCAACTCTAAATGCTTCCTTTACTAATAATTGTACAGTTATGTCGCACTGCTTTCATTTCTGAATATATACTTTGCCAAACTGTTCCAGATATTACCTTTCTTTGTTTTCTCAGATTTACTGTGTACTTCAATAATGACTTGACATTTAAGATAAATCATGGTTTCACTGTTTGAAGTTGCAAATAAAAGGGGTAACACAAGCCACCCCCACATGTCATGTTATGGTGCGTCATACTGGCTCATAATAGCTCATTGTAGTTGAGTGCACAGGTTATAGGATGTGTCTATTTGTCACTTCTATGGGTGGTTCAGAATATGTTTTTAAGCTTCACCCTTTTTCACACTGCACTGGTTTGTTCCTTTTATCTGCTTCTTTCGATGTTCAGTCATGTGGCATGCTGGTCTGACCTTCAGCTTTTCTTTTCATTTCTGCAGGTTTTCCTCCTACGTCAGTCTATGTAGCTGACTCACTCTATGCAGGTCAATTTCCTTTGATTCCTCCTAACTGATATTTTAAAACGTAGTATCTAACAGTGTTCACTGCAACATTGATCTGCCTTCTGGTATAATTTTACTTGTTAATCCTGGTTACTTTGCTTTTGATCCTTTTTGAGTGTTGCCATATTCAACAAGGATCAATGTTTACTTTAGTTTTGTCACAATGAAAAAAGGTCACGATCAATGAAGACCAACTCAATCTAGAATGTTGAGATGCGATCAGTAAGAACCAATTCAATATTACTGATTTGAGATCAATAAGGACCAACTGAGTCTAGTGTTCTCGTGATCAGTTTGGATTAATTTTAGATTAGTTCTGTTATGTTATATGTCAATAAAGACCAACTCGCTGTATTGTTGATTTGCTCAGTTAGGACCAATTTGACGTTAGGTATGCTACGATCAATAGAGACCAACTCACTCTAGTGTTGACATGAAATAAGTAAGGACCTCACTCTACCACTGCCTAACTCTACTGCAAAGTGCTCCTTTGTATAGCCACTCGAATATTGGATCCATAATGGCACATTGTTACTTTGAGTGATGTGTCTCTGACATGATGACATGTGGCTAAAAGCTTCTATGTGGCATTGGGCATAAATATTTGATGATGGTATGTACAGAAACATGTATGGATGACGGTGTAAAGATTCACTCATGTATTCAGTTAAATAAACTTTCCCTCAACATAATTATATATGTTATTGACAACCATCTGAACCCAATTTTTATGATTAATTCTACAAATGTGCCAGTAGGAGAAAGCTAGTCAGATGCGACGTTAAACATTAAGGCCAGACTTTTTGATTCACCGACATGAATTTCGTGGATATAAAATAAAATTGAAAATGTGCCCTTTTTATTGCCGCCAATGCCATGAATAAACAACTGCACATGTTAAACCAAAAATAAAATGTTTACTGTTGATGAAAGAAAAACTTCTGATGGCTCAATTCTGCTGTACGGGGTTTGAACTGAACAGCAAAACAAGAATTCACAGTTAATTTCTGTACCCCTTTTCCACAAAAACACCCCTGTCAGGATCTCGAATACCCTTTTTCATCCTTTGAGAAACAACCTCTCCCTCATTTCAGTTTTAAATGCCGTCTTTTGAAGGTGGTTCTTGTTTTTGTAGGATGACTACCCAAATGAGTGTTTAACAAGTTTGCCTTCTTGGAACACCGTGTTTTTTTTTATAGATGAGTGCAGTCTAAACCCTTACATCATGTGACATAATGATTTTCTGGTATTTTATTTTTACTTCCATTCCCGACACTACTTTGTGAAAAAATCTGCCCGTAAAATATAAAATAAAAATAAGTGTGGCCTAAACAAGGTTGTATCATGCTGGATTAAAACTATTCACACTGCTGATATTAATAGATAGTGATCAGGTCAAATCATCCATGGGGACAGACTAAAGTATGTGCCAATGAAAATCTACACTGACAATGGAAAGATCCATTTGATGAATGATTCCATGGATACCTTGTGAGAATTGTCACATTTTATGTTTGTACCTGTGATCCTGTTGATCTTGTATATGTGATCCTACATTTGTGAAATTATCTGTATATTAGAAAGCACTTAGTTGTGCTAAAACAAAAACTCATTAGCCTCCAATAATTATCTGTCACATTACTTAGACAGTTCTGGTAATCCCTCATATATGAGGGGTATGAATTTAACAAACATTCACTGGATTTAGTGTTTATGTATGTTTATCCACTGTTGCAGACATGAACAGTCCGAAGCGAGTTGCCCCGCCACAGCTCCCATACAGTGGCTCCCCTACTGGCAGGAACATGAACCACAATTTTGGGGAGGGAACACCCTACTCTTCCAACTACAGAGATCTGTACCAGACATTTAAGAACAGTCAGGGTCCTGTGGGGGTGTCTTCTCCCAGGGACAAGTACGGACAGAACCACTTCACCTTTGGACAGGGTGGTCAACAGGGTGGGGTGGATATGGAAGACAGCGAAGGGCTGCATTACGAGATGAACGTCTGACCGAATGGACATTGTCAGAGGATGTAAATAGTTTATATTTTGTACATTTATACTTCTGTTCTATGACAAAGAACAACCAGGGAATTGAAAGACAGGCTGAAAGGAACGTTGCTGGTGATGTTGTGGTTATCTTCTGATCACAAAGATTCGGTGAATAGACGCCATGGAAAGAACAGAAAGTTGTCTCAGTGAATTGACTTTTTGAAACTTATTTTGACAGATGCGTCTGTGAGTCTTCTGGGAGTTAATGCATGACGTTGCCTTGAACGAAGGGAGTTTTCTGCTGCTGTGGAAAAACTTGTTCTGAATTTGTGGAGACAGTCACATACTGAAGTTACATTTCACATAGGGACAGAAGTGAGACTGTATATACATGTGTATATCGAAAATACTGAAAGAACAGTCATTATTCTACATGTGTTCTGAACACGTTGCTGTGCAATTTGGTAAGTGGTTAACCAATGATTAACCAAAATTATATTGCAGAAATGCATAACCTACATTAAGGATTTATTAATATCTTGTTAAGCATTTGCATGTCTTAATATAAAGCTAAGCATAAGCATGCAGTTATCGCCAGCTTGAATATATTATCAAGTGCTTAAAATACTTAAATTTTAAGAGAATTTATTCCTCTATCCCCAGTGACTTTTGTCTGCCAGTGATCAAAATATAATGAATTTGTATTAAAGTTCATGTAGTTGAAGAATATTGTTTGAATGCAAGTATTTGTGGTATTTGTACAAGATACAAAGCAGGAGTTTTCTGCTTAGTGAAACTGAAATCAAATGTCAGATTATTCAGAACAAGTTGCATTTATTCTCTGTTTACACAACAATAATTGTGTAATTTGAAGGTACAATGTATTGACAAATGATATTTGTAAAAAACAGAACAAACTGTGGAGCTGCATTGCCAGGATAAGCTTGCAAATATATTGTATTTTTTTTGCGTTGAACTAAACTGAGTACAGGTACTTTCCTGTACTAACAACTAGTAAGGTACTGCATTCTGTCATTCTGTCACCTGTTGATGCAGATGTGGGGAAATTAACAAGTTTGGGGAAATTACATTATGTAGAAATAAAATGCACAAATTGAATAGTGGTTGAGCTCTTTCAGGTAACACATTACAATTTATTACACCAAAGGTGAAAGTTGTATGAGTGTAAATTTGGCTTACTTATGCATATTGCTCTTTAACATCATAGTCAGTATCATATTAAATATTTTACTCCATCCAGGTTAGAGTAAGATTGATAGTGAACATGTATATCTGGCAATGTGGCAGGATGCAGTATGTTGAACTGCCCTGAACTGTTATTACTAACTTGTATATGTTTTCTATGACAAAGTTCTGTTGTGACTTTGTTAATGGCATGCATTGATATGCATGCAATAAATGTTCACTTTGTAGAAATTGTGTTTGTGTTCAGACAGATAGCTCTTGCTCTCTGTTTGTCATCCTTTTCACATGTTCTGCTCAAGTCATAAAGTAGGCAAGTTTGTAATTTGCAGGCAAGAGTTTATTTTCTCAGTGTGTGACACATGTAAAGGTAAGTTCTGATATAGGGCTTTGTGCAGAATAAAATTTGTTTCAGTCCAAGCGTTTCCCTATGGGCATTCATGGATGCACACGCGCAACCCAGTTAGAACACATGCGACGGCCACTCGGTGTACTGCTGCATATTTGAAATTATGCGATATACTTACAAGTGTGTATTATATATATTGAACACACAGTAAAGCATAACTGTCATATGAATAATAGTAATACTTGAATAACCAATAATATTCATTTTCACATACACTACCGGAACTTATTGCTGAGACAAAGCATATATGTGGCAAAATAAAAAAAATAACAACATTAATGGCACTGCCATAAGTATCTAGATTATTTTATAGTATATCTGGTTGGAAATACTCATAGTTGTGGGGGATATTCTAATATATCACAAGTGAACAAAGTATCCATATCTGACACTGGGAAAATTACATGTGTGACACTACACAAAGACAGTCATTACAGAAAACATACTCCCAGGTAGGGGTGAAGTAATTCCCCCTCCTGTAAATTGAATTACAGCCTGAATGGTTCCCCATAGAGCCAGGCTGTCTATGTAGGGTCTTGGCTGGTTACACCTAATTGAATAATGGCCCCCTTCAGTTCTAAAAATCATCAAGGCACCCACAGCATGGTCAGGAATATAAATTAAGGTTCCCACCAGATAGGATCAAAGAATTGACAGTAGATGCATCACTGTCAGGGCACTGGCAGGTGTGAGGTGGGGAGGAGGCAATGGGGTAACAACAGGGAGGGCGCCTACTTGGGTTGTACTCACAATGGGGTAACAACAGGGCGCCTACTTGGGTTGTACTCACAATGGGGTAACAACAGGGCGCCTACTTGGGTTGTACTCACAATGGGGTAACTGTACTGGAATAAAAGGATGTGCTATTTAGGAATTTATCAATTTGCATCAAATTGTATAATAGTTGTATAAATGCTTCAGACACTTCAGTATTGTCTCCAGCTTCTTCCGTCTAGTTGAAATCAGATTAATAATTATGTATATTAAAAATGGTGCTTTGCAGCTTAGGGCATAACGCCTAGAATTGGTGCATAACGCCCACTCCCTGTCTGGCAATAAGGCTAAAAATATTTAATTTAGAGATAGTCAGATGGAGTAACATGCAGTTCTTCATATAAAATGAGACTGAGTAATACATGACGCCCATGGGTGGGCATTTTGCCCCAGGGGTGGGGCAAATGCCCTTATTGAGGACCTATTCTGAAATGGTCATAACTTTTGTGTGAAAATCTCAATTGATAATATTTAGCTATGATGATGAACTAGGTGATTATATATCAGAGATTTGGCTAACAGATTGAGGAGCTGATTTCCCACAAAAGTGGGCATTATGGCCCCACACTGCTCTACTCTTGAAAAGCCATATACTTCCATACTCACATGCTATCTGAAATGGCAATATTGTCCTTGTTGATGTTGGAATCTGCTTCAGTTGTCAGCATTTTTTTATTAATCCTGAAAACTCTTAAGTTATAGAAATTAAGTAAAATATAAATAACAGTGAAACAGAGCAACATTGAAAATATACTTTTGTTCAATAAAAAAATTACTGATAAATTGTAAATGCAATTATTGATACAGTAATGTATACAGAAGCCATATAAATCAAGCAACAATATTTTTATGTAACCACATGTTACAACAATATAAAACTATTGATCAGATGGCCTAATTGGTGAAATATGTATTTAAGTATAAAGTAATAACAATGCTGTCATTTTAAAATTATTTAGTGATGATGTCATTTATCATTTTATATGAATTAATCATGACACAATGTGTTGCTAATTTGAAATGATAAATTGGATTAATTTCCCAGGGCGAAAGTTTAATTGATCCTGTGCAATCTTCTGTTGCTGTAGTCGGTGGGTGATGTATTGGTGTAACAGGTTGGCTGACTTAGTGTGACTAACTCATTAAAATAAAAAAAACTGCAGCCTAACAGAGTCTGCTGTTTCGCAGCAAGTAATAACGTGCACATACAGATAGCTATGGGAACAGGTTGCAGGCCACTACATTGAAATGCTTCAGACAAAAATAAAGACTGAGGAAATAATATTATTACAAACATTGATCTGGACTGTGGAATGTACATGAAGCCCAGCATGCCTTTATTTTCCAATATTTCCTATATTGTCCTAATAATTGTAGAGATTCTGCAATTAAATCTACATGTTAATGACCACCTATGGATGGGGATGTAGTTGAGTGTGTCACACCATACCATGGCAAAATTTGTGAATTTTGTGACGTAATGTTAAAAGTCAACAGTTATTAATTTGCATTGACTGAAGTTAGTAGTTGGCGCCACCTATAATATATTTTGTAAAAAATATATTCCTATATTATCAAATTATAAAATCCCACAGTATGAAAAATAGAGAAGCTTTAATAAGTGGATAAATAGGAATATGTAATAAAATGGGAGAAAGGAGTAAATAGTGAGGAAGTGTGGAATTTTATGAAAAATAAAAGAAAAATAATGGAAGTTAACAAGAAAAAAATGGGCATGTCTTAAGAAGTGAAGGATTTCTGAAGTTGAGAAATGAAAGTAAAATTTAAAGGACATATATCAAAGAGAAAAGGTAAGTTTACATTAATCGGAATAAATTAATGGTTAAATGAGCCAAGAAACGGCCACAATGAAGCAGAGTCAGAAGACGTTAACATTGATATTGGTTTTTTAAAATGCACCTGCTAACGATGTCACTCCATTATTGCAAGATAAAGATGCAAGAAAACTAACTTCCAGGTCGGTCTCTCAGATCATAACTAGCATAGAATTGTCCACAATCTCGCCACTTATCAGACACAGCAAAGGGAAAATTAGTTTTTGCACATAAAGCTTCAGTTGCTGATGGGAGATTTGTTGATTATGTTCATCACCGAATCAGTGATACCTGCTACTATAACAAAGCAGTAAAATAACAGTTATCAATTCACTACCCCAGGGTACTTGCATGCACACACCAACAGTGATGTTATCAGGATGACGGCCTCTTGTATCTCTGCTGCTAGCAGTGTTCAGAAGATGTGCTAAAAGATGGCTGATCAACACAATACTGTGCATGGGCGTTATGAAAGAGGTGTAGATATTTATCTCTCATGTACTGTGTTATCCCGTGGATCATATCTCTTGCTGTGCTCTCTTGTGTGATTGCAAAATAAATCGGTGTCTGGTATAAAACATTTATACATGTGATTTGTGGGGCGCGGTAGCGTAGTGGTTAGAATGTTGAGCTTTCAGTGGAGAGAACCCACAGAATCCTCCTGCTGCAGTTTAGAAGCTTTGGCAATTTAGTTCATCCCGCGTTGCCACAGTTCATTCAGCTGCCCCCTCCCTCCAAGAACAGCAGCCTGCCCCCACCATGAACAGCAGCGTGTCCCCTCCCTCCATGAACAGCAGCCTGCCCCCTCCCTCCAAGAATAGCAGCCTGGCACCACCATGAGCAGAAGTCCGCCCCCACCAGAAATCTGGTAGTGTTCAATGGTGCGAGTCTGTACACAGCCGCTGCCACACAAAGTGGAAAATTACAGGGTGAACGTGCCAAATTACCATCATTTGTGGGGTTTTTGTGTAGCCTCTAGCCAGCTGCTGGTGACAAGCGGGCTGTTTTAGCTAAACACCCGCCAAGAAAATCACATGATTGCCACATGAAAGGGGCGGCAAGGTGGGCAGGAATGGCTGAAAAGTCATGTCATTCTGGCTGTCTTGTGGGGTTTTTATTGAAGGTGATGGGGATCCACAATGCCCCTAGTATTTAGGCAATTTGTTAGAAATTCACTCCTCATGGACAAAAAACATGTTATGAATTTTTTTTATGATTTCGTACTCAGCAATTCTGGTCGATGCTTGAGTATCGATCTACTGGATGTAGGACAAATTCCCCCTGGACAAAACTCCTTCAGATACAATCCCAAGGACAAAATCTCGTTTTTAATTTCTATCGTTCAGTTAAATATATATATATTGCCTATTACTTATAATATGCTCTTATTACTTCTTATTGAGGAGTAGGATTTTTTTAGTTGCCATTTCTGTGGGAGGATTTTGTTCATACACCTGACCTACTAACTAATTTGCCCGGGGGTTACCCGGCAGCCCCTGTGACACACCCAAGCAAGTGAATTGTAGATCCTAAATACACAAAAAAAGAAAATGCATCTAGGCCAGAGTTTGTCAGTTGCCTGAAGGCATGACATAAGACACTGATAATCATAGCCAAGCCCCCCAAGACGAGTATATTTGATAAACAACATCATTGTACCAATATGTGATTATAATCACTATTATGGGCATATGCTAAATCCAGACTCCTCTCTACACAGGTTGCTGTATTAGTACAATATGCTAAGACATTTCTTTATTCAAGCCTGCAAAGTTTGTTATATGTTGTCACATTTTGTAAAATTAATGTATTTTATGCCAATTATGGCATAATACAAAGTTAGAAATAAATTATTATTTAATGTATTAAAAGTATTTGAGTGTTACTATGACAACTAATAAGTGTATTAATTAACTTTCAACGTGTTTGTGAAATGGGAACATAGTAGTGCAGATCACATATTTTATTTAACCACCGATGCACATACAAATTATACATATATTTGTAATAGGATCAGAACGATGTCTCATAAAGGCCTTCAGCATACTTTCTAATACTACAATGTATAAAAAACATGGCTGAACTTTTTAATTGCACTTTTGATGAACAGGACAAACTAAGATATAATTTTACAACAACTCGTAAAAATCTGATTAATTATTGACAAATCTTGGTTTACTAGAAAAAACACAAATAAATTATATTTTGTATTCTACATTCCGTGAATTCACAAATGTTGAAGCTACACCCTATTTTAGAGTGTTAGGCCTGTTATGCCACTTATCGTTACAGCTAATTCCTGTTATCGCCGCTGTTTTCCCGCTATGGCTACTTTTGTGGGAGCAACTAATTAGGCATTGAAACCTAGTCCCTTTATAGCTACTTCCTTGATTCTATTCTTGAGCCAAGGGAAAATCAATTACTTCAGATGGTATACAGCATAAAAATACATGATGTGTATTCAGCATAAGATACTCTGTACATTATGCCCAACATTATGCATTGAACGGAAGTTATGAAAGTCATGTATCACAAGTGAATGTCACTCTAACGTCAGCAGGTAACTGTCATCAATTACAAGTGAATGTCACTCTAACTGTCCAGCTGCAAGCAGAAAACTCAGTACAAATCTTTCCCCCATCACATACTCCTGTTTGAACTGAGCCAGACGCTTATTCACAATCCGGTACTTCCTCTTGTTCTGTGGTTGTATGGCTGCATCATGTTGTGCAAGCTTCAGTTCTGTTGCTGCCTGCTCCTTCCTCGTCGCCTCCACAAACTCGAAGATATTTGGGTGATGTTTACCCACAAGTTTTGTGAGCTACTCCAAAGAAGCCATGACAATACTGCCAGTTACATGGTTCTTGGCAAAACCATTTATGCTTTTAACCACATACAAATAACCACATACAAATAAATTAATACTCCCCCTCCATAGCTGGCTAATTCCAAAACGTGGCCTTAACGGGACTAGTTTGGGACTAGTCTGATTGCTCCTCCAAAAAGTAGCCGAAACGAGAAGTAGCCGCAACAGGAAGTAGCTGCAACAGGAAGACTCCATTTTAGAATGGGGAATGTCATAATAAGCTCAGTTACGTTATCTCTGCGCCTTCTCCAATTAATTCTGCCAGTTGCTGCAGCCATCACCCTCCATGTAGTGGCACTTCTTTACTCTGATAACACATAGCTTGACTAATATGTCCTCTTCTGTTGGCCAATCAGTTGAGTTGTCTCATTATGCATTAGGTATGATATAAATAGATAATTAGAGGTTGGATGAGAGGCTTGCATGATATACTTGGGGAGGGATATAAGAGGCGCAGATGAGGTGTTATGAGAGGTCTAAGAGATGCTGGTCTGATGAGATAATCTAAGATGTGGACCATGTCTATATTAACCATCTTCACTGAAACAGCATGAACTGTATTGATGGAGTAGCATAGATGAATATTTGAGTGGGTGGATGGATGGGTGGGTTGTTGGGTGGATGGGTAGGTTGGTGGGTGGATGGGTAGGTTGGTGGGTGGATGGGTAGGTTGGTGGGTGGATGGGTGGGTTATTGGGTGGATGGGTAGGTTGTTGGGTGGATGGGTGGGTTGTTGGGTGGATGGGTAGGTTGGTGGGTGGATGGGTGAGTAAATGTATGTGAATGAATGAATGTGAAATTAAGAGTGTGCACGTGTGACTAGTTGAGGGAATTAGTGAGTGAAAGTGTAGATGAATAAGTGAGACTGAGTGATTGAGCAAGAGAAAAGTGACAATGAAATTATTGGGTGATTATTAATATATAACAGCTGTTGTGCTAAGGGAGGAATCTACAATAACTATTAGGAGCATAGTTTCTGATTAATGTTTACTTATTCCAATGGTTGTGTCTGTAGGTTTTGTCTGTAGGTTGTGTCTGTAGGCTAAAACATTCTGCATGAATAATACCACACTCTCTTTGCATTCGTTCAACTGCATTTTACTAAAGCATGACCACAAAACAAATTAGTTTTTGCTTTAAACACCTGCATTTTATAACAAAACAGACATGCAATTTCTGCAATTTTCAAGTCTGATTTTTTATCAGCACACCAGCAAAAGAACTGGACAAATTTCCCTTCCTCTCAAGTTTCAGCAAGTCTATACTTTGTCAAGTATTCAAGTGGTATCACGTTCAAGACAAGTGTTTTACAGAGTCGTGTCTTGCAGACTTATAAATTGCTCTGCTATTCAACATTGGAAATGGTTGATTGCACGAAGTAATACACTGCCTTCAGTTTCCAAGATGTCTTCATAAATCACTTGCTAGCTGCCTGCTGTTAGCTCCAGGGTGGTAATGGCATTTTGTAATCATTCAGTTTGAAGCAACAGGCAAATTATTGTATTCATTACATTTATGAACTTCCCAGAAGCATGTTTTTATAATATTATTTGTTACTTACTTGATTGATGAAAGTTTGGCGCCAGTTAAGCATTTGAAACTTTGTAGTTTAAAGCTATTTGATAGATGGAAATAACATGCTAGATCATAGTTTGTGCTGCCATTAACATGTGTACTTGTTCACTTATTGTGTTTTTCTGTGGAGTGGAGATTGAGGTGAAAAGGCCAAAGACAAGTCTCACTCTGCAGTCGTGGAATACACGAACTGAGTGAATCCTGGGGAAATTTAGACAACGTATTTTGTACGGTAACATTTCCAACTTTGAATATCATACATTCTTCCTTAAGTTTGATATGTACAACCTGTATTTTAACTTAATTGTCTCTTAATATTTGTTCAAAAACAAGGTTGACACATATCTCAGGAGGGCGGGTTACATGTAGATGAACATTGTTGAACTCTCGATAAGCCAATGGCTTCCTTGTACACTTGCCATCTGGGCCTTTGGCTTGGATGGCAAATCTTGTTAAATCTTGTTTGATATGGCCAACAGATTTTTAAAATTGTTTTTCGAGACACAACTCTCATTTTCATGACCAGTTTAATTGATTTTGGCTTTTCCAATTTACCTATTTTTTTTCTCTTTGTCTCAAGTCCAGCAACAGAATGCTGGACTTGTTTAAAATATGAGATTGAGGGCATTATTGAGAAATTTATTCCATTAAGAAAACAAGGGAAAAGATCCAGGAAAAAACACCTGTCAAAAGAAGCTATTAGAAAAATTGCTCACAAACAGATGCTGTGGAAGGTCTATAAACACACTGGAAATGTAGAAGACTACACCAACTACAAAGAGGCACTTAACCTAGCTACTACTGAAATTAGAAAATCTAAAAGAACCTTTGAACAAAAATTGGCAGGTAATATTAAAAATGACAGCAAGAGTTTCTATGCTTATGTAAGGAGTAAACAGAAAGTTCGAGATAAGGTCGGACCACTGGAAAGCAACAGTGAAAACATAATTTCAGATGGGTTCCAAATGGCAGAGGTCCTGAATGAGTATTTCAGCTCAGTTTTTACCACAGAAGATATCAGCTCACTTCCAGTTCCATTGACTAAATTTGAGGGCAATACATCAGAATATTTAGGGCAGTTATTTGTTACTCCTGAAATGATAGCAAAGAAAATTAAGAAGATGAAAGATAATAAATCACCTGGGGCCGGTTTCATGTCGCCTACTTAAACTACGCGGTTACTTAGCGCTACGCAAGTGCGTAAACTCCAATTCTTGCTTAGTTAAGTAGTTGCGTAAAACTAAGCAAAGCGGGTTTCATGTAGCGCGCATGACCTATTTCTTATCTAAGAACGCGCGTAAATCTGTCACGTGGTAAGATTAGTCATTACGAACGGGTAATCCCCGGGATTCCCCTTCCCATATTCCCGTTACCAACATGACGACAGCACGCGACGCAGCCGGTACCGTTAAACGGGAAAGAAAGTCGAATTTCAATGATAATGAATTGAGTTGTTTACTTGAGGAGTATGGACAGCATGCGTCAGTTTTGCAATGCAAGCTGAGCAACAGCGTAACAAATTTGCGAAAAAAGCAAATTTGGGAGGAAATAGCCACGAAAGTCAATTCGCGTGGAAACGAACGACGTAGCGTTGCCGAATTGAAAAAAAAGTGGGCGGAGATGAAGAGCGCTAGCCTTCGCATCATCTCCGCTCGTCGCTATCCCAAGACAGGGGGTGGCAAAAAGGAAAAAGAGCCTTGGTATGTCAGCCTGGTGCTGGACATACTTGGTGTCGACACAGCCCTCGTTGACGGCATCGTGGGTAAGTAGATGACTAGTTGTCGGACTTCCAGTGGCAGTGTGTGCAATTGCATTAAAGTTATAAAAAAGAAAAACAGTCTAAAAAAGTCTAACACAGAGTAACACAACATTATTTATTAATAATGTTTTTTATGAACGTTCAATACATGAATTACTAATTCAAATCCCAGTATGCAATGGATCCATGTTCTTATCAAAAATCGCCAGTGAACAGACTGATTCACAGCTTGATGAATGGCACATTTACATCTGCTCCTATCTCAGATGCAAACACAGAGTGGTTTTACAACCCTTGATTAGGATTCCTGCTGATGTGTCAAGTATCTGACATTAAGAAATGCAACATACTGTGGAGCCTAATGTGCCTAAGCTAATTAGTTGATTGATTTTCATCTTGGAACTGTAATGTCAATTTAATTGAAAATATCATAGTCCTACAACTAGCATGTTGTTGTCAATTTTCAAGAATAAAAGCCAAAGATTTCTGACATCGTCAGCATAAGCACAACAGCATATCTGTTTTTAAAATGGTTAATGTAGGACTGCACTTCTATATTAATTAAACCATGTTTTATATGTGAACATACAAGTAGTTTTTAATGTTCATTATACAGGTGGAGTGGATTCAGCAGACACTGGTCTGTTTGGAGAGATTTACCTGGTGCAGCCTGAAGGTCAAGGTTAATATTGGAATATAATACATATTGTTATGTAAACATAATCAGTCATTTGTTCATGTTCCATCATATTTTAACGAAAATCAGTATGTCTGTCGCAAGTAGAGGTGACAAAACTTGTAACATGTTAAGCTAAACAAATGGAGCATTTGAAGATGCAATTCAAGATTTCATACATGATGTTGATTGGCATAATTTATGAAACAATGACACAGTTTGTAAAACTAATCAAAGAAACTTTATAAAAACAAGAGTTGCTGACTAATATCATTACTAGGTTTTGTAGTAGGGCACATTTGATAAGAATCAATGTTTTTAGTGTAACTTAATCAGATATACAATACCAACTAGTGTAATCCTTACTATTTCTATCGTATGCTTTGCATGGTTTGTCAGTCATATAAAACAGTTGTTTCTATTATAAATGTACAAATTATTGTTATTCAGAAGCAGAGGAGCACAGAGCACCAAGTGACACACTGTCACTGTCGTCACTGACAGGCCCTTGTAGCCAGGACGAGCCAATGCTACAGTCCACTCCAACAGTTACAGTTGGCCAGTTTGATGTGGTCACTCCTGTCAACACGAGGATTGTGTCCACTCCAGTCGACACGATGATCGTGTCAACTCCAAGCGAAAGTTACGATACGATGGTGCTGTCCACACCTACATCCCAGCGACGTGTTGTCCAGCGAACTGACAGCACACATGATGACACCCCCAACCACTCTCATCTGAAATGAAAGAGGGGTAAAGTAGATATGATCAGTACCACCATCTGGTTGCGGAAGAGAGACAAAAAGTTAAATTAGATGTAGAGAAACTGCACCTTGAGATAAAAAAAAATCAAAATTGACTGCAGGCTGACTCGGATAGTGACCTACAAGGAGACGCTGCTAGTGAGGAAGCTGGAGCAAGAAATGGGCCTATCGCCCAGAGAGATTGATTATATTCTGCGTGGGTCGGACGTTGAATCAGATGACTGAACAACTTTCTATCTGTAGAGTGGCAGCTTATGCATTACTACACACCACTAAACATCATGTCGCAAATTAGTTTGTTTGTTTGTTAGCTAGGACAGTTTTGCTTATAATAGATTATATTAAACTGATATTTCATTATATGCTGAATATTTGTATGTTATTCTGATAACACGTGAATACCTTAACCAGTATTAATTTCTTGAAAGAATGTTTTATTTTCAGATGTATTATATAAAGAGCCTGTGGCTACTACCATTGGTTATTAGCCAGTTAACTGTTTTATTATCTTAGTTTCAAACTTAGTATTCAACAACATGTTGATTTTCGTAAACTTTATTTATTAATAAAAAATACTTTAATGAAGCTTATAAAGATTTAATAAATATTAGTACCAGCTGAAGTATCGCTGTACCAATATGTCACGTGTTGCTCTCCCTGATAGAGTTGGGTCGTCTCCATTGTTGTTGCCACCGTCATTGTTGTCATCACCCGCTGGGTCTTCACCATCATCATCGGCACTGGCAGTCTCAACTTGACAGCAATGTTGTGCAGCACAATGCACGCCATGATGATCTGACATGCCTTTCCTTGCGCATACCTAACAGAAAATCCACTTTGACACACCCAGCTGAATAGAGTAAAAACACATTTCCAGTCACAGTTGTAATTCCTATAAAGGGAGGTATGATGAACTTCTTTATGCACGCTGTTCAAGGTTTTAGTTGATGTTCTAACAACATTAGCATAATATTTGTGTATCTTGAAATATTAAACATAAATTCATATTTGGAATACTGAATATAATTAAGTGCAGGTACATCATACAAAGTTTATTTTTAACTGATCATCTTTCCATACATTACAGATGCTAATAAAATATAATACGTTGTTAAAGAAATATACCTTAGACCAGTGTGTAGACAATGCCAGCGTTTCTTCAGGATTCCGTTGCAGCGCTCAATTATGCAACGTGTAGCTGAGTGAGAATCGTTGTAGTGTTGTTGGTTTGGATTTGTAATGTGGATAAAAGGAGTCAGCAGCCAATCTCGCAGCATGTAGCCACTGTCGCCCAGGATGAAGCCTTCCAGTGGGCGGGGTACTGTCTCAAACAGTGTAAACACTGGACATTCTCTCATAATACGTGCGTCATGAACCGACCCCGGCCATCTCACGACACAGTTCATGATGCTGGAATCAGCGTCGCAGATCAACTGAACGTTTATAGAATGATCGTTCTTTCGGTTCACATATTCGTGTTCGTTCACTGTCGGCGTAGCGATCTTAATATGTGTGCAATCCACACAACCGATGACATTAGGAAAATTCGCCATCGCATGAAACATGATTTTCATGGCTTCCGCCTCTCGTTGTTCGTGGAAGCGAACGTATCGTGGCAACAGTCGAGCGAATGCCGCAGCCACTCTGTGGACGGTTCTACTCACCGTTGCTTTGCTGATACCAAATAAGTCGCCGACAACCAACTGGAAACTTCCACACGCAAAGAATCGTAACGCGACAAGAATTTGGAGCGTTGTTGTCAGCGAACCCTTTCGTGTGGAGAGCGAAACGTCATCACCGACCAAATCGACCAAGTCCATAATATCATCACGACGAAAACGATACCTGTCAAACAACTCGACATCATCGTACATTTCGAAGGGGTGTGATCTGTCCCTAAACACTCTCTCCCTTCGTAATCCTCGTCTTGCTGCGTCGTTTAGTCGATGTACTTGTCGTAAAGCCGCCATTTTGAAAGCATCTAAGAACTACTTAGTGGACTTACGCCACGGGGGTAGGTGCCGTAGCCTAAGTAGGGCGTTGCGCCCACTGCGTAGTCTAAGTAGACGACATGAAACGCGTAATTTCCTAAGATAACCTTCTTAGCGCTAAGTAAGCCTTCGTAGCCGCTAAGTAGGCGACATGAAACCGGCCCCAGGAGTTGATGGGATACCACCAAAACTGCTAAAGGAAATTGTTGATCAAATTAGTACACCACTTGCAAACTTATTTAACTTGTCACTAGAAGAAGGAATAGTTCCTTCAGAATGGAAAGAAGCAAACATTACGCCGTTGTTTAAGAAGGGATCGAGGAAGAAGCCAGAAAATTACAGACCAGTGAGTTTAACATCAGTTGTATGTAAATTACTTGAAACATTAATTAGAGACCACATGGTGGAATTCCTCATAAAACATAAATTAATAAATACATCTCAACATGGATTCCTAAAAGCAAGGTCATGTCTAACCAATCTCTTATGTTTTTTAGAAGAAATTAGAAAGTGGGTAGATCACGGGTCACCAGTGGATGTTGTCTACTTAGATTTTCAGAAAGCTTTCGATAAAGTGCCACATCAAAGATTGTTACTTAAACTAAAAGCCCATGGTATAGGCAATGATGTAATCAACTGGATAAAAAAGTGGCTTACACACAGAAGACAGAGAGTAATAGTAGATGGTAAGATTTCAAACTGGAAATCTGTTTTGAGTGGGGTACCACAGGGATCAGTGTTAGGCCCTATACTGTTTTTAATATATATAAATGATTTGGAGGATGACATATCTAGCAAAGTACTCAAATTTGCAGATGACACAAAAGTATTCAGAAGGGTTACTAATGATACAGATAAACAAAGTTTACAGGATGATCTAGAAAAATTAGTTAAATGGTCAGAAAAATGGCAAATGTTATTCAATTTTGGGAAGTGTAAATGTATACACATAGGACATGGAAATATGGACGAGGAATATAAAATGGGGGATGCTGTACTAGGTAGAACCACACAAGAAAAGGATTTAGGAGTAACATTTAATGCTGACATGAAAGTTTCAGAGCAATGTGGGATTGCTGCTTCGAAAGGAAATCAAATTCTAGGCCTAATTAGGAGAACTATCACGTATAAGGAGAAACATCTAATTGTACCCCTGTACAAAGCAATAGTTAGACCACATTTGGAATATTGTATTCAAGCATGGAGGCCATATCGTAAAAAAGACATAGATAAGCTAGAAAGAATACAACGAAGAGCAACTAAGATGATTCCAGAATTAAGAGACCTTAGTTACGAAAGTCGCTTATTACAATGTGGTTTGACAACACTAGAGACCAGGAGACTAAGAGGAGACCAAATAGAAGTGTTTAAAATAGTGAACGGTTATGAGGATATTGATAGGAATGTGTTCTTCAAACTTAAAGAAGGCAGTAGAACCAGAGGACACAAAGCAGCATTAGTTAAGGAGCAGTGTAGGTTGGACATGAGAAAGTACTCATTCTCACAGAGGGTGATAAATGAATGGAACAAACTGCCAAACGATTGTGTTAATGCTAGTAGTGTGAATATGTTTAAAAATAGAATTGACAGATATCTGATAAGGGCGGGCTACACATAGATGAGAAAATTGTTGGACTCTCGATAAGCCAATTGCTTCCTTGTCCACTTGCCATCTGGAACTTGTTGTTCGAAATGGCAATCTTGTTAAATCTTGTTAAATCTTGTTAAATCTTTATTTCTTTTCTTCTAATGACTCTGATAATTTGCTGTCTGTTCTTAAACATTCATATCAGAATCAATTGTTACTCCTAATTATTATTTCTCTGGTTATGCCAAGAATAGTATCCATGTTTTTATTCTACTTCCATTATTCATAATTTACATTCCCAAAACTACTTGGAGGGGTGTATTTTATCTTTATTTCCCATGGGAGCTCCTGACTTCACACAGATGACAACATTTGGTGTGTCAACACTTCACAAGTTTGCTTTGTCACTTCTGACCCCTGTCATCAGTCAGTTTCCTCCACTTGTCACATGGAGGGTTATCAGAGGTCTTTTTATACCAGGCAATCAATGGCTCTCTATAAATGATGTTCTTCATAACGTCTGATTAAATGTTGTGATAAAATCAGCTGTAATAGAAAGAAGCGGAGGTTCAAAAGTTATCAATACAAATACTGTGTGCAGGAGTCACCCAGGTTTTTATGTAAGCTTTCATGAAACAGATTTATATAGCCAATATTAGCCATGACATATCTATGTGCTATAATTTTCCAATTACTGTTGATCATCCAGTGTAATTGTGATAAATCCAATTGGGGCACGCGTACAGGTAGATAATAATATACTGGCTAAAGATAAAAGTCAAGTGTTTGAAAATAAGCAGTGATGTGTGAAGGAAACGTTGGCAATTTGAATTCTGTTGAAGTTAAATTACCAGATGGCTAGGTAATAGTCTTGCTGTTTGCTTGTATATAACATTGTTAGTAGTTATATAACATTGTTAGTAGTTATGTAACATTGTTACTAGTTGTGTTTCACTGTTACTAGTTGTGTTACACTGTTACAAGTAATTGGTGCAGTTGAAGTCTAGAGCCTTAAGTGCCACATTTTTAATTGATATTATTTTCAGCAAAAAGTTATTCTGCATGACAGCTATTTCCCATCATATACCATTTGGACTGCTAATAGCCAACATGTCCTTATGAAAATATATCATGGTTTTCCATGGTAAACCATGGTATACCATGGTATACCATGACATTACATTGCTAACTGTGGCTTACCATGGTATATCATGGTATTTACCATGGTTTACCATGATTTCCCATGGTTTACCTGTTTCAAAACACCATTTACCATGGCATATTTTCATAAGGAGGATGGGAATATTGCACATACTTGCAATTTGCTGTACTTCGGGTAGAAAAAAATAGGTACAACTGTTTGTGAGTTATCTTAAGATTTTGTGAGATGACTTACACAGGGCACATAACCACAGCATTGTGACTATTTCGACTTGCGATTTCACAAGGATCATCTCTGGGAAGGGCAAAACGTATGCAGTGCTGCCATCTGATGGACAGTTGTGAATCAGCTGGCATATCATTAGTCATCACCAGGTGGTAGCACTTGTAGGATCACATTTGATGTTTCTCCTAGCGTTTTACTGGGCACGGACCACAGTCAGAATCCATCCGCCATTACATACATAAAGAGTCCCAAGGAAAAACTTCATTGTGCAGATAGGGTTTATTTGTGAGAGCAGAAATTGTGTGCATGAGTGAGTAGAAGTGATGTTTTTGTGCACAGTAGCATCTAAGCTTTGAAATGATGCCATTTGTCAGTAGGTATACCGGTTGCGTAATGACACAGTGGCTGTTAGGCAGGATGTACTCATATTTGAGAAACCGGGGAATTTCATGGCAGAAATGCACGGGCCTCATGCTTTGAAGCAAGTTGTGCGAAAAGGAGGTATGTCATTTTCACGAATTTCGCACACCAGGTGTCTTAGTGGGTCTGTCATTTTCTGTGAATTTAAAAAAAAAATTGTAGGATAAATTTTCAATGTAGGCGCAAGAATGTTATAATGGTCGTCTATGGGAAAAGTGACTGTGGTCCGTGCCCAATATGAAATTTTGACTGGCTTGTTACCAAGGCAATGCATCGTGGTAAAACAAGCATGGATGACATTTTTTGTGAGTAAATATAGGTGGAGAATCAAGTTTTAAACTGTCTTGTCAAGAAATGACAGTTGCATGTTATGGACTGGGTGTTTTAAAGCATATTGTATAGGCTAGCTAGCCCAGTATGGTGTCGTGTGAAATTTCCAGCTGGGAAATGGAAGACAGTTCTTGTACATAGATTAATGTATATGCTACACCATAATTTATCAAAGATTCCTAGACATCTAAGTTGTAGCCATATTTGCAATGTCAGCTTGTGTGTTAATCCACAGCATATGATACTGGAGCCACTGCATGTAAACAACAATAGAAGACAGTGTGTGAGAGAGCAGCATTGTTTTGGTCATGGTCATTACCCTCAGTGTATTTAGAAATTGTGCAGTTGAACAGGTGAGAGACAAATCAAAGAATTATTTAAGCCAGTCTTATCATTACTCACCAGTTTGTGTGTTTTTGCATGCTCAGCTGCTTGCCTGTCTGTCTGTGTGTCCATGCTTCATTGTGCTCGCAGGGATATGAGGTAATCCTCTCTTGAACTCCCCTCACATACATGTGGGGGAGTGTGTGGCACACTTCCACCTTTACAAATAGAAGCTTTGCTTGTCTCCAATTTCCACAGTAGAGAGTCCCTCGCTCCATAATTCAGCCTGTCAGTGGCTGCACAGGCACATCCCTTGACATTGCGACTGAAGTTCACATTTTTTGGTAGAGAAGCACTCAACCCTCTGTTCAGGCCATCATTTCGGTTTGTGTTAAGACACAGTTTTGTTAACGCTTGTGCATTTCCCCCTTATCTTAGATGCAGAATCTTTCTCAGTGTAATCCTGTCTCTACTGGTCATGTTGAGATAGTGGAGAGTACCTGTCTGCAGGTACATTGATTTTTTCCACCAGTTTCCTTTCCCACCTGAGCAGGCTATAGAGGAGTACCTGCATATCTTGCAGTCACCTCCATAGCAATCCAATGTCAATGTTGCTGTGCAGTTATCATGCCCTGGACAGGTGACATAAAATCCTCTCCTTCAAAATGAAGCCCCCAAGGTGCACAATTTATTCTGTATGTGTAGAACCACAATATCCTGGCACAGTGTGCCCCTTCTGAAAGCCACATCTCCTCTCATGTTTGGCTATTTGGAACTTCGCCACACCATCACTTTTCATCTCCATGCTGATATCTGTATCAGAGTCAAAAACTTTTCCTATCTGACTGATCTGGGAGCAATCTGTCCAACTGACATTTAAGCAATGGCCATAATTTTAGTGGGGTAGACCACTTGTCTGTCATGCTGCACAGCTATTGGCTGAGAAAATACCCCAATGTAGATTCTGAATAGAATTTACAACCCCCTGTAGTTGAAATCTGAGCAAAAAGTAGGCTTATCGTCACTGTAGTTGCAACAGGAGACACTCAAAAGCCCCAAACAGGCAGCATTCCATTCTATCTCGTTGACAGGCAGTTGGCACCTTCACTGACTTGAAATTGGGTCATCCGTGTCAGATATGCCAAATGTTCACATGAAAACTTGTCAGATATATAGCTTGTTTTCACACATACCATAATTCGTTGTAGTTCGAACGCTCAATATTATCTATCAATGTTGTGAAATACACAGAAATACCTGCTTTTTGCCCAAAAACAGTGCATATTAAAAAAAAATAAAAAAAATATTTTAATAAAAAATTAGTTGACAATTTTAGTGTTGTGTTGATGAAAATACCCCATATTTTGTGAAACACTTGTAAGATTTTCTATATCTCTGGCACAGCAAGCAGTGTGGGCTTTATGACTAAAGTGCATATGTGCAACTCAGCCCACTTGAAATTCTTCCCCTTACATACGGGGGCATGTCTCGGTGACATATCAATTAATCTGTTGCATTGCGATGTGGATTTCCTTCTGTGATTTATCGAGATAAAGGTTTTTCTTCGATTTGGTATAACTTTCGTGACGGTTTGTGATATGTCGGAAATTAATTAGGGCACGGACCACAGTCAGAATCCATCCGCCATTACATACATAAAGAGTCCCAAGGAAAAACTTCATTGTGCAGATAGGGTTTATTTGTGAGAGTAGAAATTGTGTGCATGAGTGAGTAGAAGTGATGTTTTGTGCACAGTAGCATCTAAGCTTTGAAATGATGCCATTTGTCAGTAGGTATACCGGTTGCGTAATGATACAGTGGCTGTTAGGCAGGATGTACTCATATTTGAGAAACCGGGGAATTTCATGGCAGAAATGCACGGGCCTCATGCTTTGAAGCAATTTGTGCGAAAAGGAGGTATGTCATTTTCACGAATTTCGCACACCAGGTGTCTTAGTGGGTCTGTCATTTTCTGTGAATTAAAAAAAAAAATTGTAGGATAAATTTTCAATGTAGGCGCAAGAATGTTATAATGGTCGTCTATGGGAAAAGTGACTGTGGTCCGTGCCCTACTAACGGGTGTTCTATTTGTCTATAGGTGATGCCCCCTAAATTCACCACTGTAAATGATAGATGATATCATGGAAAAGTGAGTAACCAGAATGGGACAATAATTTGTTTTATATTTTCATAAATCCCTCCTTTGCCCAATACAGATGCTGCCTAGAGCATCATTAAATAAGAAGTAGCCAAGACACTAATAAATTGTCTATAAAATATATAAAAATATTTGATATTTTCAATATTAAGCTAGATGTTATGCAAACATTTGTTCCAAGTTAAATTACAATTTAAAACAATAACAATCATTGTTAAACAACTAGTATAATGCCCTTGACCTTAGTGTTTATTATATACTATGATACAAACATGTATGTAGAATGTGATGTAACACTAACACAATCTAATATAGCATACACATTTCAACATGAAAATGTACACTAACCAATTTCAGGTAAGTCAGTTTATTGCATATAAAGCCATGTACAACATGAAAAAATAAAATTAAACATTTTCTATAAAGCATTGTTTCTTGTAAGCATAGACTACATTTAAATTAATGCATTAAATAATTGTGACCTTTGCTTGAACTGTGAGGTATCTATGAATACATTCCCAAACATTATCACTTCTGAAATACATAACATGCTTTCATTGATGATGAATGACTTTGCTACTGTGTAGCTACTGAAAGCTACTGTATAACTACTGATAGCTGCTCTGTAATAATAATAAAACTAAAATGAAGTTGAAAAAAAAATTGCTTTATCACTTCCTGACAAATCTGAAACAAGTGATTGTAAGACACCCTGTCTGATAAAGCATAGTTACTGCATAACAAAATTACATTTACACAAAATGACTGAACAAACAAAGACAATTTTCGAGATATTAATATGTTATGTGTGAGAAATGAAAGTGAACAATCTACTATGTACATAGACAATCAGAGCATAGCAATGTACCCACCAATACACTGCAATCAAAATGCAAACATAAGTGTTTGTTACTGTCTACCAGAAATTAGACAGTTTTGATCCCAAATAGAAGCAGAATGAAGGATTTATTTTTGGATGAAGCCTGCAGGTATTATTTCACATATATAGTGTTGCAGCATCTAGTCAGTGACAATTATATATAATGCCAGGGATTATCTCAAAGCATAAATGTAGGAAATTTTTTATGAAGCTGATGACATTTAACCTCAGAATCTCCCCACATGAATTTTTTTGCAACTTTGGCAACTTTGTATTTGTAACATGTCACATCAGCCATCATAATGCAAAAATGCACCCGAGGAAAAAAACGTAACTGGAAAATAACATTGTTTTTTTTTATTTTTAAAAAAATGCTTCATTGTATGATGCTAAGGGAAACAACTACTAACTCCCATGAAACTGATTTTGTAGTGTCACAACTTGATGTTTCAAGGTCATCCCTTATGATCAGGCATATTGAGTAACACCAAAAACAAATTGCACACAATACCAGGGGGATCACTCCGATAATCTGTGGGTACCCAAATTAGTTCACAAGTAAAAAAATTCTCTTTTGGGGATTTATTCATTGGAATTGTACCCCTTTTACGAACCTAATTTTCCTGAATTTTGTACCCCGTTTAGTACATATAAAATACAGTAGTGTGGTCTCATACGTTTAATCAGGATTACAATTTTATCTCTTTCATGGTATCAATTAAGACCATTTTTTTTCCTATAAAATACACCCATTTAATTATTTTAATGAACATGCATTTCCAGAAAAGTTCTCTGGACACTATTCAGACTAGACTGCATGCAAGATACCGAGCTCTACTGGTGTGTAGTTTGTGTATTTCCATTCTGATGTTAGTGTTCCCGTGACAAGCTTTAGGAGTCAGACCACAGTACAACATTGCATTGGTGGCCACGTTAAAGTTTTGTCTGATTATAAGAAAACATGACCATAAAAATTTTTTTAAAAATTTGCAGCAACTTAAAAAAATTTGCAGCAACTCTCATTAACATGCTCACCAACTGTTGTCAAAATCACATACCTCCAGCTCTTTTAAAATGCCTGAAACAGTAAACAAGAAGGTTAAGAGACAGCCAGTGGTCTTACACCTTTAGGGTTCAGGATACAGTTACATTTCCCATTGGTGGCCATGTTAACGTTTTGCATAATTATAAGAAAACGGGAACATCAAATATTCTAAAAGTTTTAACCAGCCGCTGTCATCATCCCACTGACATGCTGGTTGAATTTTGTCAAAATTATACATTTCTAACTCTTGTAATATGCCTCTATGTGCAATACCCCTCAATGTTTACCAATATTGGCATGAATTACAATGTACACGTGTCTAGTGGCCAATAAAATCACAAATATCCTTCCGCCTATTAAAATCATCTCAAAATCCACCATTTTACTCTCAACAGCTTCCACCAGCAAATGTAATGTCTCTACACAAATGCACTTACCAGGTATGTCAGAACATATGAATTTTTTTTAAACGTCCTATATCCAAACTTACTATGCCCTACATTCGTGTGTAACACACCAGGAAGTCTAACTGAGGCATGACCCCTTTAGGAGTTCACATAGCAAAATGTTTGTATTATATATAGTTCTGCCACCTGGTGGATCAATGTCAACTAGGTAATTCTTGTGGCGCCATCTAGTGTATAACATCATCACTATTGGAAAATGTGCATAATGCAGTATTTATAATTTCAGCATTAATAATCTTCTACTAGCAAAATAAATTTGTATATGAATATATAGCAATAATTTACATGCAAAGCTTGCACTAATCATAATTTCACACATTTATGAAGTCAAATAAGTAAAGTTAATAAAGCTGAACTGAGCGCAGCATCTATGAGAAACCACAATTTCACCACATTCTGGTCATATTGATAGTGAATACAGCGGTTTCTGAAGCATACTTACCTGGCACAGGAGATACCGTGATCCACACGGCGGTTCTCCCAGGGCGAGGCCTTTCCATTGCACTTCGGTTGGGCTGACCCTTGCGATTACCCCAAATGTGGGTAACTCGGGTGCGTAATTTTTGGTAGTGGGGGACTGCGTTCGCGCTATCCCCTTAGTTGAAAACAAAGTTTAAAACCTTTTCCTGTAAAATGTATCATTCCTCTCTAATGTGTATCAGAAAGCTACACAAAACCCCAAGCAGCAATTGATTGAGTCTACGCTAGACAACAATTTCACTTATACTGCTTTTAATTAATCTCGGCAATACAAAATCTTTTGTTTTGGTATTGAAATTTGTTGCATGCAGTCAAGATTATGATTTCCATGTTGTTAATAAAAATTATTTGCCTAATTAGCTCTTTTATGTGTCTGTAAAACTTTTTATAATAATAATAAGCTTTATTTATACTCGTATCCAGAGTGAGATCATGTTCAGTGTTCCCATGACAAGCTTTAAGAGTTCACATAGCAAAATATTTGTATTATATATAGTTCTGCCACCTAGCGGTTCTATATCAATTAGTTAATTCAGGTTGCACAATCTAATGTATAATGTCATTAGTACTGGAAACTGTGCATTATACAATATTTCTAATTTCAGCACTAATAATCTTCCAGCATGAATATATAGTAATAATTTACCTGTAAAACACATACTAATCACAAACGAAAACAAATTGTAGCAACTCTCATTAACATGCTCACCAACCTTTGTCAAAATCACCTACCTCCAGGTCTTTTAAATTGCCTGAAACAGTAAACAAGAAGGTCAACAGACAGCCAGTGGTCTTGCCCCTTTGATAGTTCACATAGTAAAATGTTTATATTATATATAGTCCTGCCACCTGGCGGATCAATGTCAACTAGGTAATTCTGGTGGCACCATCTAGTGTACAATGTCACCACTATTGGAAAATGTGCATAATATAGTATTTCAAATTTCAGCATTATTAATCTTCAACTAGCAAAATAATTTGTATATGAATATATAGCAATAAATTATGTGCAAAACACATACTCTTCATAATTTCAAATATACATGCAGATAAATAAATAGATAATAAAGCAGAACTGAGCCAAGCATCTATGAGAAACCACAATTTCACCACATTCCCGTCATATTAATAGTGAATACAGCTGTTACTGAAGCATACTTACCTGGCACAGGAGATACCGTGATCCACACGGCGGTTCTCCCAGGGCGAGGCCTTTCCATTGCACTTCGGTTGGGCTGACCCTTGCGATTACCCCAAATGTGGGTAACTCGGGTGCGTAATTTTTGGTAGTGGGGGACTGCGTTCGCGCTATCCCCTTACCTGAAAACAAAGTTTAAAACCTCTTCCTGTAAAAAATATCATTCTTCCCTACTGTGTATCAGAAAGCTACATAAAGCACCAAGCAGCAATTGATTGAGTCTAATCTAGACAACAATTTCACTTATACTGCTTTTAATTAATCTCAACAATAAGAATTCTTTTGTTTTGGTATTAAAATTTGTTTTATGCTGATGGTTGGACAATCAACATTATAGTTTCCATAATGTATATCCTGAGTTAAACATTATTCCCCTAGTTAGCACTTTTATGTGTCTGTCAAACCTTATTGATACTCTCATATCCATAGTAAAACCCTGTTCAGCAGTTTTTACATTTGACAATAAAATACTAAATATATATATTCCACTGATAGTTAAACTATATAAAACATAAACTTTGTCAATAGTTATATTCAGCTAAGACAAAAAATAAATATAATAAATAACTAGATTATTAAATATATATGTGTATACATATATATGTATGTATGTATGTATGTATATATATATATATATATATATATATATATATATATATATATATATGTATGTTTGTGCATACATTACATACATACATACATACATACATACATACATACATACATATATATATGGAATGCCAGTGACCACATTTGTAGAAGCAGATGAACCAGTCTCCTTTGTGAACTTATGCTTTTCTGACTGTATGTTGTTCTTTTGTGGGCTTATGCACTAAATAGGTGCAATGAGGATACTTAAGTAACTTGGGACTGTTACATTTAGATAACATCACTGATGTTTGCAAATCGAATTAATCACATTCTTTCATCTGATGACTACATGCCATGTCAGTCATAGTTTTATGACTAATTACAAGAATGATGGCCTAAACATTACCAGTACATCCCAGTAGCCATGGTGTCAGTAACGCACACTCATCCCACTAGCCCCCCCAGGTGTGAGAACATGTAAACAAACCAGATATTGCCAGATTATGATGTTACTCTTAAACGTACGTCATAGTTGTATTATTTTGTGATGTATGCTGGTCATCAAGGATGTCTCAATTGTGCCTGGAAAAGAATGACACTGTAAACCTGAATAGATTTGTTAATATAAAAAATAACTCCCCCCTCCCCTTCTTCCTATTCGATCTCTCCTAAACATTACGTATCCTGTCAGTCCTAATTAAACATCTGATATGTCTGTGTTGGCCCATGATTCGGTTATACCAGTTATGTGAAGGTTAACATATTCTACCATAATGTTTAACTAATTTTTCTTCTATGTTAGTGTTCCCATGACAAGCTTTAAGAGTTCACATGGCAAAATGTTTGTGTTATATATAGTTCTGCCACGTAGCGGTTCTATATCAATTAGTTAATTCAGGTTGCACCATCTAGTGTATAATGTCATTAGTACTGGAAACTGCAGTATACAATATTTCTAATTTCAGCACTAATAATCTTCCAGCATGTGTTTATAAATGTGTATATGAATATATAGTAATAATTTACCTGTAAAACACATACTAATCACAAATGAAAACAATTTGTAGAAACTCTCATTAACATGCTTACCAACCTTTGTCAAAATCACATACCTCCAGCTCTTTTAAAATGCCTGAAACAGTAAACAAGAAGGTCAACAGACAGCCAGTGGTCTTACCCCTTTAAGAGTTCACATAGTAAAATGTTTGCATTATATATATAGTTCTGCCACCTGGTGGATCAATGTCAACTAGGTAATTCTGGTGGCACCATCTAGTGTACAATGCCATCACTATTGGAAAATGTGCATAATATAGTATTTCAAATTTCAGTATTATTAATCTTCAACTAGCAAAATAATTTGTATATGAATATATAGCAATAAATTATGTACAAAACACATACTCTTCATAATTTCAAATATACATGCAGATAAATAAATAGATAGTAAAGCAGAACTGAGCCAAGCATCTATGAGAAACCACAATTTCACCACATTCCCGTCATATTAATAGTGAATACAGCTGTTACTGAAGCATACTTACCTGGCACAGGAGATACCGTGATCCACACGGCGGTTCTCCCAGGGCGAGGCCTTTCCATTGCACTTCGGTTGGGCTGACCCTTGCGATTACCCCAAATGTGGGTAACTCGGGTGCGTAATTTTTGGTAGTGGGGGACTGCGTTCGCGCTATCCCCTTATTTGAAAACAAAGTTTAAACCTCTTCCTCTAAATAAATCATATCTCTGTACTGTGTGTGTATACTGACTGTTAGAAAGGTAAAAGCTCCAAGCAAACAACTGATCGAGTTTACTCTACACTGCAATTTCACTTATACTGCTTTTAATTAATCTCAGCAATAAGAAATCTTTTGTTTTGGTGTTGAAATTTGTTGTCAAGATTATGATTTCCATGTTGTTAATAAAATTGTTTCCCTAATTAGCTTTTTTATGCGTCTATAAAGCTTTTTATAATAATAATAAGCTTTATTTATACACTCATATCCAGAGTGAGATCATGTTCAGGATTGTCTACATTTGACAATAAAATGCTAAATATATACAAATTCCATTGTTAAACTATAAAAAAATAAAAATTGTTAATAGTTACATTCAACTATGAATTTTTTTAGAAATAACAAGAATAAAATACAATTACTAGACAATTAAAATAATAAATAGTATGATAAAAGAGTAAAACAAATGTTATAAAACTAAAATAAAAATGAGTCTTAAGATGTGCTTTAAATGTGTCCATATATATATACATATACAGTCGAGCCTCGTTATAACGTGGTGGTCTGGGTGTACACGATTTCAGACTGCGCTGTACGCGAGGCACGTTAGGTGTTTGCATATCTGCCACCGGGAGCTTGACTCTTGAACTGAATAAAATACATGTACGTATACCATTATAGAATAGATCTACTCTGGGGGGGGTACTGCCATACCAAAGCGGTAGGGGTGTGCCACCAGAGCCCCACGGAGCACATGGAGAGAGAGAGAGAAATCAAGAAATTTAGGGTCACCAAGAGAGAATTATTAAACAATTTATCTAATATCTATAAGTATAAGCTAAGCCCGGGCAGAACTTTCCATTGGGAAATTTCCTCTTCGATGAAAGAGAGAATTATCAGGTTTAATTGGGGCACAAAGAGAGAAAATTATTTTTTTTCTATGGACACAGACAAAAATGGCCAACAACAGGGGCATTTGCGTGGCACATACCCGGGATCTACTACGATGATGATGTAGTGGACCAATAGGCCTATGATTCGAAAATAATAACCAGGATCTGAGCAGCCGAAAACGTATATGATTTGACACACATAGTATATAAGCTGATAAACATAGAAAATGATAATAGAAGAATTAATCATTGTTTCACTTCGTTTTTTCAACCGATCTCGACCGAAGCATAAATTTATTAACTTAACGTCGAATCATCATTTCATATGCGGATGACGAATTCGTATTTTTGCGCACTGGTAGAGCTTGAGTAAGGAATTTGGCATGTTGGTTTTGCGTCATGAAAATGATTAAATTTACGATGTAATGGAAGCCATTTCACCAAAGTGTTATGTTGGCATTGCATACTAAATGCATTTCAAACTGTTTATCTGATTCTTACGCGAGGCGCATTTGTGAATCTCGATTGCAATTTCCAAACTGTCGAAGCGAAGCCAGCGACAGTGATTGATGTCAGTGGCAGCGCAAAACAAACAACATGTTGATGCTCGTTTATTGACATTGACATATGTATATATATGATTGTATGTATATATATATATATATATATATATATAAATATATATATATATATATATATATACATATATATATGTACGTACATACGAACGTATGTATGTATGTATATATATATATATATATATATATATATATATATATATATATATATATATATACATATATATATATACATATATATATGTATATATATACATATATGTATGTATATGTATACATATATGTATATATATATATATATATATATATATATATATATATATATATATATATATATATATATATATATATATATTAATTAAGACAAAATTCCATAAAATGCATGTATATATAAATTATACACATTGAGCATAGAAAATAAATGTAAACATTATGTCAGATAAACATGTAAAATTACACATATATATAAATATATATATATATATATATATATATATATATATATATATATATATAATAAGGTTATTATTTCAGACAATCAGCAGTTTGTTTTTATAAAATAAATATATAAACAACAGTATATTTAAACATTATACAAGGCTATATATATATATATATATATATATATATATATATATATATATATATATATATATATATATATATATATATATAGTTCAGGAGCAGTAACGAATGGAACAACCAGGAAGTTCCCAAACTGATAATTAGTCCCACTAGCCCCCCTGGGCGTGCTACTACTACTAAGGTTTAGGGGTACTACCATTTTGATAAGGATCTGGTTCTCCAGTTTTTACACCAGAATGGTGACCAGATAAAGGAAAAAGTGAGGGCAGTTCTCTCGGGCTTGATATCCAATGTGTTCTCTTCAGTACTCAACCTGGCCAAACACGGCTGCAGGTTGACGCTTCAATGCTGCTAAACCCAGCCCAAAATAGCAGCTTATTTTGATTTATTCAAGTGGTACCCTCTGGCGGATTGTTTAGAGAACACATTAATTACTGTGCCTGAACCCATCTGGCCTCACGTTTTCCTGTATCTGTATAGTATGCAGGTGGGTTTAGCCCAACTAAAGGGTCAAAGGGGACTAAAGAGTCAATCAGTCTATACGTAAAGCAGTTCATGCTAATGCAGAAACCACTTCAGTTGGTAAATTATTTTATATTTGTCTAGTCCGATAATCATGGTAAATTATTTTATTCATCTACTGTTCTGAATGTGAGTCTGTTTCTTGTGTTTACTTCTGCACCTTTTTTATGTACTACTGTAATTATATATCTGGAATTATACACAAATGTTTCTGGTTTGACTTTATACACCGTGGACAACCTTAATGTAACTGCACCTACTTTGATGCATGCAAATTAGCACCAGATGGCTGAGGTGGGAAGACTCGTTGGTCCATGAAATGGTGTCTTTGGCTTGGACAAAGGTGTGTCTCATCTAATTGGATGGCATTCATGGGTCATTCAGAGCGTGTGTTTTGCGCTGGAAAGAAGCAGACAAGTTGACAGATGAATTAGTGTGTGTTACATAACTGGTTCTAACCACAGATTCAATGAGATATAGTGACCAGTAGACCTTCTTCTTCTTCTTCTTCTTCTGGGATGGTCACGGTGGTGCCATTTCCACAGTCTTTGCCAGCCTGGTCTGTCTTCTGCTTTGTGTAGTATGGTCGATGAACTCCGCTCTCAAGGTTTAACAAGGTTGCCATCCCAAATAACAAGTTCCTGATGGCAAGTGGACAAGGAAGCCATTGGCTTATCGAGAGTCCAACAATTTTCTCACATATGTGTAGCCCGCCCTTCTCAAATATCTGTCAATTCTATTTTTAAACATATTCACACTACTAGCATTAACACAATCATTTGGCAGTTTGTTCCATTCATTTATCATCCTCTGTGAGAAAGAGTACTTTCTTATGTCTAACCTACACTGCTCCTTAACTAATGCTGCTTTATGTCCTCTGGTTCTACTGCCTTCATTAAGTTTGAAGAACATATTCCTGTCAACATCCTCATAACCGTTCACTATTTTAAACACTTCTATTTGGTCTCCTCCTTTGGTCTCCTGCTCTTTAGTGTTGTCAAACCACATTGTAATAAGCGACTTTCAATCATGTCTCTCAATTCTGGAATCATTTTAGTTGCTCTTCATTGTATTCTTTCTAGCTTGTCTATGTCATTTTTACGATATGGTCTCCGTGCTTGAATACAATATTCCAAATGTGATCTAACTATTGCTTTGTACAGGGGTACAATTAGCTGTTTCTCCTTATACATGATATTTCTCCTAATTAGGCCTAGAATTTTATTTCCTTTTGAAGCAGCAATACCACATTGCTCTGAAACTTTCATGTCAGCACTAAATGTTACTCCTAAGTCCTTTTCTTGTGTGGTTCTACCTAGTACAGCATCCCCCATTTTATATTCTTCTGCATGTTATCCAGCTAGTTTTACCTCTGGCGGCACCATCTTCTCTTAAACTCCAGCGTGCCTTGCAGGATGGTTTCTGAAATGTGTCTGATCAGTCTCATCTCCACTGTGCCACTGCCACTGTGCCACTGTGCCACTGTGTCATATGCTCGAGTCAAGATGCAGTGGAACCAGGTCAAGACGCCCGGAAAATCAAACGAGTTCATTCTCGAGACTCACTCAGTCAATCAGTAACTCAATCAAAACTGTCCCATCTCAATTGTGTCATCAGCAAGTCTCCTTGGTGATCGGCCTGCTTTACCTGACCCTGTTGACATTGAAAGTCCATGGAAGAAACAGTCAGCTACGTGAACAAGTATGGATGCTGAGGTTCTACAGAACCTTCCTCAGTTTTAATATAACATCTGTTCTACTCAAGCTGCCATGAACATTTATTTGTCTCTACTCCGGTGGCTTCCACCAAATGAATTATTTATTACAACAGAAACTAAATGTCTTTAGTTCAACCATTTCCATATCCACATTTTTGTGACTCAATCACATGTTTTCCTATTAAAAAGTAACATGTCATGAGTTATGTAAGCGTGCTTGTTTTAGAACATTTCTGTTGATTTCCTTCAAGTAGAAATGATGACACATAAAACATATTATGTTTTTATTGTAGTTTTAATATGTCACTGTACTTACAGTGGTTTGTCCAAGATTATGATGAATAATAAACATTTCTGAAGGAAATGGAATTTTATTTTTAATTCCTGAACATTATATTTTGAATTTGTTTAAATATATTGTTATATGCCATCATAATTACAAGTTCTCATGTTTTTAAATACTCAACCTTCTAATATGACTACTGTACTTTGTTTTAGAAAACCTGCTGAAGACAAATTTGTTGTCATATAGCTCTTCTGTGTTTGAAGGGGGTATCATAACACGCCTGGGAGCACAGAACTGACATCTGTCACATTAGTGCTCCCTAGGTAATAATCATTGCCCCTAAATTGTACCCTACACAATAGAAGGGTGCAGTGTGGAACCGTGCCTAGCTGGTTATAAAATCGCCATTGAGAGAGAACAAAATTTACCTGGACAACCCGTGGTGAAAAACCAATTTCTAAAACATCAGCTATGGAGATGAAGTCATCTGCTAGCTTGGCATTATGGAGGGTGGCAATAACAATCTACCTGGGGGAACGGGGTACAAATTAACAAATGCACCCCTGTAGAGTTTTGTTAATCAAGAACAGTGGCTTAGGTGCAACATCTCTTTAACAAGTTCTCAGAATGTTATTGACAGCAATGAAGTTGTAAATAAACCAGATGTGTTTTGCCATTGAATTAATGACCCTACTTGAGTTTGTCTCCACAGGATTTTATGGATTATAACGTGTTTGATCGCATCATAACTGTTGACACCATTAAATGAAAGGATATGTATATGCATCTATATGTGCAAGAGTTTTGACATTTTCAAAGTTGATTTTATTACCAGCAATGAATTTTGTAAATAAAACAATTTGTTTTGTCATTGAATAAATGGACCACTTTGACATTGTCTTGATAAGAATTTATGTTTTATAATGTGTTCGATTGTCTAAAAAATTGGCAGAACCATTAAATCAAAAGAAAAGTTTTAATTTATTGATGTGTAATTATTTGTGGAACTGGCAATTTTGTTATCAATGCATACATATTATAGTTTTTTAAACAATCTGGATATCATTAATTACTTGTCACGCCACAACTAATTGACTATTTGAAAATAAAAAGATACTTGAAAGAGATGAAATGAAATATCTTGCTTTGTGAAACAATGGAAAACAAACAGCACTTCATGGATATAAAATTCCATGTTCGAAGATAAATGACAGAACTCATACCCCTCAATGTCACTGCTTCCACACAACTCACATCTGTCATTCTACTGATTATAATTAAAATAAATACACACTACTCAGCATGGGCGTTGATCAGGTTCACTCATATAAGCTCTACTTTCTCTACCTTGTAGTTTGAATACGCCCTTCCCCACATGGTGAGGGGTTGAAATATACCCTTATCTAGCCCCAGGGCATAAAATAATCAAAATGCACTTATAGGTAATCAGTATATTGGCCTGGGGCAGACAGTGCAAATGGGAATGCCATGGTCATTAAGGTATTTGCCACTGAAGTGGTGGCCTGTAGCCTGCCATTGCAGCAGACCAGGGAAAATGTCATCATCTTCCCTTAATAAATTTTTTTTTATATAATTTGTTTATAGAATTCAGAAAGTATTCTATAAAATTTTTATTATTATATAGTTTTCTATACAATATTCTACAATGCTCTAGAATTCTACATAATTTTATTAAAAAGATTTAGAAATATATAGAAAAATAAGTAGACGTAAATAAATGCTATAGCATCTGTGGTATTCTATTGTTTTCTATACACAATTATACTATACCCTGTATAATTTTATAGAATTAAATACAATTTTTATAGAATTCCATTGATTTTTGCAAAGGTTTCTTTCAACCAATATTTCACTATTGAGAGTGGCCGACGTGATCTTCATCCTCCATGACAACCATCACATCTTCCTCTTTGACTTCTGCTACCTCCGTGTCCCACTTCACCCTGTCCCTCGACTTCATCCTTTGCTGTAGCCATGCACTGACAGCATCCAAGCCTTCTCTATAACATTATCATCCTCCATATGTTATGCAATATATAATATATTTGTATAAATTCAGGTATAATTATAAATTCACATTCCCGCAAATTAACTGAATCCTGAAGAATTTGACTAAGGTTGAATGTGTTCACCTGTATAAAATATGCAGAATATTGTAGAGGCTTGACTCCTTGTACAACTTTTGACTCCTTGCACTACCCAGTCAAATTTTGGTAGGGCAACGTCAATGGCAACGACAACTTTATACCCCAAAAATAATTTGCAACTGCCAGTCTCACAAAGTGTTTGTACCATACGAAAGAATGTATATGGATGTTTGGTATAGATCACTAGAACTGTATAATCATAGAAAACATACCGACCGACCGACCGACCGACCGACCGACCGACCGACCGACCGACCGACCGACCGACCGACCGACCGACCGACCGACCGACCGACCGACCGACCGACCGACCGACCGACCGACCGACCGACCGACCGACCGACCGACCGACCGACCGACCGACCGACCGACCGACCGACCGACCGACCGACCGACCGACCGACCGACCGACCGACCGACCGACCGACTACTCTATATATTGTGCCAACAGTAAACCATATTATTAATGTTAAAATATTTTTTTTCCTGAATACACAGTGAAGTTCCTAAGCTAATTTATGTACCCTGAATAAAGACACAAGGTATGATATTGTGAACTGTAAAGAACAAATGCGTCCTGAGTAACTTCTCACTCAAGACACACCTGTAATCACCTGTGATGTGGAGATCAACACACTACTCACCTGTGATCTCGACAGGTGTGCAGTCAGTGGTCACACTGGTGACAGTCTCCCAGTTTGTCTCCTTTGTCTGTCCTGTGTCATCTCTGATGAGACACTGAGTCCAGTCATCTGGAAGGACACTGAAGTGGGGGTCAGTGTGATTTGTCAAGTTTAACGAGACATCTCTTGTAGGTTGAGTGAGACACCTCCAATGTCTTTGTCAGGTGGAAGGTGTGGTTTTGTTGACAGCTTAGTCCAACGTTATTCAGTCGAATCTAGGTCCAGTTTTATTATTTTAAATTAGGCCTTATGTTATCACATTAAATTTAGGTCCAGTGTTGTTTGGTTAAATTTCAGATCAGTATTATTTTGAAACATTTAGCCCATTTATCGTTCCATTAAAGTTAGGTCCTGTGTCATTCTGTTCAATCTAGGCTAAGTGTAATTTAGCTACATTTTGGCTTGGGTGTAATTTGGTTCTGTTTAGGTTCAGTGTTATTGTATGTAATGCATAGGCCATGTGCTATTCCATTAAATTTAAGGCAGGTGTTATTTAGTTAAATTAAAAACTAGTTAAATTTAGGCAGTGTTGTCTTGGACATTTTATCCCATTTGTTTTTAATTAATTTTAGGTTCAGTGTTATTCTGTTCAATCTAGGCTTAGTGTTATTAAGCTAAATTTAGTCTTGGTGTAATTCAGTTTAATTTTGGCTTGGCGTAATATGTGACACAAGTGATTCTTGTTTCGAGGTGATAGTTGGCGAGATAAATGTATCTATGGCAATATAAAATAAACTATTGGTATTACCGTAGTGTAGTGTCATCACATTTTAATGCTAGTTCTAGTAATAAATAATATAATTAAATGTGTTATTTTTTATTTTCTGTTTTAATTCCGAAATATGTTTATGTGTGAAATGCAGTAGCCGGCAGTGTGTTGTTGGGGGCCAGAAGTGAGCATTTATGGGCAAATTTGCATAAAACTAACATGGCGGCTGACAAGACTTGTGTCACCTACTTAGTTCGATTTAGGTTTGGTGTAATTCAGTTCAGTGTTGTTCTGTGTTATTCTGCAAACTTTTGGCCACATATTATTCAATTCAAATTGTGTTGGTGCATATTTATGATGCAAACAAAGGTATATGCCAACAACCATTTCATTTATTTTCATTTAAAGTGAATAATATTTAAATTTACCTGCCTATATCTAAGTCTCAGCAAGAGCTATCAGTGACATAACATGTATAAACATATTTCTATTCCTAATAATACCGAGCATCTCTCTACAGAGACACATGTTCTCCTGTCCCTCCATTTACCCCACCTGCCCCTCTCACCCCTGCTGGGTGGTACCCTTTCACCTGGAAACTGCCCTTCTAAAGAAATGACACCAATGAACATGTTAATTAATCTCTCTCCACAGAGATGCTCTCATGCAAGAGTCTGTCTTCTCTTGCTACAGGGTGGACAAGGCCCTGCCTTGACTGTTATGTCAGGGTGTTACCTTGGAAGAATATGCTCCCAGTTTAATTACTTGGTTGGGTAGGAAGATGTCTACTTTCCCTCTGGCTTCAGCATTTCAGAGACCCGCATTAGTGTTTATCAGATGTAGTCATCATAGGTGGCAGGCTTTGATTTATATGTTGGATTACTAGTTAGCTAGTTTGATAACATTGAAAAGGGAGATGTTTACACGAAGACACAATAATAAACTGGCTGGTTAGTGAGAACATGTAAGAAATTAAAGAGCTCTCGTTGTGACATTTTTTGCAGTATTCCAAACTGCAGCAATAGAATATTAAATCAGTATGACAGAAATATTACTTTGAAGTAGAATTGCATTGGTTACATCGCCGTCAGGTTTTTCATTCGTTTTTAAAGGTGATTGTCAACATTTAGTGTTTCCTAACAGTTCCTTTACAGTAGCACTGACTGGGGGGGGTCCTGGGGACTAGTTGCACAAAATTATTTTGAAATATATCATGTTATAAAGAGCAAAAAACCTGTTAATGTGCCTACAATATTTTAGGATGATTTAATTTTGTGGAATTCGAAACAAACCCCTGTCCCATTGAAAACCAGGTATTATCAGAGATGTGCAATCACTGATAGAGATGTTGCATTGCCTCATTGGTTCTGTCCATGTGATTTTGAATATATCACCACATTGCAAGGATACGCTGCTAGGCAAGATCATATCTTAATTTGTCCAAGGCAGCCCACATGTAAATTGTTCAGTTTTATAACATAGGGGTGTAGTCTTCAGGGAAGGGCTCCCTCTTGAATGTGAGTCAGTGTGACAGAGGCTAATGACACCTTTGGGAAACTTCCACAACTAATTACTGTTACCTGTGGTATCACGATTTCAGAATGGATAGTGGACAACTCAACTCTGCTTATGGGGAGTGGGGGGGTCACTCAGTGATATTATAAATTTGTTGTTTCTCAAAAATATATGACTCAGGTTTTACTTATTTAAATATTTTGTTAAATGTGGTTTTCAGGCAAATATATTTTTGGTCTATAAATCATCTAAACACCAGAAATACTAATAATATATTTATTTATTTATTTGTACATTATTTTGGTATTTGGTACGTTATGTATTCTTCGGTTTTGATAGACAGGCATCTTGATAAAGGAATTTATGACAATATCTTTGGCTAGGTTTTATGTTGTCATATATGTTGTTTAAAAACCAGCATAGCAAGGCACCTAAAACAATATTCCTGCAGAAAAAAATGTCAAAACTAACCCCTGGGATACAATACAAGCTTAATACCAGGTATAAGAATTGCTCTCCAATTTCTCCATTCTAGAGTTTACATGTAAACCAACAATCATTGTAAACTATTGTATTTTATGACTGCATTATTAGAAATAACAAATATTTATTATTATGGTTAAGAATTATTTGTATTTAACTTGTTATTTTAGTTATTCATTATGTCATTTGTAAGACAAGCAATACAAAACCAATCACCTATGGCTCATGTTTCAGTTGGCAACCCAGCCCTCTAGTGACACCCCTAGTCCATGACTTGACTCCAGTGGGACACCATGTCATGTGACCACTCCGCCACCCCCCACCCCAGTCAGTGGTGGTGGACGCGGGAATGGTTTGGACAGTGTGGTCATTCTAGCTGGAGCCAGGCACTGGAGAGGTTCAGTCATCGTTAGTTGATACTTGGAACAAAAAAACGCGGAAACTGGAAGTAAGATCTTTGGACAATGACCAGCATATGAAGGATATAGAGAAATTCTCTTGTTGCTGATGATTTCTCCGACTGTCGATGATCTGTCCATCACAATTATCCAGGTAAGGATGAGTTGTTTTCATTCATAGGGGAGTTAGATAAATATCATTTTAGAATTGTATAAGTCATAAATAAACAACAAGTAGAACAGTTGGTAAACAAATTTAAATACAATTCCAGGTTGACGGCGAATCCAGTTAAGGCTGTAACCAGTTGATGTGTGAAATAAAAACATAAAATTAAGTAAATATCAGTAAACTAGTCAGTGTCAACCCCAAAAAGCTTGTTGTGTTGTTGAAAAAACTGCAGTATATTGTGTTAATATGACTAAATTTTTAGTTGTGTTGTTATTATTTAGTAGATGTAATACATGTAAGAACTAAGTAGAATAATTTTAGAACCATAAATAAAACCTTTTTAAACCTCAAGCTGAGAGACATAAAGACCGACTCATGGACATCACTCTCATAGCAGAGAACTAAATGGAGTGCGGCGGTCAAGAAATGAAAGCAGTCTTTGTCGCATAGCGACTGACAGCATGATGATGAGAACCATAATATACATAATTTGTTGTATTTAAGTGTACCTTCAGAAATACTTGAATATTAATATAAATAAAATAAAAACATCATACAAAATATATAACATTTTATTTTTATCATTATTGTTAACACATGTAGTAATGGACAAGACCCATTATTTACACTTATGAGAAACACAAGCACATAAAGTAGCTTGGGTTTCCGCTGTTACCTAAGTGAAGCAAGTCTAGCCTAATCCATTTGAATTCTGACTGTTACGGATTAGTTTTCATTTTAGCCTCTGTAATTGCCCTGTCCGTTTGGAATGAGGCAGATGAGATGGTAATGTATATGTCTGTCTACTCTGGCAGTTTGTGTTTCCTTTGAATAGAAGTGGATTTTGTAGCAGTTTGAAGTGGTTCCTAATTGGGGAATGTCCAAGGCTAATTGACACTAGAGACAGGAGGATTAAATAATGTCCATAAGCCCAGTAGCATGCAACAAGGATAAGTCCAGTGAAAATAGATAGGCATTTCTTTTTCACTCAGCTGAAGGATGAGTACCCAGTTATAGAAGGCGGTGCATATATGTGAAGAACAATCTTTATGCAGTGGGTGAATCAACGTGCGTTAAACGTAACTGCAGGCCCAGGAATCTTCTGTTGGGCCTGCAAATCCTACAAGTCTTGTTGGTCTGTACTGTTTTTTGGAATTATTTACCAGTATTTATGTCACGGAAGCACACAAACAAATGTTAATTGGACCCAGTAACCAATAAAAATTCACAAGATGACTATAGTGGCTCGCTGTGCTGGGGTTGGTTTTTAGAAGGGTCCACATCGCCACCATCAAGTTACAGGCCGCAGGTGGCCCTTGACATTTGCAACCTTATGTCGTAAATTGGGCTGAATGCTTCCCTGGGAAGTTGAGTTTATCTTGGAATGAACAGGTATGCCACGGACACAGTGTACACACCTTGAGTAACCCCAAAGACTGCTATTTATGAGACCTTACCTTTACCTTTTCATATCCCAATTTTGTTTTATTCATTGAAAAATTTTCCTTTTTCAAGAAATGTCAATTTAAGATCTTTTTAAAAATAAATTGACCATGAACACCAGATAAATCAGGTTTTTATTTTTTAAATATTTCTTTTGTTGTATATATATATCCTTGTTTTTTTATATATTGCTTATGTTGCTAAGCTTATGCTTTGGGCCACTTTTCATCTTTTGATGTATCACCAGGCCCCTGAATTTCAGTATTAAAAATTGTGATTACAAATTAATAGAGCTTCTGTGACCGAGTTACAAACAAAAAGACCCTAATGGTGACAACGCACGAACAACACAAACTAGGCAACTAAAATTTCACCAGATGTTGAGGGTGGTGACAGACCCCTAGTACAACGTCATGACAAAGGGGTACAGGTGGGTATGTGGGGTGCACACAGGTGGTTCGTGAGAAAGTTGTGTGTGCCAAGCTCATTGGTAAATGTGATTAGTACGTTGGTATCTTTAGACAATATTGAATTTCATCTTGCTCTGCGTCTTACATAATCATGCTTGTATGACAAGTACTTAGAGAAAGTGTTGTACTCTTAGTTGTGGTGCTTTGTGGAGTCTTGGTGCCAAAAATGTTGAAATAATTATACTACATGAGTATTATAAATATACTACATGACTATTATAATATACTGCATGATTATTATAAATCATTAAAATTACTGTGTGCACCATACTGATTTTATTTAAATATTTAGATATATATATATATATCTCATATTTGTTTTAATGATCCATTTTATATTTGGGTAAAGTTTTCCAGATTTGTGTTGACAGGTCTGTAGTTGATTCTGCAGTAATGAAAATAATGTTGCCAATGTGGCAGTTATGATTTCTGTACAATTGCTTTTTATTGTATAAGAGAAATGTTATCCATTTCATTGTTTAATATTTTAATGACGTTTTAATTTAAAAAGGCCAACATATGTTTATTTTTGCCACAATTAAATATTTGTTAACATATTGTTAACATATGTGACCAGTGCATTTTGTGTAAAATCGTAAAAACTTGAGATTAGGTAATATATATCTTTTGTGGTTACTGAAAAATATATATTGTGGTCAAGCGATTTTTATTCATTCCAGGTTTATTTAAAAATGTTGTCATAATTATGTACTTTCTGCAATGATATTTAAAATATGATTATTTCTGTTTGAAGGTGGTGGCTATTGAAAACGAATAAGAACAGGAGAGTTAACCTGTGATACCCATCTCAACCATGCATGACCACTGAAGCCTCTTCAGACATGAATCAGACAGCCACAGCATAGAATTTCCCAACACTAACAACAAGATGTGTGGAAAGCTGTGGATTCTGCTGATTTACCTGCCAGTGGTGCACCTGAAGGAAAGCTCACTCGAGTATCGGATATATGAAGAAGAACCAGCCCACTCCCTTGTTGGGAGCATCATCCAAGATGCCGGACTTGACCTAAGATATACCAGCCAGGCTGTTGATTCCATGCACTTCTCCTTCCTTCAGACACAGAACATTGGCTACACTGATCTATTTGTGTTACATGGTGATGTGCTTAAAACTGGCAAGCCGATAGACAGAGATGTGATATGTCCTTCAATGCTTGTGTGTAAGATATCACTCCCTGTGCAAGTCCACCCAGTGCAGTACTTTGAGATCATCCAGGTGACCATAGAAGTGCTGGACAGGAATGACAATGCTCCTGTTTTTGCTGATGACCTTGTGACACTCTCGCTGACTGAAGGATCTGAGCCTGGATTCAGTCTTGGGATACCAACGGCTGAAGATCCGGACAGTCCACCTCTTGGCGTCCAGATGTATCACCTTGACTCCAGGTTGGATTTGTTTAATTTGAGGACAACGAGGGATGCAGATGGAATGATGGATGTAGAACTTGTTGTTAAAGGTAGACTGGACCGGGAAATGGAGGAGTCTGTGTCAGTTCTCTTGGTGGCTGTAGATGGGGGTACACCCCCTAGGTCTGGATCAACCCTTGTCAGGATCTCCATCCTTGATGTCAATGATCACCATCCGGAGTTTGAACACAAGGCATACAATGTGTCTGTGATGGAGAATCTGGATCCAGGCACAAGAATTGTGCAGGTGAAAGCTCTAGATCAGGATACAGGCAAGCATGGAGACATTTTGTATGGATTTCATGGGAAGACCACATCATTGTACGGAGACATGTTCTGGATAAACGCAACTGAAGGAACCATTTATGTCATTGGTAATCTGGATTGCGAACAGAGGAACACTTACGTGCTTACTGTCATTGCAAGCGACAGCAATCCAGATTCATCAGCAAAGACAAGAGTTACCATCACTGTTCTGGATCAGAATGATAACGCTCCAAGGATCACGCTGCACTCTGTGTCTGAAGATGGATCAATGCATATCTCCGAATATTCAATAAATGGCACATTTGTTGCCCATCTAACAGTTGCAGATCCAGACAGTGGCAGAAATGGGGAATTCACTTGTGTTTTGGATAGTCCAAATTTTTTACTACATGAGCTGTATGCAACTGAGTTTAAGCTTGCCACAGCTGCACTGTTTGACAGAGAAACTCAATCCAGTTATGAGTTACTGCTCATCTGCCATGATCATGGCACAACATCAAAAACATCTTCACTGGCAATTGATATTGAGATCTTGGACGAAAATGATAACTCTCCAGTGTTCTCCAAATTGGACTATGTGACGTCTGTGTTAGAGAACAATGAAAGAGGTGGTATTCTTATCAAGGTGAAAGCAATTGATAAAGACTATTTAGACAATGGACATGTACAATACCACATTGATAAATACATTGAAGACTTGTTTGGTATTGATGAAGATACGGGAATCATTACTGTCAAAACACCTCTTGATCGGGAGCAGATTCCTAGTGTCCGGTTTCTGGTGTTTGCTGTGGATGGTGGTGGCCCACCTCTTACAGCAACAGCAACAGTAACTGTGAACATTCTAGATGAAAATGACGAGAATCCAGAATTCTTGCAGCCGCGGTACAACTTTGTGGTGAATGAAAACAAGGCTATCGGCACGGAGTTGGGCCAAGTACAGGCTCTGGATGCAGACCTACCACCCTTCAATGCTTTCACCTTCTCCATGCATCCAGAACACAGCGCTAATGGGACTTTCGCTGTGGACAAGTACACTGGAAAACTGACCACGACAAAGGTTCTGGACAGAGAACAGGTACAGGAATATGCTGTCATCATTGTGGCAGTAAGTGTTGGTTTTGTCACCAAATCTTCCATGACATCTGTGAGAATCTATGTAACAGATGAAAATGATAACTCTCCAGTCATCTCCTATCCTGTCAGGAACAATGATACTGTATACCTGTCAAGTAGCACCCCAATAGGGAGCAAGGTTACAAGGGTGTTGGCACAGGACCCTGACAAAGGGTGCAATGCTAAACTCAGCTACAATATCAGCCGAGGAAATGAGAACAAACATTTTCATGTTGACAGTGATACTGGTGTCATCACCATCTCACGGGAACTTCAGCCAGGCAGCCAGAATGCGTTTTTACTCATTGTCACAGTAAGTGACTGTGGCATACCTGTGAGATTCGCAGAGTCTTCTTTGAATGTCATCGTCAACAAGTCAGCAATGGTTCTCTCTAGTGCCACATCAGTGCCACACCAGAACTTGACAGTGGTCGTTGTCATCGCTTGTGTCACAAGTGTCTTTGCCTTCGTTCTGGTCATTGCGATATCTGCCTTGTTGAGGAAGCGTCGCCTGACCCTACAGAAGCTGTGTTGTAGAGAACTGGACGTGCACCCACCACGAGTAGTGGTCAGTGTGAAGCGACGAGATCGAGTACAGAAGGAAGTGTATTCCTTGTCGGTGGGCAGTGTTGACAAACAAGAGTTCCATGGGGTGTACTGTGGCAGTCCCATGGATGGAAGCAGAGATTCGGTTGACCTGTCAAGATGCAGTCCGTCTGACAGTCAGGTGAGTTCACATTTTCTGTAATTTATTACGTTTCATGCCAAATCTTGTGGTTTACCTTTAAATATCATGGATTTATTTTAATGTTATAGTCTCATGGACATAGGAGACATTCTATAAGTTTGTGTACATTTTGAACACAGCTTGTTTGTGTTACATGACACGATCTGCATTTGTCGTGTGGCATCCAAATAACAGATTATCAGTTTAGAACACATGGAGTGACTCTCATAAACATTTAAACTATGCACAGTCAGCCTTGCCAAATTCTTGCAAGATCCAAACTAGTGTACCCAGTTTACATGGCAAACTCCTTTTGAGCACATGCAGCAAACCATTGGTTATAAATTACTATATGGGTTTGTTTCTGGATCTTACTTACATATTTATTTTACCAGTCTTAAAAGTGTGCACCACTCAGTATTGGCACATGTGTTTATGGTATTTGGTATAGAATAATTATGTTATTTAGCTTCATATTAATTGTGTCTTTGGAGATGTGATACCCATATGTGACAAGAATAAAACATTTTCTGTAAAGATTTAACAAATTACTAAGTATGAACTTTCTTTATTTTAACCAAATTATAATTACTAACAAATATAAGACAAAATTGTATACATTAGTATATTTTGAGAATACAGGCATTTGGGGCAGGATTCTTGCATGCCTGCTTTATTTCTAATTTGTGTAAGTTCTTAGATAAGGTGGGCATCTGAATTATTTTGTTTACTCTGCAGAATGTTACTACAAGACGAAAGTCATTAACAGCCATATAATATGTCTGAATGTAGTTTGTTCTTTTATGTATGTATCCATGCATGTGGCGTCTTGCATTTTTAAACACAATTTGTTTCTGCATTAAAATCATCAAAGTGACCTGGTACTTTCTATGCGTAGACAATAATTGTCCAATTGTTACCTTTTCCCATACGCAACGAGCACATACTAATAACTTTAACAAACAATTAACTCTGCCGGCAAGAAATAATCCCCTTCAGCTAGGCCCGGTAAACAGCACACATTTGCATAAACTTTGGTAACTATGTGACTACATAAACAAGTTGCCACGGAGATTATGTGCCTGTGTTCTGTGCTTGTATGCTGAGGATTACTGGAATCAAGCCTCATAGAACAGTTCCATTGTCTGGCTAAGCCTTCTTATTATCACTTTGACTTGGAGATTATGGTAATATATCGGAGACCTCTTGTGTACACTGTGGTTGATGGGAAAGGAGATTCTAAAGCTTATTTTGTGTGTAAAGTCAACTTTCTGTCACAAGAATAGTTGTGAATTTATATGTGAGCTATTAAAACCATTGAAATCTGTATACTACTGAATAGACTGTATTTTTGTCTTTAAGATTTGAAAGGACTTCAGCTAAGCATAGTTGTTTGCAAAAGGAAATTAAAGAAATGCTCAGCTGCATTAGGATTGGGGTGCAGTATTGAATAATGACTGGTGACTATGTATGTAAATTTATTCTTTCATAACCCAAATTAAAGACATTACTGATATAATTAAAGCATCTTATTGTTGCCTTCTAGAAGTAAAATATGCTGTTATTCTTTCATCTTTATGCAGAGATACCCCTCTGCTCTACATCAAACAGTAACTTCTAGAGACAATATAATGATCCTACTCAATGTATTAACAACAACTGTTGGATTACCAACAAATGTTATGTCATCATTGTTATGTTTAGTTGGATTACCAACTGACGAGTGCAGATAATTCAGATAGTTCTGAAACATTGGCAGTAATATAAATAGGGGACATGCTGTGCAAAAGCTATTACATTATTGTTATGTTTAGAATCTCAATGGGAAACTATGAACCTTTTTGGTGCATTCATAACTGAAGGGTCCTCCGCCATAGAAAATAAATTATTTCAGTGTTTTATGGAATGTTTCTTAGAAAGTCAAACTGTAGAGAAACATTGCTGTATCACCACAGAAGCAGCCAATAACACACAACACCATTCATAAAGTGACAGAGAGTAAACTCTGTTGAGCACAATAGTAGACCCTGAAAGAGATCTCTGTTTACTTGAATATGATTTGGGTAAACTGAAGAATCTGTGTCCTGTCCTTAGACAGATGGTGCAGGACACATTGGTCATCTGCAGTGCTTTAATTACACCAGCCACACTTTGCATAATGACATGATGTGCTTACACATTCCATTTTATCCACCAACAACTTCCTGTGTCTCTGCAATTGTCCAACTCTGATGATGATGTTTGGTGTGTTCTTGGACTCAGCAAGTAGCTGTTGGTCATTAGAAGGACATTTGTGCGTGATGTCCACCCAGTGCATTTGTCATCAAACACCATTCATGTGACACTTTTATTTGTGGGTGTTGCTGGCAATTAATAATTGAACATTTCTGGTGTAATTTCTTGTATTTGGCTTAGGTGTTACTGTCATGGAAATAGCTTAATTAACTCCATACTTTGCATTTTGCTTTAGCATTTTTGACATTTTAGTATTGCATTTAAATGATAGTTTTGATTCACATGAAAACATGATGAAAACATTCAAAACAATGCAATCACATGTTCACAAAACCCTTCATTAAACAAGTGTAATATTCCACAACTGAGTTTACTTTACTTTACAAAACCCCAATCAGGTGGTGGGATGTTATAATGTGTATGTATGCTACATCACTGTCAAGTTGTGTCTTGTTAATTGTATGTGTGTTTGCTAATGTTTTTCTTCCACCTTTAAATGAAAAGAACATGTTTCTATCAATATCTTCATTCCCAGGTTTTCTCTTATTTTTCCATTATTAATTTATGAGTTCCATTTTTATTAACCCACATTTCATTTGCTCTCTGAAGCAAAGCTCTTTTTTAGTTCTGTGGAGAGTTGAGTTGCATCTTTTTGGTATACCTTTAACTAGCTACTTGTTAGTCACTGATTCATTTAGATATTTAACAGTTTGTTTTGCATGTATAATGTTTTATGAATTCCTCTTCAAATTTTCACACAGATGTTTTGAACAAGTCACCAGAAAGTCCCACAGAAACGTAGTTCCACCCTAACCCTCACCCCGGGGATGCCAAGTGGAATTGGTTCAGCCCACATTTAATTGGGCCATTTCTCTTCTGTTTGCCAAGCTATTCCACTAATCACTATACAACAAGCCTTACACCCCAACATTAAGCTACAAATTACTTGACTCCCTCAGCAGGGTATAGCCATTTACCCTGTCTAGCCTCTGGGGTTGGAACACCTCTTGAAATAATGTTATTGTTGGGGGCACCTTCAAAAGGTGAGGAAGAGCAGAGGGGGAATGTGTATTCTACCTGGGGTAATTAATGCAGTCCTGGAGGGTGGGATAATATAGAACTCCAGGGGTGGTTGTGTCACATCACAGATGAGCAGTTCTTTCTCTGACATCAGGCCTCCATGGGAGGGCATTTAACTCTCAAGGGTGTTCTGTGATGTTTGTTACCCTGTATCTCTCCTGCACCTCTTGCCTTCTGGGACACATCTTCACAAGCATCACTGTCTTAGTGTTAGGGTTCCAATGGGGTAGTTTGTATGCGTGTTGCAGTGTTTCAAAAAGTAACAGTCCAATAAGTCAAACTATATTGCTGAGATCATCTAATATAATAATAATATATAAAATATCTCTATTGCACTAAAATCTAAAAGCAAGAGGGGTTAAGCAGCTCATAATCTGTTATCAATAAGCAGTTCCAGTTGAAAACAATTGGATTGATACATTGGGCAGCTATGGAGGATAAGCAAATTTAAACAGGTGGGCTTTTAGTTTATGGCAAAATGTTGTTATATTTCATACAGACTTAAAACCAACAGGGAGTGAGTTCCACAGATTTGGTGCAGAAACTGAAAAAGTTCTAGTTCCGACATTTGTCTTAACACTGGGAACAAAAAGTGTACAAATGTAAATATCTATTGTATGATTGATATGTAAATGATGTGTGAATGGCTCGGCCATCGAAAATAGTGTACAACTGAATATGTTTCCGGGTGAAAATAAAATTAACACCTCAAATTTGGTTAATATTGCATAACACGTAATGGAGACTTACACACCATTGCATCATGTCCCATATTAATATAATACAGTAATTACTAAGACAATCATTTTATGATTTCTCAGAATTGTATGTTGACTGTTGTAGAACATGTGATTGAGACATCCCCAGTGTTGCACATCATTATATCCAGTATTAATGTAAAACAAATATCAGTCAATCAAAATATTTATTTCTGACAATACATACAGTCAGTGTATTATATTATGCCATTATGTAATTAAATTAAAGATCATGAATACATGTACAATGCTATGCCAAACTATAGTAGTTGTAACTAATTGTATTTCAGAAACGGAGAGAGTTGAAGTTTTACACTTATGTTTACTCCCCCCTACAAAGTAGATTACTAGTTACAATGTTTACTCCCCCCTACAAAGTAGATTAC
>BSQZ01000010.1:3642500-3792500 GCA_033239005.1 Lamellibrachia satsuma | reverse complement strand
GTGTGAGATGAAATATAATTTCAAGACATGTAATTGTACAGCATATTGAGTTGGAACATTGCTACTTTGTACATGGAACATTGCTACTTTATACATTCTGCCCAGAATTGAAGTGTGACACTTGAATGTAAACGGTGTAGCATACATTCACTACTGTGGCTTCTTTTGTTTCCCAGCTTGTTCAGTTGGAGTATTCATGCGTCCACTCAAGTGTATATAACACACTGTAAATTATGCATTTGTTTTAATAAAGTATTTGCACCATCATTGTACTTTGAGCTGAGTCACCAAGGGACTGTCTTACGTAAGATGACGCAACCAGTCCTTATAGACATCTGTGTGCTCCTAGGTGTAATAATAGCTGTCTCTCCTAACTTGATTGCTTCCTCCTGGCCATAATCTCCCCTCTTCACTGTCACCATGGAAAGTTATTTGGTCTAATGAAATTGGAATGGAACACAAGCAATGTTTGTGATGATGCTATTTACAGATAAATATTTTGGGCAGCAGGCTATAAATTAACATTACTGCCATCAAATTATTTAATTTATTTCTTGTTTTATTCATTATATTCATAATTGTTATCATAGTTATGTGTTCTGTTAAAAGGGCAGATGCCCCACCTCAAAAGACGTTTTGTAAAAAAAATTACTCAAAATGTGTTTTTGCCATATTCTTTATTTTTGTCATATTCATTGCATGTCTACTATCAAAAGGTTCACATTTAGACAATTATATACCTCTAAATAAGTTTTATTCAGAGTGTAGTGAATCTAATTATTCAATCTTTGAAGGCCATTTATGAAACAAAAGGCTATCAATCAGCTTTACAGTGTTGTATTCTTCATTGCTCTCCCCACACAATAGCAAGCTTATAATAATAAATTGTATAATTTATTTTTAATATAGGTATCCTTAACAATATTTTCAGCTAAAAATAAAATATATAATTGATTATTATTTCACATGCAACGTTGTTATTGCAGAATATCATGTACTCTACATATGCTGTTGAAAGAATTATGGTCCTATCTGTCATAGTAATGGCTGGGGACCATTTGCAAAGTATGCTATGTTTTCCCATTATGGCAGTCATGTTGTTTGTTACCATGTCAACGGTGGGTGTGGGGGGAGGGGGTTCTGAATGAAAAAAGTTTTTTTTACTCACCTTGGCACACATACTCTTTCTTACTGGACAAATATGTTTGCCATAATTATCACAACTACAAATACCCTATGCAGTCGGGGTGTCTTCACTTAATGCTACAGTCCTCTTAGCGCCTTCACAACACTTGATTGTTTCTTCTTCCCATTGCAATATTTCTCCTTTTTTGTAAGCTTCTTGTTATTGCTAGACTGTCACATTTCACACAAATCACCAGACATAAAATCTGCAAAATTACATTGAAGTTTTTTGATTGAGAATCTGGATCTTCCATGTAATTATTATGATATTATTTATATTGTATGCTATTTTTACATTTTATGTGTATTGAATAATTAACATACTGTGTGCTTATTAGTGATGGTCTGACTCCAGTTATACAACATGACAATGATCAAGTATCCACCAACACTATTTAAAAAAATTCTACATTACTGAGTTTATTCTGACATTTTATTGTTTCTTTAACATTAATTCATTTGTGTCACATGTCTATTAACATTTTGATGGACTGTCTCAGTTAGTCTAACAGACAGTTTGCTTAATCCAGTTTCCCAGTCTTAGCCTGCCTGCACTCCCTGCAGACAACAAGTGCTACCATCTGTCAGGGTATCAAGTAAAAACAGGGAATACATATAAAAAACAATGGAGGAGGAACTTCAACAAAGGCAGATATAAAGTGATGAGAACATATCTAGCAAATATAGATTGGAATAATTTGCTGAAGAACAAGACAGCAACAGAATGCTGGACTTGTTTAAAATATGAGATTGAGGGCATTATTGAGAAATTTATTCCATTAAGAAAACAAGGGAAAAGATCCAGGAAAAAACACCTGTCAAAAGAAGCTATTAGAAAAATTGCTCACAAACAGATGCTGTGGAAGGTCTACAAACACACTGGAAATGTAGAAGACTGCACCAACTACAAAGAGGCACTTAACCTAGCTACTACTGAAATTAGAAAATCTAAAAGAACCTTTGAACAAAAATTGGCAGGTAATATAAAAAATGATAGCAAGAGTTTCTATGCTTATGTAAGGAGTAAACAGAAAGTTCGAGATAAGGTCAGACCACTGGAAAGCAACAGTGAAAACATAATTTCAGATGGGTTCCAAATGGCAGAGGTCCTGAATGAGTATTTCAGCTCAGTTTTTACCACAGAATATATCAGCTCACTTCCAGTTCCATTGACTAAATTTGAGGGCAATACATCAGAATATTTAGGGCAGTTATTTGTAACTCCTGAAATGATAGCAAAGAAAATTAAGAAGATGAAAGATAATAAATCACCTGGAGTTGATGGGATACCGCCAAAACTGCTAAAGGAAATTGTTGATCAAATTAGTACACCACTTGCAAACTTATTTAACTTGTCACTAGAAGAAGGAATAGTTCCTTCAGAATGGAAAGAAGCAAACATTACGCCGCTGTTTAAGAAGGGATCGAGGAAGAAGCCAGAAAATTACAGACCAGTGAGTTTAACATCAGTTGTATGTAAATTACTTGAAACATTAATTAGAGACCACATGGTGGAATTCCTCATAAAACATAAATTAATAAATACATCTCAACATGGATTCCTAAAAGCAAGGTCATGTCTAACGAATCTCTTATGTTTTTTAGAAGAAATTAGAAAGTGGGTAGATCACGGGTCACCAGTGGATGTTGTCTACTTAGATTTTCAGAAAGCTTTCGATAAAGTGCCACATCAAAGATTGTTACTTAAACTAAAAGCCCATGGTATAGGCAATGATGTAATCAACTGGATAGAAAAGTGGCTTACACACAGAAGACAGAGAGTAATAGTAGATGGTAAGATTTCAAACTGGAAATCTGTTTTGAGTGGGGTACCACAGGGATCAGTGTTAGTCCCTATACTGTTTTTAATATATATAAATGATTTAGAGTATGACATATCTAGCAAAGTACTCAAATTTGCAGATGACACAAAAGTATTCAGAAAGGTTACTAATGATACAGATAAACAAAGTTTACAGGATGATCTAGAAAAATTAGTTAACTGGTCAGAAAAATGGCAAATGTTATTCAATTTTGGGAAGTGTAAATGTATACACATAGGACATGGAAATATGGACGAGGAATATAAAATGGGGGATGCTGTACTAGGTAGAACCACACAAGAAAAGGATTTAGGAGTAACATTTAATGCTGACATGAAAGTTTCAGAGCAATGTGGGATTGCTGCTTCGAAAGGAAATCAAATTCTAGGCCTAATTAGGAGAACTATCACGTATAAGGAGAAACATCTAATCGTACCCCTGTACAAAGCAATAGTTAGACCACATTTCGAATATTGTATTCAAGCATGGAGGCCATATCGTAAAAAAGACATAGATAAGCTAGAAAGAATACAACGAAGAGCAACTAAGATGATTCCAGAATTAAGAGACCTTAGTTACGAAAGTTGCTTAGTACAATGTGGTTTGACAACAATAGAGACCAGGAGACTAAGAGGAGACCAAATAGAAGTGTTTAAAATAGTGAACGGTTATGAGGATGTTGATAGGAATATGTTCTTCAAACTTAAAGAAGGCAGTAGAACCAGAGGACACAAAGCAGCATTAGTTAAGGAGCAGTGTAGGTTGGACATGAGAAAGTACTCATTCTCACAGAGGGTGATAAATGAATGGAACAAACTGCCAAACGATTGTGTTAATGCTAGTAGTGTGAATATGTTTAAAAATAGAATTGACAGATATCTGATAAGGGCGGGCTACACATAGATGAGAAAATTGTTGGACTCTCGATAAGCCAATGGCTTCCTTGTCCACTTGCCATCTGGAACTTGTTGTTCGAGATGGCAATCTTGTTAAATCTTGTTAAATCTTGTTAAAAAGACTAGTGCTGCCACCTACCAGGGTGTTGTGAAGACAATAAATGTTACGAAGAACCTCATATCCTTGTTGGTTCCATTGATCTCTGTCAAGCAGATAAGTGTGTAGTGATTTAGACGTTTACTGTTATAGTAGCCACTCATCTAACGATGATAACGTTCACCGAATGGCCACAGCAACTGTTCATTTCCATTAGTTGAAAGTTCTTATGCAGTGCTAGTACAGAATGAGAAATACATTATTTTTACTGAACTCGCTTTTTTACTGCACATGCAATCTACACTTTACAACTACTTTATGAGGATAATGGCAAATGAATAGAACTGGCGGTCTGTCGCCTGGTGTGTTTACCATATTTATGTGCATGTGATGATTTTTGTGATACTAGATGGCACCACATGTATCAATGCATTGACATTCAGACATGGGGTCAATTACCAATTACATTATATAAATTCCAATCCCCCTTGGTACAAATACCAATCTTAATTCCACCTAAAAACATTATTACAAAATACCAATTCCAATTATCAGTTCCATTTTGAAAAAAACGTGAATATAACAACCATAGACATACTTGGCGGCCAAAAATAACATCTATTATAGAGCAGTTTTATTTAATTTCTGCATATTGTTCATAATGGCAAACAAATATATGCAACATATTATATTTTATTGATTATTTGTAGTGAATAATTTTAGTTAAAAAGTGAAAAGTAATTGAATTATACCAATTACATTTTAAACAATTCCAATTACTTTTAAAAACAAAACACCAATTACATTTATGGAAATGAAATGGCATTTCAATTACAATGTTATTGACCCCAAGTCTGATAGTACCAAGTGCTTATGATGATTAGTGACACTAGGTGGCACCACATGTATCAGTACAGTCGGTTCTGATCAGTGACTGTACTGGCATTGTCAGGTAGGTGGCACCACTGAGTCACTTTACAAAATTTACTCAGTAAAGTAGTATCAGTTATTATTAATGCCATTCCACAAAATGTACCATGACAGTTTTTAAAAGGTAATTAATAAATAGATAAATAAATTAAATAAATAAATAATTAAAATTTTCATATCATAAAAGAGTGTTGAAAACAATTACTAAAAAATAAATTAAAGTGTTACTAAAATAATGAATAAGCTTTTTTTACAGCCAAGCCAGTTCATCTCGACAGATGTAGTATCAAAAGCTTTGAAAATAATATGTTTTCATCTGTGATCACTCCCAAAGGTCATTGCACAGATTTCCTTCAAATACTAATATGAAATGAGTTCGGAGAACTTATTTATTTCTACTTTCTATCATAATTTTATATGGTTCAAACAGACTAAGCATAGCTAAAACTACAACACACTGCTTACATAGTCAACGAGAATGCACATGGAATTATTATTTTAGACTGGAAAGGGTTATTTCTATGCTGCCGAACAGTAGCATATACTGGTGGAGGGGTGTGGCAGGGGCTCAACCTCCCATCTTCCACCTGTTTTGGGGGTCAACCTCCCATATCCCATGTGTTTTGGTGGTCAGCCTCCCATCTCCCACCTGTTTACGGGGGTCAACCTCCCATCTCCCACCTGTTTCGGGAGTCAGCCTCCCATCTCCCACCTGTTTCGGAGGTCAGCCTCCCATCCCACCTGTTTTGTGGGTCATCCTCCCATCTTCCACCTGTTTTGGGGTCAACCTCAAATTTCCCACCTGTTTTGGGGTCAACCTCCCATCTCCCACCTGTTTATGGGGTCAACCTCCCGTTTCCCACCTGTTGTGGTGGCCAACCTCCCATATGCCACCTATTTTTGGGGTCAACCTTCCATCTCCAACCTGTTTTGGGGGTCAACCTCCCATCTACCATCTATTTTGCGGGTCAACCTCCCATCTCCCACCTGTTTTGGTGGTCAACCTCCCATATACCACCTATTTTAATGGGGGTCAACCTGCCATCTCCAACCTGTTTTGGGGGTCAACCTGCCATCTCCCACCTGTTTCGGGGGTCAGCCTCCCATCTCCCACCTGTTTTGTGGTTCAAACTCCCATTTCCCACCTGTTTTTGGGGGTCAACCTCCCATTTTCCACCTGTTTTGGTGGCCAACCTCCCATCTCCCACCTGTTTCGGGGTCAACCTACCATCTCCCATCTGTTTTAAGGGTCAACCTCTCATCTCCCACCTGTTTTGTAGGTCAACCTACCATCTCCTACCTTCTTTATGGGTCAACCTCCTATTTCCTACCTGTTTTGGGAGCCAATCTGCCATCTATTTTAGAGGCCAACCTCCCACCAATTTCGCCTCCACCTGTTGAAATGTGGAACACTCAGTTTATCCCACGCCATGTGTGAATGTAGGCTGCATCATTTGTACTTTGTGCCAGTGAAGTCATATTAGGAGAGATAGAAAACCTGCCAACATTCTTTTGCTAAACTTGCCTCTTTCTGATATGCATTTCTCTGCAATGTTATGATTTGATTGTTATTAATATGCTAACAGTAATTGCTTTTTCACCCCATAACAATTATTCCAGCCTGTACTGTTTAGTGTGAATATTGATTAATTGTGATGATTGTTTGGACACTAGGTGGCACAACATGTATGTACATCAGCTAGGACTGTTAATGTTTAATGTTAAAACCACTGTCCACTAGGTGGCAGCAGTGATATAATTTCCAACATAACATGGCATAGAGTTATTGTGGTCATTCTCATTCATAAACTATATAATTTAATCCACCACAACTTGTTGAAAAGCTGTGCACAGATTTGATTCAAACTTGTTATGAAACATTGAACCTTTTGGATGGGTCAGATTTGCAACTAAAGGATGCAAGCTAAATTGTTGTCATCTGTTTGTTATAAGGAAACATCCTACTGCGGTTTCATGGTCTGCCGCACGGTTACTTCTGTTTATTAGCTGTATCATTTTATCTCAGCCTTGAATAAATAAATAAATAAAGCATCTTATTTTGTTGGTTCAGGAAATAATGCAAGCACGGTGGATGCAGAAATGCAACAGAAAGTACTTAAATATGTCTTAAATGTATAACAGCTACAGTTGACTTCCCTAGACTCAAATCATTACCACTGATACAGAGTGCAATCCACACTAATATACAATCATGAGTCCCATTAACATAAGTGTTTAGAATAATAGCCAATGAGAGCTATTTCACGGTGGACTGATTTTCTTTACTTCACACCTATTGTATATCAATTATCCATTTAGAGCTGCATAAATTGTCCAGACATTAGATTGTTGGGTAGAATGAGCAGTCTTGTTTATTTGGCAAGCTGTTTATTCTAGGTTTCTGGCAGTCAGATTTGGCAATTAGTAATTTGTAATTTGATTACACTTCATTCTGTCAGCTTTGTCCTGCAGTCAATTCCAATTCCAATTAGGAATATAAATCCATAAAATCAACAAAAATGAATAAATCACTAATTCATGATAGTAATTGTTATTAATAATATGTGTTTAATGAGACATTGTATATCAATCCATAAAATCAACACAACCAACTAGTGAATACACTATTAACTAATAAGACTAATAAGTGTTATTAATATGTGCATTTGTGAACCAGGACTATATTTCATTATTAAATAGTTCTATAGATGAATAGGTTATATGATACTATATATTTAGTAGCTGAACTTCTAGCATCTTGTCCTTCACATGTGTCCTTCTGTTTGTGTTATGAAATGTTGAATAATGACATAATTAGCATTTGTAAGTGTCGATGTGTGTTTAATCGTGTCAGAATACTACAAGCTGGGTGTCACCAATGCTAATCAAATAGTACAGATAGGGTCTCAGATAACACTTGTTATCTCCACTACAGGTGCATTTTAAAATAATTAACAATTATATCATAAGAAAAATAATTATACGATAGTGATTTTAAGATATTGTAAGATTGTAGATTATTTTGAAGGCAACGTCATTTAAACAGTAAATTGGCAAGCACGTATTGCAATCATATTTCTTTTACTGTATATTGGCGCTGAAGATTATTATAATATTGATACAGTGAAGTTTTATTTACACTGAACTTGTGTTTCAATAATCTAATGTGTTCCATTATGTGATCAGTGACTTCTTGTGATACTTGTACTCAAAAGCTATACATATCTTTGTGTCCACATCAGTAGATTTAATCACGTGGTCATGTCTTGGCTTATCATTGGGAAAATTACACCATGACTTCACTGCACATGATCACTTATTCTGTTGATATATATAGTGTATTGGGTGTTGGTGCCAAGACATGAGCAGTAAGCATAGTTATTGTTGAGTACTCAAAACATGGTGTAACAGCACTGAGGTCTTCATGATGCACTGACTCAAGGATTGCACAGAGAGTATAGATAGCATGACAGAAAAACATACCCGCCATAAATTGTGTGTTTTTATTGGTTGTTGTGTAACATTGTTTGTGTTGTACTATTAATAGTATTTCTCTTCATGGTTTGCACATTTATTTAGGCTTTGGTGTCATGCGTGTGCACAATATACATTGTCATGTGTGCAATGGAGTGGCTTTAGATTGTAACAACATTCTGTTAACAACTAATGTGTCAGTTCTTTATTTTATTGTCCCGGCATTGCACTGTTCGTCATAATGTTTGAACATCTAAGCTATATGTTTAGACTTTCCATTTATTCAGTGCATTTTAAAGAATTCCCATAGGAGCTTACACTGCATCTCCACTTGTACCTCCTCAATGACATGCCCCTTATTGCACGTTATTGGAGAAGAGAATTATGTCATCTATGACATGCCGGATTAAATAAATAATCTGGACGATCACCGAAGCGGCAGGTATAGAACCTCATTATATTCGTCATTGAAGGGTGCACGAAATCAATCATTGAAGTAACATTTGAAATAACATGAGTCTTGGACAGATGTTTTCACAGTTCGGTCAAGCGTGAAAGTCCTCTGTTTGCCTCATTTCAAGACAACAGAAAGGTTGTGCCATTCCTTGGTGATTGCAGAGTTGTGCAGCAAATGGCTGGTGTGTATGTAGACTTATTTATAATGGAATCTGTATAATCGGATCATGATGTGTCATGTAGATGTTTGTGTTGTTGCTGGTCGATGTGAACAACTTGACGAGTTTCGGAAACAGATGTTTCTAAGTGCACAGTTTTAATTAGAATGTGCAGTCTTTCTGGGGTTACATCATGGATGGCTAGACATTGAGACAGAATTCATTGTACAATCTGCATTCAGGGACTATTAGCATGGTAAGTTTTGGAAAGTTATCATTATAATTTATCACATCAATGATACTTCATGTTGTGATAACATATTTAACAACATTTAACAACATTTAACAAGGTTTTCATCCCAAACAACAAGTTCCTGATGGCAAGTGGACAAGGAAGCCATTGGCTTATCGAGAGTCCAACAATTTTCTCATCTATGTGTAGCCCGCCATTATCAAATATCTGTCAATTATATTTTTAAAAATATTCACACTACTAGCATTAACACAATCGTTTGGCAGTTTGCTCCATTCATTTATCACCCTCTGTGAGAAAAAGTACTTCTCCTTAACTAATGCTGCTTTGTATCCTCTGGTTCTACTGCCTTCTTTAAGTTTGAAGAATATATTCCTATCAACATCCTTATAACCATTGTACATTTCAATACGTATCCTATCTGAACCTCATGGCCCGTAAGGCCACTATATGGGATAAAGGTATACAATAAAATATTAACTGAAAAGATATTGCACCAAAAACATATTACACAGGATATTAAAATGTGAATATGATGTATAATGGCAAAGCATTTTTAATTTAATGTATATATTTCCATATTGAAACTTATAAAGTAAGTTATTAAAATCAGCAGCAGCAAAACTTCGTAAAAATATTTATTAGATTTGACAAAGATTCACCACGCCATGTGAAGGACAAACTAGTGAAATATAGAGTAAAGTGGGAGCTATACACATGTATACAGTAGTTTAGGAATGTGAGGCTTGTATTGAATGTAGAAATAATGTTGCCACATTTGTGGGAAACAATGTTAATGTAGACTTGTAGACATCAGCAGCTTGCTAGAAAGGATGACAGTGACACTATCTGAAGTCATCTGGATTCTTTGTAGATGAGATAAAATTAACTAGTCCAATCTCCTCTTGGATCATTATTTAACAGCTAGCATATACTTTGAGCCTTGATAACAAACTTCAGTATGTTTTAGAAAAAAATTATTATATCATTAGCATATTTAGGCTAAATAAAATATGATATGCCCTTTGTTTTTCCGAGCCCAATGTAGTGGTGTGTCACCATGCCCTCTCCAATATGTGATTGTGTCAATGTTAGCCCTGCAACATTAATTATTTATATTGAAAATCACGTCGCTAATTTGCCATGCTTCTATGATTATATCTATGATTAAAACTATATTGTTTTTAAATATTCAAAGGACAGATTGCAACATTATTATAAAATAGAAGCATTAAGTTTGTTTTATTAGAATTGGGAAAAATATAATTGCTGGAAGGATGCACTACAACATTATTTTAACTTACTTTAGCTTGTTTTACTTATATCTTTGCCTTGTTCCTGTCTGAGTATACAGCACATTACACATGTCTAATTCATGACAGAAATCATATTTTCATTACTTGAATAATTAATTCAAGTAAAGTTTTGAAGAAAAAATTATAAACTGCCCCTATGAGCAGTGCATGGGGGCAGTGAAGTTGTTATTCCAGCCTCTGAGTGCTGGAGGGGTGTAGGCCTGTAGGGGTGTTGAACCACTGTGGGTACCTTTGTTGTCTGATGGCTGCCTACTAAACCACTAAGCTATGAAAATAACCCTCAGTGCCCAGTTTGAAGTGGCCACTGTCCAGTCTCTGTGGGCACAAGAGAGTCTCAAGAATCTCTTTGAGGGGTAAATATTTGAAGTTCTGTTCTTGTAGGGCCTGTGTGGCGCTGAGATGGGGTTTGTTGCAGTTTAATTAGCCAGATAAGTGTGAAAAGTGTTAATTATATCAGTAGTGTGTGGTATGGTATCATGGACTTGGACTGTGGGGATTTTCAGCTTTGTTTATGGGGTTCTATGTCTTGGGATTGGTGAACTGATTTTAGATCAGTGTGTACCAGGTAGCTGCATACGTAATATTTTTATCTTACTTGTGCATACACTGCACATGAAATACCCCACTTGCAATATAACATAAGCATGTTGGGTTAGATGTAATCTAAGTTGTGAATAGTTCTTCCATTATGACTGTAATTGAGCATGGTATTATTAGCAAAAACTATATTTTAAACTACTAGTATACCTGGTAAATTATTTCTAGGCAGAAATGTGTACCATGAAATATGGAGTTTTATTGAACCTAATTTCTCTTTCAAGAACATCTCCCAAATACAGTACCATACAGTTGTTGCACCAACCAGAGCTAAGAATGATCTCAGTAAACAAACGTAGCCAATATTTGGAATTGTAAATGCATTATCTAACACAATCACAACATTTTATATTCACATTATACTTGTGGAGCACTGTAGTCTTTTTTATACCCAAAACTAGACAGTCATTATATAGAGTATTTAACACAGCCAAGTAGCATCTTCATGTTGAGTCTCCATGATGTTATAGAAGTCGAAATTGTAACACTTTCCTGGTGGTTTCTTCAACTAATTAGATACAGAATAGTCCTTGTTTGTGGCAGCATATGAAGTGTTCCTTTGATCGCACTGACTACATTAGTTGAAGTCATTTATCTCTGGTGTCAGCTCTGACAGGTCTAAACAATATACCTGCCCGGTGCCACATTTTGTTTTCAAAAGTTTCTGTTTTCTTCAAGCTGGTCGCCCAATCCGTCTTCCTACCAGTACCAAGAGGCACAGCAGGTCATTCATTTCATATGAAACATCATCTTCCCTTTACTTGTCTGCCTACATTTGGGTACCTTTGCTTCTTCATGTGTGTCACCTAACAATGTTGGGAGGTGTCGTTATTTATTACCCTCAACATACACCTTCCATACATAAAGAGGTGTCTGAGTACACCTTGATGTCACACTTTCCTTTAATGCTCAGCACCCCTGTGGCTGCAAGTGGGGCCTACACAGCAGGGTAGAACCCATACAAGTAGCACTGTTTTACCAGAGGCTATTACGTGAAAGCTGTTGTCCTTAATGTTTTTAGAATCAATGTCCACATTACATTCAGTTTACCCCAGTGTTTCTTGCCACACCTGTCCACTGAAGGGGCGGATGTGTTACAAGTATCAGCCTGGAGGCTGGATTTCCGCTGTCCAAAGACTGAGCTTGTTAGATATGCTGTATCAGTCCATCGATACGTTTCCTCCTTGGCCTGTGTAGAAGCATCTGTTAGCATTGTGCACATCCTGCTAGGTTTTGTCTGGGACTATGGTCTGCCTGATAAATAACACTGATAACTGTTATCGGTAAATCCATCTTTAAAATCACATCTTGGTTTGTTATCAAACATAAGCCAATGGCAAAGAAAGAATGAACATGCTGGTTGTGTATAACAGCGTCTGCTAACAAGATGTGGCACAAAACAGTTTGATGTTGTAAGACCAGAATAATATAATTTTTTTCTCAAAATAAGAATAAAAACTATTATAGTGCCAAAATTGTCAGGAACCTGAGATCAGAAGTGCAACAAACCAAAACTGTTAATCATTATATAATGAACAGGGATACATTAGTCATCATCTGAGTGACAAAGAACAAATAATTAATATTGGCTGATTTATTCATCATAGTTAATATCATTGAGCTTCTAGGTTAACTGCTTTCCTAAGGAAAAACACTTTATGATCACGTTCAGAACAATCTCAGTGAAACAGGCAGATGTGATTTGCATAGTGAAGTAGGATATGATTTATATCCAACTTAGTTGTAGTATGTGTAAGGCATTTGGATTCATGCAGCATAAATGGACCACTAGTGTCGTCTGGTGTAAGCTACACAGATTGCTATGTACCTACCAAGCCAGTACATTGTATAACAATGTGTATAAAATAGAAACATCCTACATTTATAATGTTTTTATGACTCATTGTTACAATTCTACATGATATAGAAACATTGTACATATGTTATGTTACTTTGTTACACTTTGTTACAACTGCTGCTATTATTGTTTTGGTTTATGTTGTGGCAGCTGAGCATGTCATGTCAGAGTAGATGGCTCTAGATTGAGACATCTTGTGTATATTGACTGCAGTGGCTGTGTCCATCTTTCATTCTCTGTCTTGTTGTCTTGCCAGCTCGTGGTCAGTGGCACTCGTTCCCACATACATACATTCATGTTCAGCTCTCTTCATATGCAGGACAAAACCACCAGTGGCATATCTAGGATCTCGGCGGGGAGGGGTAATAAGGTAATAACTTTCATAATTCCACAAATGTCAAACTATGAAGCATCAAAACTAAAGGAAATTCACATGATTTTTCAACTTTGAATGGTTGGCGCTGGCACAAGTCAAATGTCATCTTCACAAATCTACATTGATACCATTGGAAATGTAATGTCATCGATAGTTGCCTGACACTAGGCATTCTGATATAAACTTTTTAGCAGCGAAAAGAAAGGTTATGTTTACATCGTGTTGGTGGGCAAATTTTCATTAGTTAAAATTGGTGTCACTCATAGATTGTTCTTCAAAATAGACTATTCTGATGAGATAGGACAAAAACTGATGCAGCATGATTTTTGATCTGACCAAAAAGCACAGCGAGCTGCTTCGCATCTTAACAGCATAGGGTCTTACAGCAGGCGGCATGTCACTGCAGCCACTGATTGTGCATCCATAGGCATTTTTGGAAAGTATGTTACCGATGTTATGTATAAATATTTTGTTAGACAGTTAGATCACTACTTAAATAATAGTATTTACATTTGTTGTTGGAATCATCATCACCACCAAGTCCACAATCACTTCCTGCCACATTTTTGGTGATTTTTAACTTGAAAATATGTATATAGCTGCATAAATCCATATAATAGTTTTCATTGATTAATCAGCTCATAACATTAATTCCGGTTCCAATTGAATGTTGCCGTCTCTGAGGCTACCAAATAAACCTACATCAAATTACGTTTGTTATTTAAATATCTGTTTGTGTGGTGTACATACCCATTATTATATTTTTTTTAATTTAAAACAAATCTGTATAAAACTGGGCTGTTGTTGTACACCTTCCAACATTTTTATTTTATAAGGGAAATCAATATGATGTGGCAAAGGGAGCAAGCTTAGTTACCCATTAGTTGACCACGCTACCATATGTAATGTAATGTAATGTAATGGTGCAGCAGGTTACAAAAAAATATAATTTAAGCCAAAGGTGGGCCATTAGGCCAATGGTCCCCTAAATTACCTGTGTCTTGAATTAATTAATTAATTTATTATTTATCTATTTATTTATATATATATATATTTGTAAACTGATGGTTTTTACTCAATGGTTTTAAATAAATTAATTGATTTATTTATATAAAATATTTATTACTTTCTTTTATTGTAATGACATGTTTTACATAGGTATATATTTATGTTTTATTTTGTTTGTATATTGTTTTGATGTGTATATTTTATCTTTGTTATATAACTGTGTATGTAAGAGTGGATATGATTGATGGCCCATTGAAAATCATGCGATAAATGTGACATGGTCACCATCATGAAATAAATTTTTTCTACTACTACTACTACTACTACAACTACTACTACTACTACTACTACTACTACAACTACTACTACTACAACAACAACAACTACTACTACTACTACTACTACAACTACTACTACTACTACTACTACTACTACTACTGCTAAATATGCAGCACAGAAACTGTTTCCACATCATGCTGGTCAATGATTATCTCACAGTGTCAGCTTCACTTCAACATAATCCCATAAGTAGTCACCATCACTGTCTTCACCAATCGGACACCGTAATGAGTTACTTTCTAATTTGACCTGCTCATTTCCTTCATCAACTCTGAGCATATAATTACCACAGCCAACTAACGATCGACTTTACCTGTGTCTGAACTATTTGACTCTGGAAATCTGCAGCAAGGTCAGCCTGTGTAACAAAGCCTTCATAATTAACTTGACACCTCAAGTAATTTCCTTTCCCCAGCTTATTTCCTTTGCCCAGCTTATTTCCGTTGGCTCCCCCTCCTATCTAAGCTGAGCTGAGACCTTCAGATGTCCAGCCCTGGCTGGCAACTGATTATTCAGTGACCGGAAATAAAACCACCGGAAAAGTCAATAAAAACAGTCCTGTGACTATATTTGATAGATTCATTTGTATACCAACAAATATAATTAGAATTTCTTATAATTTAACAAATTAAGTTATGACTAGCAGAATATGTTAAAGAATCATTGGTAGTATGCATGTATTTATTTGTAACATTATAAATATGTTCGCTATTGTTTATCTAGGGAGAATTTTACCTGCAAATTACCGCATTCTTATATGGAACATTGCATGTTTTATTCATGTGACATATTTAAAAAATTACAATCCATTTAAAAAGCAATGCAATTTAGTGAGGGTTAACATAGTCCTGTTTCAGCATTTCCTGCTTAATTTTGACCCTGTGAAAATTACCCAGAGAAAGTAATTGCATTTTGACGGAAAGAAACAGATTTACCTGTGCAGAATTATGTTGATGTACAATTTATGCAGTACTGGCGTACCTATGCTGATAGTGAAGGACATCAACAAGGCATTCATGTGGCATACATGTTTCTTCTTTGATGTCAGTAGCAGCTATTCTAGATCTGTGTAAACCATACAGGAACCAGATGTATTTTACCTGTAGGCAACCATCAGTTTTCCATGTTTGTTTAAAAGCTAATTTACCCCTCCTGCTAACCACAGCATCCACCTTTGGTGGGGTGTGCCTGGCTATAAATTGACTGGCCCCATACTGAGCCGCCCCCTTTAATCAGTTGATGTATGTGTTTTTGAAAACTACCCCATTACTTTAAACCAATCAGAAGTACACCTTTATTACACTGCTGCACTGCCATTGATCCTGTAGTTCCACTGATGGGTTGGCCAGTTTCAAATGGTTTCCTTGTGATTAGGCTTGATTAACTTTTAAATGTCAAATATGTAATTGTGCAGGGTAATCAGTGCATGGCTTTCTTTCTTAAAGGTGTTTCTCATCTTTCCCCTCGTGGAATTTCCTCACTATTTTCAAATTGGCTATTGGCTTTGAAGTTTGTGCTCTATGGAATTTCACTTTCTGGCAGTCTGTTTAATTCTTTCTCCAAGACACATGGGGAGCATCATACACTTTTGGATAGTCTCATATAAAGGTTGTTTCTATGAGTATTGTATATGCATTTTTCATTTTATTGCTTCTTCACAAGATGGGCAATATTTCTATTGCAGAATATAAATTTAAAACTTGGTATTTAAAAAAACTATCGAAATTTAAAAATAACTAAAAATTTAACTACATCCTAAAGCCATGTTTAGAGAACAAAACTAAATTGAGAAAAATGGAGGATATGACACCACCCACGTGATATGTAAGACCCCCACAGCTTATTAAATATACATAAAGTTTAACAGTTTCACTAAAGTATAATTATACAACGCTGTAAAATCATCAACATTCGCGACATCGAACCACCCACAGTTTCTCCATAAAACACTCTTGAGAGACACCATGGTTGAAATATACCCCACTGCGGCTGCACTTCTTTACCGCCCCATTACCTAGGTTAAATAAAAGACACACAGTATCAAAGTGACTATACAGGTATCTATGCGAGGGTGCCACACTCAACAAAACAGGATATCCCGCGCTTTGTTGGTGGGTAACACCCTATCTGTGTCAACGGATGTGAGGGTGGGTAGGGTGTGCAAGATCATCCATTATGTGCCACACTCCACCGCACAACCCTTGGCGGGGATTCATCCATGACCTACGACCCACACATTCGTGCTTGAAAAAATTGTGGTAGATCTTATCATACCATGCTTGAATAATGGTTGTTGACTCCGTTTAACCTTGATGATACTCATCAAAATGGCAGAGGGTGATTCTGATAGGGTGATTGTTGATTGAAATCAGGTTTCACTGCACCTGTATGTTACCTGGGGTAGCGTGTGTCAGGTAAAGTTACCCCTGCGTGATAATCAGCATAAGAGAAATCGGCTGAATGAAAGTGTAGGACCTGAAGACGAGATCGGGCGATATAGCGAGTCACTGATATATCAAAGCTAAAGAAGCTCACAAAGATGACAGGGATTTTTGAATATCTATTATGAATTTAAGTGGCCATTGTGGAAATGTTAGTTTTCAATGCCCTTGTTGCTTAAACAGTCATCATCTATATAGCAAAAATTAGATTGGTGATAAAGGAGCATTGCCTCTATTACATTGACATTATGTAATAATTGTAGTTGGACATTTTATTATGATATATGATTAAATATTTATATTACATAGAATCTGAGTTAGTAAATTTATGTAACAATGTTAATACAAGAGTAAGTAGAATTAAACTTCTTATTAACCTTTGTAAATGCTGTGTACACAATCATGACTTTGTCAACTTTGTAAACACAATGTTATTGTAGCAAAAGATAGATCAGAGGGACAGACTACTGTCCAGTCAGATTCCCTTGCAGATAAATGCACATAATTAGCCACAGGGCTTCACACTTCAAAGATCAGGTTACATTTATCTAAGTGAAATGCCTAACACTGCATACAACTGATGGCGATTTGACAAATATTTGCTCTGCATTCTGGAGGTAAACTTGGGTGGTTTAAACAATAAAAATCTATCGTGCAAACATAAATAAATGCTGCTCTGTGTCACATAAAACCTATGTTCTTATAAACATAGTTCAAATGCTCACTGAGCTTTTATAACTACTAATAATCATACATATTATTTGGAGAAATATCCATGTTAGCAATGTTACCCCATATAATACCACTTGCTTGCATGAACTATGTAAACTGAGGATGATATAGCAAAGCAGATAAGCAAGCCTTAAAGGCATTATGGTTATGCTGAATACACTGCAGACAGATAGTTTGGTGGGTGGTCTTAGCAGGTACTCTGCTCCTGGCCTCCTCTTTATTATCAGAGAACATAATTAGAGACATGTTCCCTGTACGTACAATGTCATTGTAATATATCTGGTGTTTAAGACTTGATGATAAGTTGAAAGCAACTTTGATAAAATCTGTCTTGGAGCTGTAGTTGTCTACAGAGATACCACCAAATTTCTAGTTGTCATATCAATTTTATATGTAACCGTTGAATGCCCATATTAGACACACATAATTATAAACTATATTTATGACTAAAGCAAACTTTGTTATCCAAATACAAAAACAAATACAAATGATACAGTTGTTGTATATATTGTTAGGCCTAACTAATTTCAAGAAACAGTCCAATGCTGTCTGACACATTGTCTTTCTCACTTGGTATTTGCTGTAATAAGATTGTTCTCTAAAGTTTTTCGAAATAAGTAATAATAAATACCAGTAATTGTTTTTCAGAATTAATTTCATATTAGCAGTTTTTATGGTTCAATAGTTTTTATTTATTCAGCTTTTTGATAAGCATAGCTGTGTATGGCTCTAGAATTGATTTCAAAGTTTACTGCATGAATTTGATGTTAATGTGTAATATGTACAATATGTTGGCTTTTTTCCAGAGGGCTTTTTTCTGGGTGGAGGCTTTTGTCATAGCATTTTTTTTGTTTCTTGATTTGCTGTACAGCTTAACCAAAGTGAGACTGAATTGTGTGATTTTTGCATCTGGCGAACAGGTTGGACTAGATAAAGTTAATCCAAGGTTCATGATAGATATAGATGACCGTGCCAGCAACAGACACACCCAGTCTAAAACAAAATGTCTCTGCATGATGATTAATTGAGCACTTCTTAATTAGCAGTCCTTATAGTTAATGGACTGTCAACAACTTCCAGAGGGTTCCCACCTTTTCTAAACACTCAAGAATTTGACATAATCCGCCTGTTCTGTTTTTCCTTAGCCCAGTGGTTATGACAGACACAGAAGATAAATGGTTGGTCAGTTCTATGGCCGGGTGTGAATCATGCCTTCTGGCAGGGTCATTTATAACTGGTACCATTCTCTGCCTGATTCTGTCTCTGTGAGGGGCGGTCTGGTGATAAGGGCAGACAATTCATTTTTCATTTTGTCCAGCTGTTGGTCACACCATGGATGGGGTGGAGAGAGGGGTATTGAGAGGGTGAACCAAAATAGTTACTAGGGTGTTTGCAAAATGCTCACTGGAAGTTTTTATATAAATTTGGTTTATTGCATTTTATTATAATTTTATATTATACATTTTAGTATTTGTCAAAATCTAGTTTGTAATGTTTCCAGTTCTTCTTAATGATATTGGAGGGGGTGGGGGGAGGGGGGAGGGGGTAGAGATGGAGGGAGGGAGGGCACTCATTAGAACAAATGTTTGACCCTGAAATAAAGAATAACATTCTGGCTTGCATTATTTGAAAAAAAAATTACACCTGTTTTGTCAAAAATATAAACTTTTGTTCTACAAACCCATGCTAAATTAATGTTAGTAAAAATGGTAGAGAAAAACATGGGTTCAGAAAATATTGAAATTACAGTAACTGCAATGCAGCTATCCATGATTCCAACATAAAGCTTACATATATCAAGGAGAGAACTACAACTGTCTGGTACACTACACCGCCTACATCCCTCACACAGTCATGACAATTCATTTCTCACAGCAAGATAAACAGACCAGCCCTAACTAGTGAGGTGGGCCATATTGACCACACTCCCAGCATGTGGATAGCATTTATCATGGCTTCACTTTTTCAACACAACACAAGATAAATTGGCTGCTTTATTTATGATATGTCATTCCTCTTGATGAAGAGAAAGAAAGTGTGATTATGGGGGCAATTGGTGCATGAAACTATTGCAAACTGGTTCTTTCTTTATTGCAGCAAATCATTTTGAATTTTGACTTAGAATATTTCCAGTAGAGACAGACTACATGAGTGACCTCTATGTGAATGATATTAACATAATATTAATTATGCACACATTACATGACCACTAGTAGAGGATGAGCTCAGTTAGTTGGTCAGAGTAATTAATATTGGATACCCTCCGCGAAATATAAAAAATTATGTTTGTGCTGGTCAAGTTTGAGAAATATACTAGTTTGCATTTCATATTATTATTATGCAAGGATTTAACAATTGTATTGTACGGTGTGTTCCATAATTTATAAAACATTGTTTAACACTACTTAAACATTTAAGGACCATCTTTGGTGGGAACTGAACTATTCCGACTGTCAGAGTGATTTAGAACACATGGATGCCCTAAAATGGAGGAAGGTATTTTCTATTAGATGTTGCGCAAGTTAATGCGATAAGAATAAAAACGCTAAGATGCATTTACAATTTGGCATAAATAAAGCAGACTTCTTATCGATTGCGCCAACCAATTTGCGAATATTTATCAAGTTGGCGAATTGGTAAATGGACCTGTCACACTTGATAGATATTGTTTTCCAGCAAGAAAAATCTTTTTATAGCTTATGGAAGTGGTCTAAGTTAGATTAATTGTTGCCTTAATTCGTGCAGTGTAATTGTCATTGACAAAGCCTGTCTACAAGATTCCTGACTAATAGTTTATGTGTACCTAGACAGGAATTGCATATTCACATTAAATAATTGTTTATTCTTGAATGAGAATAATGGTGAGCATTATTTAACTAGGCATAGCTTCTAATAAAACATTCAACTGTTTTTAAGATTTGTTGAACAGCACATTACCATTCTGCATTGATTCATTATGTTAACTTTGTTATGTAGTGCTTCCCTTGTTTCCTTCTTCCTCCCCTTGTGCTTTCCCTGTTTCCTTCATCCTCCCCTTGTGCTTTCCTTGTTTCCTTCGTCCTCCCTTGTGCTTTCCCTGTTTCCTTCATCCTCCCTTGTGCTTTCCCTGTTTCCTTCATCCTCCCCTTGTGCTTTCCCTGTTTCCTTCTTCCTCCCTTTGTGCTTCCCTTGTTTCCTTCGTCCTCCCTTGTGCTTTCCCTGTTTCCTTCATCATCCCCTTGTGCTTTCCCTGCTTCCTTCAACTTCTTGTGCTTTCCCTGTTTCCTTCTTCCTCCCCTTGTGCTTTCCTTGTTTCCTGTATCCTCCCCTTGTGCTTTCCTTGTTTCCTTCATCCTCCCCTTGTGCTTTCCTTGTTTCCTTTATCTTCCCCTTGTGCTTTCCTTGTTTCCTTTATCTTCCCCTTGTGCTTTCCTTGTTTCCTTCATCCTCCCCTTGTGCTCTCCTTGTTTCCTTTATCTTCCCCTTGTGCTTTCCCTGTTTCCTTCATTCTCCCCTTGTGCTTTCCTTGTTTCCTTCATCCTCCCCTTGTGCTTTCCCTGTTTCCTTCTTCCTCCCCTTGTGCTTCCCTTGTTTCCTTCGTCCTCCCTTGTGCTTTCCCTGTTTCCTTCATCATCCCCTTGTGCTTTCCCTGCTTCCTTCTACTTCTTGTGCTTTCCCTGTTTCCTTCTTCCTCCCCTTGTGCTTTCCTTGTTTCCTGTATCCTCCCCTTGTGCTTTCCTTGTTTCCTTCATCCTCCCCTTGTGCTTTCCTTGTTTCCTTTATCTTCCCCTTGTGCTTTCCTTGTTTCCTTCATCCTCTCCTTGTGCTCTCCTTGTTTCCTTTATCTTCCCCTTGTGCTTTCCCTGTTTCCTTCATTCTCCCTTGTGCTTTCCCTGTTTCCTTCATCCTCCCCTTGTGCTTTCCCTGTTTCCTTCTTCCTCCCCTTGTGCTTCCCTTGTTTCCTTCGTCCTCCCTTGTGCTTTCCCTGTTTCCTTCATCATCCCCTTGTGCTTTCCGTGCTTCCTTCAACTTCTTGTGCTTTCCCTGTTTCCTTCTTCCTCCCCTTGTGCTTTCCTTGTTTCCTTTGTCCTCCCCTTATGCTTTCCTTGTTTCCTTTATCTTCCCCTTGTGCTTTCCTTGTTTCCTTCATCCCCTGTGTTTTCCTCCATTCCTATATGGAATATATTTCTGATTGTTATTAACACTGTCTTGCACTATCAGCTTTAGCTATGCCAGGGGCACACTTGTAGTTATCTAAAGATGAGTGAAACCGACCACCCAAGACTGCTTGTGGAGGTGAAAGCCTACTCCACTCTACACTGTTGTCAATTGAAACATCTTTTTCCTTTCATAAATTTCATTAGCTCTGGAGATAAGTGCATCACTGCAGTCCAGCTGATTGTACTGTTGGGTGATTGCATCAAGAATATTATACCCTTAACAGCTCAGGTGATGGCATCTTGGCACACAGTGGTAGATTGCATCCAGGGGTGGTATAAGCTTGTTTAGTTTGTCACCCTGATGTACACTTTCATAGGTGTCTTGCTGGAGGTGACAGTGATCTTGTGACATGTTGAAACTAATATATGTCTTTGTCTTGTAATACCCGTTGTTACCTTCAGGGTAATAAAATGGGAAAATATATATAGCTTTGAATTGTTGTGTTTACTGTGCTGGTCTATGTAGTTATGCATATCTTAGGTTCTCGCTTTAAGTGTCTCACAGTGTTTTTTTTTGGTGACAGAGATGTAGTGGTTTTATACTGGTTTAACATTTGAAGCTGTCTAGGTATGTTCACTGCATTTTTTTTGCGAATCCTAACATTCTTTAGTCTGATTGTTATTCCAAACTACAGTTTACATAATCATTTATTTTACACAACACAGTGGGGTATCTCTACAAGGTAACCTTAGGTTTGTTTACTCCTGTGACTCCCAATGCAGGTAGACTGTAACATACTTATGACAATGATTTACTTTTACAATGCAATGAAGATAACATGGCAGGATACTTCTGTGTTGTATCCATTTTAAGGTAAAGAACAAAATGAGTAAAAACAATATGTTTTTAATCTGGGCAACCTTGTTAAACCCCTTTCCTTGGCCAATTTTTAGTGTTATATTTTGGATCTCGGAAATGGGGCCCACGAATGTATGAAGTGTCTTTAGTCAGGCCAGCATTCAAATTCAGTGTAGCAAATTTTTTGTCCCAAAGCCAATGGAGGGGCAATGGCCCAATGTCTCTCCAATACGCCACTGCCAGTTTTGCCTGAAGCAAAACTTGGAGAAACAAACGAGTGTGTGTGACATAAGTCCTTGTCATCCCAGCAGGAGGCTGACTCATCTCTACACATAATGATGCATACCTTTGTCCCTAAACTGGCCATCTGCAGCCATTATGTTGGTGTCTTACAAGGCTATGGTCAACTTTCTTTGATGTCACCCTCAGAATGATCAAGGTATGCAAATCACCTGTATACAGGTAACTCTTACCTGTAAACATGTCTCGCACAAGTCTTGGTTCCTTGTTCTTCTCGGGAAAATCGAATGGGTAGGGAACATGACCTGGGGTAATGAATTCCTATAAAATCCCCACATTTATAGGCCTGTCTTAATTGGTTTGCAAGTCTTGTGGGCTGACTTACACATTATATATTTTCAGGGTAATGTCTTAGAATCACTCCTTTCTGGGATATGTGGTTCACTTTGTGGGTAGCTTAAGTTTGTTAACTGGTGGAGATCCTTAAGATATGTTTTCTTTAATAGTATATTTCAAAAGTAATATAATGTCTTGTCTGGACAGTATCCACAGTGAGGCATGTCTGTGGTGCTCTTAAAAGGAATATTAGAAAACTGCAAAGTTGACTTATAAAGGCTCATAAGACAAAAGTCGTAATAACATTTAGAATTATCATGCATGGCACCGAAGAGATTTTGCTTGGATGAATGTATAATAAGATGATTTTGCGATCATGGGCTGTAATTTTATGGAATTCCTAATTTTGTTTTGTGTGATTCATTGGTTTGATATTTCAAGCTGCAATATGTCAGGGGTGAATCAAAAATTTGGCATTGGGGGAATGTGCCAACAGTATGCGTCAGCTGTAGTTTAAAGCGTATACTGATAAATTCATATCACGTGGAGGAGGTACCATAGTAGCCATAAAACAATGTATGTAAAAAACCTGTATTGCTCAACTAAATTGCCCTAAATCCACACCTGAAGGTTGCTGCTGGGTTTGTTATGGTTTCTGTAAGCACAAACACATTTCCGTGCATCATTTATTAGCACAAACAACAACAAACGCTAGTGGAAAATGTCCTATTGCTTTGCAAATACCTACCCAATAACAGGAGGTTTGAGCAAGGCTTGGAATGTTCTCTGATAATTGAAGATTTCTCTGCCTCGTGACTGTTCCAGGAAAAGGACTCAAGATGTAATGAATGTTAACATGTGTTTCTTGTGTAACTAATGGTCTGTCTCCAGCCAAGCAGTCTGATAACAATGACTAATGATATGTCACCTCAGTCAGGGATCAAAGACAAACACATCTGGTAGCTGGAATGTGCTTGTTCACACCTTATATTGCTTAAGTGGCCCCTTATGTATGGTCAATTATATCACTTCAGGTTTTATCAGCAATTATGCATCCATAGGAATAAGGGGTGCATGACAGTCCCCACCCCCACTGCACCCACCTGGCCTCCCAGAATGTCCCATTTGAAGCAGAGTAAACAAATTATTTGGTCACATCATAGTAGTGCAAATGGTGGGAAAGAACTAGGTGATGTGACGTCTGTGGAACAAATAAATATTTTCTGATTCTAGGATCTTTGTGTGTTCTTTAAAGAGATTTATAAGGTTGGTAAAGTAAATTCATATACAATTATAGTTTTATAAATTTAACATGATCACAAATTTATTTTTACTTTTATTGATGTTTCGTTTAATTTTTGAACATTGTCAGATTGGCTGCTAGATGAGGTAACAGTCTTTCTAATGAAGAGGGTCTTGCGTGATCGACTGCTAGATGAGGTAGCGGTCTTTCTGATGTAGAGGGTCTTGCATAATTGACCGCTAGATGGGGTAGCAGTCTTCCTAATGTAGAGGGTCTTGTTCGATTGACTGCTAGATGGGATGGCGGTCTTCCTAATGTAGAGGGTCTTGTTCGATTGACTGCTAGATGGGGTAGCAGTCTTTCTAATGTAGAGGGTCTTGTGTGATTGACTGCTAGATGGGGTGGTGGTCTTCCTAATGAAGAGCGTCTTGTGTAATCGACCGCTAGATGGGGTAGCAGTCTTCCTAATGTAGAGGGTCTTGTGTGATTGACTGCTAGATGGGGTGGCGGTCTTCCTAATGTAGAGTGTCTTGTGTGATTGACCGCTAGATGGGGTAGCAGTCTTTCTAATGTGGAGGGTCTTGTATGATTGACAGTTAGATGAGGTAGTGGTCTTCCTAATGTAGAGCGTCTTGTGTTATCGATCGCTAGATGGGGTAGCGATCTTCCTAATGTAGAGGGTCTTGTGTGATTGAACGCTAGATGAGGCAGTGGTCTTCCTAATGAAGAGCGTCTTGTGTAATCGACCGCTAGATGGGGTAGCAGTCTTCCTAATGTAGAGGGTCTTGTGTGATTGACTGCTAGATGGGGTAGCAGTCTTCCTAATGTAGAGTGTCTTGTGTAATCGACTGCTAGATGGGGTAGCAGTCTTCCTAATGTAGAAGGTTTTGTGTATTCAGTGGATCATGTCATGTGCACAAAACATCAATAGAAGAAAGCCTTTTTTAGTTGTGTATCAATAAAAAATATAAGAATCTCTGTGGCTTACTCTTGTTATTTTTGAGTGTATCAATATTTGGTGGAAACCTCAATAAAAGTTAGAACAAACTCTTAGTTGTGTATTGATAAAAATATATAAGAACTCTGCGCATGGCTTGCCCTTGTATTTTTTTAGTATATCAATATGTGAACAAATCATATACAGATGTGTGTAAAAAGCATTCCTGTATGGTGTAATTTAATTATGTCAAATTAGCTGGCTGGTGACCACATCAGCAGTAAAACATTTCAGGAAATGTTGATGTAGTTAAATGTCTGCTCTCTACAATTATCTTATTTATTATAGAATAATTTGGAAGTATAATTTATTAGGACAATACACAAAAGAAACCAATGATGCTAATGCTGAAGGAATCAAATTCAGATTTATAAAGGATATAATGCCTGAAGATAAAGTTTAATAAAGTAAATAATTTAGCTTTTTGGTAGTAAATAATATTATAGGAAAATAGTTGAGAACATTTTATTACTAAAGTAATTTAAAGAAATGCCATGAAGCTAATTAAAGTCACTACTTCAATATGTAATAATCAAATTAAAATCATGACATTGCTTGAAAATGTCCCAAACAAATTTAGATTAAATTTATTTATATTAAAATATGACTCAGACATCAACTACAAAAACATAATGCTCTGTATTTTGTCCACACATATACAGTATACTGTACACCTTAAAATGTTCACACTCATTTAAAGTTAAACAATTTAGCAGTTATCATGAAAGGTGCCCCACTGAAATCATGTGTGGATAAAATACAGAGCATTATGTTTTTGTAGTTGATGTCTGAGTCATATTTTAGTATAAATTCATTGCAAAAGTTACTTGTATGACTGTTTCTAGCTGTAGGAAATACTGTTGATTTATTTCATGAAAAGTGCTGCAGGTTAATTGCTCTTTCTAAACTGAGAGTTGATGCTGAACTTTCCCTCTGGGTGAGGCACATGTTTATCAGTCATGACAGTTAATTAATAAAAAAATCTCATTTGTCATAGTGGGTGAGGGGGTTATCTGTTTGAGGATGAGGCAACAGGAACCCTGATTCAGTTATATTTAAGCAGGGTTTCTAAAGAAATTACATCTACAATAATGTTGTTCAATGAAAAACAATAATGTCACAAATGCAAGTTTATGCTAATTGGTTTGACTATATGTTGTTTTTATCACCACTGCAAAGGGTTATATATTTTTTATTTTTACACACAAAATTAACTAACTTTGTTCTTAGTTCGTGTGTATGCAGCTAAGTCATTTATATAAATAAATCAATATCAATTTAAGTAACATTTTATGAAGTGGATGTTCATACAATCGTAACAAGCACATATATGTATTATACTGATTGTACTTGTTTATTCAGTCTTTTGACTCACAACATTATTATGTGTTTCTTGGTCAGGGCATACATTATACAAGGTATATAATATATAAATAGTACAATGAAATACCGTATCATAAGCTATTTAGTTTAAATATACTTCCTGGACAAGTGTGCATTCTTTGTAGCTAAAACTAGCTATGCCAAACACCTGGAACAAATTCCCCATCATCACAACATCATCTGAAACTACAGCTATACCTTCTACCAAAACCTTGAAACATACTTGAAATCACATTCCCACACTAAATCAACAGCATTCCCTTGCTCTGATGATGACTTTTGAGCATTTCTGTTCGTGATGCTTAACGATTATGGTTTATTGTGTCTCTGAGCTTGTGTTCCTGAGGGTTTGGTCGCTATAAAAGTGTTATTATTATTATATTGAGACACAGCAGGCATAATATGTTCTCCTAACCACCATACGTCTATTAACCCCTTAGTGCTGGCTCAGTGGTATTTACTATCGAAAAATATAAACTTAACAATGTTGGTAATTGGTGTAGGCGTACTATGTTGTATTGCATTGCAGTGCCAGATCTGTTACAACTGTGGACTTGGTTATCTTCTTGATAGTGCATAAAATTGGCCATTTTGGAAGTTAAGCTGTCCATATATTGCTGTAATGCAGTACAAGAATGGGCAGCTGCCCCAGGCTGGCCAGATACTGGTATCATTGAATCCAGCAGCTGGCTCTACACTAAACACTGGCTGTTCACTGGTCTTCTTTATTCAACCTGGGAATTGGAAATATATTTCCAACAATGTCTGTGAATTAAAACTTGTTAAATATTATTAAAGTTGTGCCATTGGTATTAAATAAATAATGGTAATGATATATAGTAATAATGATTGTAGTATTAGTAATAATATATTTTTGCATACAAGTATAGAAACAAATAGACAATTACCTCTACACATTCTGATTTCAGTTCTTGTTCAGACTTACTTACGTTAATATCAGACATAATATTTAAATGTTTGCTGGAATAATAGTACAATTATCAGGATTCCATATGCAAATAAACGAGTTAAATGCAACCAGATTCTGATTGTGTTTAGCAGAACAAAAATGTTTCATCAACTTATGCTCTACCAGTAGCATAGTGGGAGAATTCTTCAAGTACCTGACATAGTATTTATTTGTAAGCTGCATATTTTGATTGATTTATTCAACCAGGGTCTGCAAATACATACCTGAATAAAATTGCATGATTATTAAAAGTCACTACAATATATTTCCATTCCCTTAACATGAACATCATAAATGTTCAAAATCCATGAATTTGTTTACAATAAGATAATTTAAAGAGTAACTGGAATGGAAAGAGTATGTTGATAATTGAACACATCAAGCTGTTATGTGATGTAAAACATAAATTATTACATAGTAGTTTTTTCCATTGCAAATTAATAATTTAGTAATTACACAAACAGATGGATAGTTAAGCAAGAAAATGTACAATCATTGTATAAAAACCAAAAATCAAACAGAAATAGTTTAACGTATTATTGTGTTATGTAGCTACAAGTTAGGTTAAATGCCATAACATTGAGTAAATGTAGAGTGCTAACTGCAGCTAGACGAGTGATATGGATCTAACTACTGTAGGTTGTAGAGACACGAGGTGTCTGAAATAAAGAAAGATGTACAGATTGAGAAGTATATGATGCAGGTATCAGTGTCTATGTCCATTCAAACCATGTCCAGTGATGTATGATCGCTTAATCACCCTTAATTTGTTTCAACTACCCCCTGTAGTCTACCTGGCCAGGTAATTGTTCCTGATAGATCACAGGTAATTTGTTATCTCTGTATAGGGGTGTGTGTTTATCATCCACATTTAGATGAAAGTAATGGCCAGGGGTGTGATGTGGGCTAAACAGACTTCAGTTCTGCTGTTAGCTGTTTTACTACAGAGATAGATGGGATAGATGGAGTACCTAAAATTGACCACAGTCCAGTTTAATTATTGTTATTATAAAGACACATTGAAACCAAGCGTTGTGATAATGACTTGACCTAAACGTTGTGATCAGTCACAGGTGATATAGTGAGATGTTAGTGGAGTAACTTGTGAAATCTACAGGCTATCTGGCACCCGGAGAAAGCAGGTACATAAAGGATCACACCTTATTTTTAATGATGCTTCTTGCATGAGAAAGTATTTGAATTTACAGATATTCTTACATTTTTGCAGTGCTTGCTCAAAATTAAATAAATATAAGATAGCATACTGCTAAATTGTCCAATATTATGCATATTTAAGTTTCTTTTTATTGAGTGAAATATCAGTAGTGCAGACACTGGTTTTCATTGGAATGATATGTCAATTATACAGATGCTTCAAAACCTAATCTTGTAGTCATAATTTTTAAAACTAACCTGTAGTTTAGAACATAACAGAAGCATAGATTGTGAATGTCTCTTGGACTTACATCAATTAAGTTATATAAATGTTGTGCATGTAATATTATAAGTGATTATGATTGAAATCATGTGATAAACATGACATGAAAAAAGCCCTTACCTACTTACTAGTACACATGATTGGTTGTCCATATGTTGATGTGGTGTCAAATTTAGCCACAATAACAATTTTATTGACAACACAACCAAAGTCAGCAATGGTGCTAATGGATTCAAGGGTTCCAATCCAAGAACTAGAACTTGTTTCTTAAGTTAAATCTACCATGAATAACCTGCAATAATCTGCATGCTTCTGCGCATTGGTGCTTAGCCTGCTGAGACTGCGCTATGTATATCCACAATGTCAATAGAACTTAGCTTGAGTCTTTCACACATTTAATTAAATAGCTATAATCAGCTTGACTGTATGGGAGGCGCTTCTGTGGTCTCTAGCTCCTGATTCTCTGAGACAAGCACCAGCAACACTTGTAGCGTTGTGGTTAATGCACTCTTTGTGTGTTCAACTACTTCTCTCAATGGATATGATTATTTTAAGTCGCTGCCTGGCATTAGTGGGCCTTTAGTGGGGATTAGCAGGAGACCAGGCAGTTCTGTTTCCCTCACACCAACAAGAAGGCTGGGTATCTTGCATTTGGTGCATAATTGTCTTCTGCAATGTGTTTCGTATTGGCTTTAATTTTGATTGTGTGGATGAAGTTGGTTATTATATAAATTTTATTAATAACTATGGATGACGAGAAAATTATTTTGCAACTAGAAAGTTTTGCGTGGTAAGATGGAATAAATGTATATTATAATTCAAGTAATCATCATGAATATAATCAGTATGTACATTGATTGATATATTTATAATTGATTGTGTAATGTATATAAATAAAAAAAAAATTAAAATGCATATGACACGTGCTGTTTTTAATTATTTAGTAAATTTTTATTTCTAATTTATTCAAATGAAACTAATACATATTTTGAAATTTCACTTATTAATTTTTTATAATAAACATTCTATTTTGTAGCTGTGCAGTGTAATGTTTTTTTATATAGAAAAGGTAGCTTATGTAAACTTACATAAGTCGTGTGTGTTTATCTAGACAAGTGATAACTTATTCTTGTGACTAACCATTAATTTCTCTTTTATGACTTAATTTATATTTTGGTACATTTATTATTATTATTTTTACAGAAAAGAAACAACAAGTTTACAATAATTATGTCAGTTGCCATAGGTGTTGACAATATATGGCTGTGTCTGACTGCACAATAAAAAAGGGTCTTCAGCTGTTATGAATTGGGTCATAAACCCCATTAGTGGCCCAAGTAGCTACATCAGTGGCAGCTCTGTTGGAATGTCAACATCAAAGTTTAAAGTTGACTAAATGACACTGACCTCTCAAGTTGACCAAGATGACATGCCAGATTAATGTCAGTGTGAACATAGCAAACACTGCAGTAGCCCAGCTGCTGATCTGTGCAAGTGTTGGGGTGAAAATTTAATACTACAGTGTTCTTTTGGAAATTTCGAACATTTGTCTTATATTTTTAAACTTTCACAGCACATTAAACACCAATTAAGTTATCTCTTACATATGACAAGTTGTTAATACCTAATCCATTGTAGTTTTGCTTTACTACATTTTGGATTAACTAGGACACGATACTTATAAGGTGTAAATATAGTTTTTATTAAATACATTTACTGTGTAGGTTTGGCTATTGTATAGTTGTATGCATTAAATGTGTTTAATGCATTTGTATTTTGGGTATATTTTATCAATGTCGTATTGTGTGTGCTTGTGAAAAAAAATGTATTTCAAATATACACTTCATAAAATAATAATTAATTTTATTATTCTGTGAAACTGGTGAAAACAACATACCTTATTTAAAAACAACACTCATTAACCTGATGCAATAATTGTTGATGAAGCCTAGAGGCTCCTTTTAAAATGTAGGTGCATTTGGCTTGTTTTGATGTGGGAATGATGTATCAACATTTGTTGTATGCATCTATATTATTATATTCATTTGAATATAATAATATGAATGAATGAATGAATTTTTTTTCCTTGAATGATTGAAATATAGATGCACGCATGCATACACATAAACATGTGTACACAATCTACAGTTTACTGTTGACCTGTGGATAATGGCACATAAATCATGAGACTATGTGACCTGGCATAGTACCAGTTGAGAAAGTTGGACAACTGTCAGTTAGATGAATGACATTGCTATCACTTAAGAAGCACTTCTGGTTTGGTGTCCAAGTCAGAATACCATTGACCTCAGGGTGTAGAGGGTGTATTCTAGGAACGTACTGCCCGCCATCTGCCAGTGCCTTAGACCTGGTCAACAAGACACTGTTGGGTATAGCCTGATTTCCTGGATCACTCCAACATGGTAAGTTTGTGTTCACAGCAAAGGTTCTGTTGTTTTACAAGCCTGTCTCTTGATTAGTGTGTTGGACAATGGCTCATGAAAACCCATGTTTTTAATTATATTACAAGACAAGATGTACTGGTACACATAATGGAAATATTGCTAACTACATTTTATAATATCAAGTAACAGGTTGTTTTATATATATATATATATATATATATATATATATATATATATATATATATATATATATATATATATATATATATATATATATATATATATATTATATATAGAAACAACTAGAACTAGAGATATATATGTATATATATCTAGTTCTAGTTGTTTCCAGCACTCGGAAACATACCATTAATTGACTAGTCTGTATGTTTTGGTTACTACAATTGTATGTTGTTTCGAGGTCTAATTAAACTAGCCAGCCTTTTTCAGAACATTGTCGCCAAGGCAACCTTTATATCCTGGCATTGAGAGTGGTCACTGCCAGGGTGCATGTCATCCTCAGTGGTTCTTTTACATCCCCAATTAAATGAGAAAGGACCAACATTATCATCATATGCGTGCGTGCGTGCGTGCGTGCGTGCGTGCGTGCGTGCGTGCGTGCGTGCGTGCGTGCGTGCGTGCGTGCGTGCGTGCACGTGTTCTAGCTGTTGCCAGCCTTTTTTCAGAATAGCCAGCTGTAGCATATTTTATTGTGTAGATGTATTCACCTGGTCTACAAAGTCATTGCATCTGCTATGAAATATTAATGAAATGTTTAAACTGCTCAAATAATGGGTACACCTTTATTTTAAACCTCACACAAGATTAGTCACCATACATAGAGAAACACTGCAGTGCTCCTGGAGTGAAGACATTCAGCAGCGATCAGCACAGTTCACTGCACTGCTCAGGAACTGAATCCTGACTGTTGTAGTTTCACCAACTCTAACACAGAAGTGAGTAACCATGGAATGTAGCATTGACTTTGAGAATTACAGTCTCAGCGTGTGTGGACAGCTCAGAAGGCGGGGGTGGTTAGATTGTAGGAAGTTACCAGGATGTCATTCAGGCTATAATCTGCCATTAGTTTCCACACATTATGAGTAATTAAAGCAAGTCATGCCTGGTCGAACCAAGTCACACCTGGCTGAACAAGCTGCTAATCAAGTGCATAACCCAGTCAGCAAGAAAATGACTGCACAGTTGTTTCTGCCTGTTGGGTTTCCTCTGATCATTAGTTCATGATGGAAAATTGTAACAGATTGCAAAGGTGCCCAAGGGGAGGGGTGGGAAGTACCCCTTGGATCTGGATTTGTTGTCAAACTTGAGTCTTAATAGCAAATATATTTTTTTATTACTTGTGTTAAACATATTATCTAGTATATTTTGTCAACTACTTATACATTATTATGCCATTATTTTTCATTGATCGTGAACGTTTTGGAGTTTTTGTAAACCCTCCTGAAAAAATTCCTCTAGCTGCTACCTGGTGAACATTCTAGACTTCAGAGGACGTAGTTGTAAGTTGAATTGTAATTTGCAACTATTTGTTTTGCTGGGCAGTGATTAACAAATTAATTGTCACTCCTGTTTTATTTTTCTCTCCTATTTTAATTGCAATCTTATTTCTAATTAATTTTATTTGAATATGACATGTTGAACCAGCGGACGCAGGTAAGCATACAGGTTTATTTGCAAGTGTTACATATTTCTGCCAGTGTATACCACTCAGGGTAGTCACATATGCATGACATTAGTTATTGTAGTGAATAGCCTGTCATAGTGTTTGATAAAAAAAATACCATGAAATATATAAAAATATGAAATCCAACGCATCTAAACCGTTTTGATTTTGATAAACCAACTTACAGGAACCAACAAACAACAACCCTGCACAGATCATTAATTGATAGAATATTGTGCCTATTTATATTCATGACATGTTTACTTGGTGGCTGAATAGAGAGGTACTAATTGAGATCGAAATGTGGAGGAATCTTTCTTCTTACTGGGCTAATGTGGCAAACTGTAAACTACAAATTTGTTAACATCACAGTTTTGCAAACAGGTTCCTGGCACCTCATTTCCTGAATCAATTGCACACGTGGCGAACGTCATAGAATTAAAAACTCATAAGAAACCTTATACAAAGGCAGAATCAGAGTCGAATCGTTCCTGGTGTCATCAACACTTTCCACCTGTAGAGTTGTCTGAGCAGGTGTGACGAGCCTGGCTACCTTTCCCAGGTAGTTAATGCCACAATGCTAATTTCTATAATTAAGTGGACCTCTTGTATAATTATCCTGACCCATGGTGTTGAAACTTCAGTGGACTAATGTCTGGTGCTGGTGTGATGCAGTTTTATAGAAAACATTATTTTCATGAGCATTTCTTGGCATAGTGGTAACATTAATTTGTTAGTGTAGTAGTTTTTGGTTTTTATACTGGTTGTTTGAAAGGTGATTTAGATTGTTGGATAAAAAACAAATTTTATAAGCTACGCCGAAATTAATATCATGAAAAAGTCAGATCACAATACAATTTATTTGTGTCTAGATGCATATTAACAATTTACTATGAAATTGCTAGAATAACTGTTACAGTACAGAATATGGACCTTTGTTAGCAGAATAATTGTGCTAAACTTCACTAGAAATTATGTATAAATTTGATAAACAAAAATAGTTTTAAAAGTGAAAAATAATAGTTGCTATAGGAATTTGCAAAATATTAATTGTACTAGTGTCCAGAGGGCCCACCCAACTTGTTAAAAGGGTGGGTTAGTATAATTTGCTATTGCAAACTGTAAAAGTAGGATTTGTAGGAGTTGCCAGGTTATTTCAGTGCAACATTTTGTGTTCATAAAATGTAATGAATATATAAATCAAAATTAACTAATTGAATGAAAAAATTATATACAATATAATTATCCATCTTGATGCATGCATATGTATAGGCTATCACAGATATCAAGATAATTTACTGCAATCAAAACCATTCTATCAAAAAAAGTGACATTTGCGTAAAATGTCTACCTACCTAATCGTATGATACAGGTTCTATGTGCATCAAAATAGATGGCTGAATGTGTCACAAATGACAGTCACAAAATGTCCTGCAGACCTGCAATCAGAGAACTGAATTTCTTAAGGCAGGACAATGTTACAACTTTTTACAGTCATTTATTTTAAGGGCTATTCTTCATATGAAACATTAGATGCTCTGTAGTTATATGCCTCTATCACCGCAGCTTGAGACTGATAGATACCAGTACTTAGAGTAATTGGTATCTTTGTCATGAATGGCTTGTCTCAAAGGTGTTTTACCAAATGTCACAGCAACATGCCATCCATTTTAGAATCCAGAATTTAACCTAATAAAATTGCCTGTTACTTGATAGGTTGCAGTGAATTATCTTGATATATGTGTAGTACTCAGAGATGGGGGACTGACATGTAACTCAAAACTGTACTGAAGATTAAATACCAGACTTTCTCAGTTAACTTAAATTAAGTTGTTGCATATTCAGTTGTGTGCTGCTGTGTTTAAAATATAGACATTATGAAGTATACAATCTTACCAGGCTTGGACACACAATCTGCACTGTTGAATCATGAGAAGTGGTTGTATAAAAATAGAACAAGAAGAAAGAAACAACAAATGTTGATGTATTATTTCCAAGGAATGTAGAAACTTTGCGGATACTTTGCATTATACCACGGCTGATTAGTTGAATATATATATATACCACTCCATGATAATAATCTGGGATGTAAGACAAAATCTCCCTGATCATAAAATCTGCTCCCTACAAATCAACCGCCAAAATCCTTCACACACACACGCACGCACGCACGCACGCACGCACGCACGCACGCACGCATGCACTCACGTATGCACGCACACATATCTTCACACTTTTATCATAGAAATACAGTATGTTGTGCTGTGATGGGTATGCTTACACCAAAAAAGAAGAGCTGCATATGGTGGGAGTGTTTGCTGTACAAAGACCTTCACATCACAGTAGAAACAACAACAAAAGCACTGTACAGTCAGTTGAGGCTGTGAAACTTCTTTGGGATTTCACCCATACACTGCTACTCTGGTATTTCACCAGATGGGAACTTTCCCATATTGCCACTAGCGATGACTGTAGGGGGAAGACCACAGTAGAGAATTGCATTGGTGGCCATGTTAACGTTTTGCCCGATTACAAGACAGTGTGACCATGAAAGCAACTGCCAACATCTCAATGACATGCTGACCAAGTTTTGTCAAAATCACATACATCCAGCTCTTTTAAAAAGCCCCCCCCCCGATGTGCGATGCCCATCAATTTTGAAAAAAATAGCCATGTATTCATGTACCCACATGACCCATAGCATAGAAATTCCCATAAATCCCTCCACCTGTTAAACTCTCAAAAATACACTATTTCACAGCCAATAGCTTCTACAAACAAACCGGTGAATATGTCTGCTCAAAGGCACTGATGTCACATTTTATGAATTGTTTAAATTCACAATATAATACGCCCTACATTCGTGTGAAACAATAAACAGGAAGGTCAACAGTGGTTTAACCCCTGTATCTAGGGTAGGAGAGGGATGATGCATACATTTACCTAGTGGAGGAAAGGCTAATAGGACATCAGACCTCTTCCTACATTAGCACTTTGTCATCCAAATTGAGAACCCTCAGGGTAAAAGGTGCATTATTGAAATTGGGCATGATGCCAATCTGGTGCCAGACAGAAATCTCTGAATGTAGGGTATGTCTTCCCTGTTTGTTTATCTTTATTGGGGCTGTAAAACTGGCACAGGCTGTCATAATTGAGACATCTCATTTCGATAGAGAATCAAACAAGTTTGGGTAAGGTGGAAAGTACTACAGGGTTGAAGTATTGCAGACATTTCATGTCTAGACAGTCTGTAATTTAAACAAATATTCTGAATTATGGAATGTTCTTAAAGTAATGCGAAACACCATAACATAATTCTATATAATGGAATTTCGCCATTAGAACTTTACGGATTGTCAGTTTTCTTTGCATGGTTTTAAATATAAAGTTGCATGGTGCAATAAAATGTTAGCCTAGGTAATGAGGAATACACTCTAAGTTGAAACCCAAACTTTTGAAAATAGTAGCCTTGGGGTGTGCCAATGATTTGGGGGCTGACTTCTAGACTTTTCACCCTGACTTGCGTGTCTTTCCTGGATATCCTGGTACCAGTGGCATATAATAAAATCTACTTACTACAAACATATTCATTCACTAATATTTATCCAGTGAAACCTACCCTATCTTCCTCAATTGTTGTTGTTGTCTGATTAATTTAATTTGATCAAGAACATAATATTCAGTTTTTGAGGCATATTTTAATATGCCCACATATATTTTTATGAATAAAATACAATGTATAAATTTTAGAACAGTAAAAGAAACTCCTGGCAGGCAATATGTATATATATATATATATATATATATACATACATACATACATACATACATACATACATACATACATACATACATACATACATACATACATACATACATACATACATACATATATAGTTCAACAATCTAGCAGATGGGAATATACATGGAATATTCTTTCTAGTAAGATGTTCTGTGTCTAAAGGAAGTTTAGATACCTGTTTTATGTTTATTGTATATTTTGGCCATGGTGTTTTCTTAGCAATATATCTATAAAAACAACTGACCACACAATGTCCAGTAATGGTCCAGTTAAACAGAGCTGTCTGAGAGCCAGTGGGACATAATAAGGCTCTAATGGCTGGTAATGAACTCAGATCACTACTTGACAGCATAATAGCAGTGAAAGGCTGGCCACTGTGCTTTATGAGGCGAAAACACCCTGCTAACTGCTCCTGCCCAAACTGCCAGGCCGGGGTGTCACCCTGAGTCAGTCAAGTGAGTCAGCCAGCGCCATTGGTTGGATCTGGTCATGTGACTGGTGCCCTGTAACAAGGATAAGTCACGCTGTGTTGCAGGTGAGTGGACTCAGTGTAGTTGTGACTGCAGTGGCAGTGACACTGTGTATTGGGAGCTCTGTCATACTGTGTAGAACAGTGACAACTGGCCATTGACAAGCTCACCACTTGAGACATCTGACAGCTTGCTTCTCCAGTTCCAGGATCTTCACATTTATTGGATGTAATCGCATCAAGTACTGTCTGCCAGTGGATTTATATTGAAGACTGCTGGAGTTTATTGATGGCATGTCACAAGTGTGACTGAGATTTAACACTGAAGATAACGTAAGTGATTCACCTTCCATTACTAATCATGAATCTGAATACCATTTTGTAATGAGCGATATGTTGGCTTTTTTAAATATTACTCACATTTGAATGGATTAAGAGTGTAGGCCCAAGTTATATACATGAACTGACTATTAAAAATCATAGAATATAATTTTTGTAGTGTTCATATAGATGACTTAAGAAGATTTATCACATTATTATCACATTATTAATCATATTAAAAATAAATTAAGTATTTTTCAGTTTGGCAACAAGGTATGCCTGTACCACAATGTACATTAGTTTCAGTGTACTATGGGTACTACAGGTACTACAGTGTCATACTTTGGTTAGGATAAACAGGTGTTGCAGAATTGTTTTAATGACAATATATTATACCTTAGTTATTATGTATCTACAAATATTTACCTCCCCTTTCTTTTTTATTCTGTGTAGCATTTTCTCTAAATCATGTAAGTGTGATATATACATAAAATACAATATGTGTCTACAATCAACTAGGAAACATTTAATCTCAGTTAGATGTTTCTTAGTGTTAGTGCCAATCATAACCTGTGATAATCATGATATCATAGGTGTGGATGAATGATTCAGTGGCTGTCAATTAGGTAAATTACAGTTGTTCTGGTTGTTCTGCGTGAATGAAAGATACTCCTGTTAGTTGATGTCCAATGAATAATTAAAACGACAACTGAAACAATGAAGTGCATTTAACATATACATTTGTTTGATTGTCCCTACCCCCAACCCCCCCAACCATCCCAGGATGGCTATGTTGTAGGCAGAATAGAAATGAAAACATTGACTTACCAAAAATATAATTAACAGAAACAAACATGAAGAGTGTATTTTAAGGAAATATTTTATCTGTCTTGCAAATAAGTATGCATGTATGATGATTTTATGATTGATTTGATGATGATTTTATTATAGTGTTAATTGTGATATTATATGTGATATTGTTTACATGTTACTTACTATAAAACGTATTTATTCAGTTATAATAGCAATATATGAATAATAAATGTCTACAAACATTATTGTAATATATATATATATATATATATATATATATATATATATATATATATATATATATATATACACACATTTAGTACAAAACTCTCCACATTCCTTTTAACTACATGTTAAAAACAGTTGCATTTCTGTTGTAATCAAACGTGTTGTCAGTATGCATTACATCATGTTTCATTTATTGTTAATTGCTATTATTAATATATCTGGTCATATGAACAATCTTGCAGTACACCACGGTAATGATATTTTCACACATAAATTTTATTTTATTTAAAATATGGTCTGTTTATATAAAGTCATAATTCATTAAACAAAGTAGGCACCTAATGATTAGACCAGGCTTGTAACCTGCCACCTCACCATGAGTGGACACCATCTGGAGGTCTCTGCAGCTCTTTACTCTAATAAGCATGCCTAATTCCACCTTCTAACATGTTACATAACAGAGACATAATAATGTGGCACTGTTGCATCACTAAGCAAGCTGTTGATTCCTATCTCACACAGTGCACCCTAGTGATCTGACTCCTCATGGTTAGACAAGCTTACTTAGCATCCCATGGGTAAGAGGATTTACCCCTCCTCCATTGATAAAAGATATGCAATAGAGAAGATGCTTGTGCAGGTTTTAAAGCTCTGATGTTATCTGGTTGTTGGGACCAAGGTTCTTAATAAAGTGAATGGATGTGTTGTCTTTGTGCTCAATGACCCAGCTCAGTGAAGCCTTCAGATTCATTCCTCCTCTACTGATAACATTTCTGCAATAGAGAAGGTGCTTGTGTGACTTTTGAAGTGTACAGTTAAGTTGGCTGGTGGTTAGGACCAATGCTCTTAATAAAGTGAATGGTCATGTTACCTTTGTGCGCAGTGAAGATTATTGTCTTTTAGCCAGTAGGGACGGACGTGTTTGTTGGTTTGGTCATATCACATATAATCTTTGAGATGAGAGAATAGCTGGCATCAAGGGCCTAGTCAGCTTTATTGTCCTCCATACAGTGCCCTGTTGTTATGGGGCAATGCATTGATTCAAATCTTTTTATTGATTTTGCTCCATTGGTTATACTTGTATGAACGTTGTTGTGTTGTGTTGTATATACCATTATATATATTGGGATATAATTTATTGTGTTTCCTTCCTATATATTTTATTTGGTTTTATATAATGACACAGGTGATAAAGTATTTTCGTTCAAACTTGAAAATTCAGTATTACATTTTCCTGTTTCAGCTATGAAGGTCACATTGAAATTCCTGAATATTAACAGTTAACACATCCATGAAGAAACTCATTACATGTGTTACAATTACCCCAATGAACAACAGGTTGAATTAAAAAAAATGTAATCAATCATATAGATCAGCAACAGAATGTTGGTGGATGTATTTATAAGTAATTTTGTTGTTTGTTTAGTAGTTGTTTTCAAAATATTATATGGTATATGGCAGGGCATTTGGAACCTTTTAACTATGCTAAACACAGATGTCAACATGGTGGCATTATCAATCATTCTTACTAACACTCCACCTTTACAATACTCCACCGTCACAATGAGGCTTCTACTTCATATGACATATGATACTAAAATATCTAGTTTGTTCAGAGAACTGATAACTGTTAGCTGGTCTGCCATAGCTTGCTCTTCCTGGTTGCCATGGTAAGGTCCTAGATGACATTTCATCATTGCACCTGTATCAGTGCCCAACAAATGTCAGCCTGCTTTCATATCCTGTCTGTGACTAGTTATTCCACTCTAGTGCTCTATACAAAGAGAAGTCTGATTCTTGCACAGAACGATCAGAAAGTCTTTGTTTTGCAGACATTGTACCACATGGTGAAGCAAGTAGTGGTCAAGCAGCTGCTGAAGCAGACACATGTAACAAAGACTGACCACTGGTCTTTCATGCTGTGCTAGATGACCATCAATTAGTGGACAGTGACACTGGTAAGGAGACAGTATCCGCTTATTTGTCATCAGGATGTGCTGCCTGGCCATGAAATTGACAGTGTAACTCTCTATTAGTCACATGATCAATCACCACTGCGTCAATCAGATGTGATAACCAACTGCACTGATATTGTGTGTGAATGTTTGTTAGGACAAGTCTTTGTTATAGTAACATTTTTATCGCTGTTATGGCTTTTTCTCAGATTGTGTAACTTGCACAACCTGTTATTACCCAGCTGTTGCAGTTATAGCAACTATGATTTTATAGTATTGAATTATGTTTTGTTTAACACAGACAGTGTATTACTATATCGACTCACCTGATTTTGTAGGCAAAATTGGACCAAGCAACTTGTGTTGTAGATACTAGCGCTACAGTATTACTTTATTTATCTCCTTGTCAGGCCAAGGTTTGAAACATATTGCTGGCAGATGTGGCAAAGAGTATGTTTTGTGTATTTTAGACATTACACTACATGCTGTTGATTAAAAAAACTATAGTTATTGGATCCCATCATTATGAATGTAAAATTCCATAAAGTATTGTTATGATTTGATAAGGTTTCCAATTGTAAAATATTTTTATTTGCACCTAAAATAAACATCATGGTCCAACATGTTTAAATACTACACCTGTTGAAGCGACCACCTGCATTAACAGACCAACTGGCATTAACGACCACCGTCAACTTCACCTGTATTAAGAGACCACTTTTTAACCTTCCATTGAGCGGTCGCTTAAGACAAGTTTGACTGTATATACTAAATGTGTAATATTCAATTCAAGTGATCGTAAAATAAACTTGACTGATGATACAGAGTTATTGGAGACAATATATTAGTTACTACTTAATGCATAACTTTAAGGTAGTTCCATGATGATGATTGGTTGATGCAATGAGAACTGTTCATCATTGCTCTTCTTGCAGGTTTACAAAGAGTGAAGTGACAAAGATGCAGTGTGTGACAGCTCTGGTCCTCTGCCTGCTAGTCAGTGCATGCATTGCTGCTGAAGATGAACCACTCCAGTTTGACATCATAGAAGAAAGTCCAATGGGGACTGTCATTGGGAATCTGGTGATGGCCGCTGGACTGGACAAACTCTACAGCACCAATGTCCTCCAACAGCTACAGTTCTCAATCCTGGAGCAGCTGCCGTCTGATGACCTGCTCTCTGTGGACAGTAGTGGGCTCCTGACAACAGCGAAGACTGTGGACAGAGATGTGGTGTGCGCGCGTCAGACCAAATGTCTCGTGAAACTTGTGATCCAAATCCAACCACCAGAATACTTCCAAATATTGCAAGTTGCCGTGACGATCATCGACACCAATGACAATGCACCTGTCTTTGCAGCAGACACAAAGAGTTTGTCACTCATGGAGACGTCACCACTTGGTGTTATCCTTTCCCTTCCCAGAGCCATTGATCCCGACAGTCCACAGTTCAGCGTTGAACGGTATGAGTTAACCGGTGATGCAGATACGTTCGATCTGAAGACAGAAGGGACAAGTGATATCCATCTGTTGCTGAAAACAAGTCTGGATTACGAGAAAAAAAAATCATACTCCATTGAGTTGGTCGCCTATGATGGTGGCTCTCCACCCAAATCGGGATATCTCCAGATTGAGATATCAGTCCTGGATGCCAATGATAATATACCACGGTTTGAAAGTGCTGCTTATGAAATTACGGTCGAGGAGAATTTACCATCGGAAACAACTATAATCCGTGTCACAGCGAGTGACGCAGACACGGGTGTCAATGGTGAAGTTGTCTATGGATTTTCTGACGAAACTGCTGATGTATTTGGCGAGCTGTTCACAATTGACACAGGAACAGGTGACGTGATTGTCACCGGGAATCTTGATCATGAACAACATGAAAGTTGTATATTGACTGTGACAGCGCAAAACAAGGACCCCAAATCACTGGTTGTCACCACAAAAGTCACAGTTAATATAAATGATTTGAATGACAATGCTCCCATCATCAAAGTGAACAAACTGCCCTCTAGTGGTCAACTGGAAGTGTCTGAGGGGGCACCTGTTGGAACATATGTTATGTACTTAACAGTGCGAGACTACGATAGTGGAGCAAATGGGAACTTCAGCTGTACTCTGAGCAGCAACCATTTTACAATTAAACAACTGCACAAAACTGGATTAAAGATTGTGACATCAGCCGAACTTGATAGAGAGGAATTTTCTAAACATAACGTCACACTAGTGTGTACAGACAGTGGTGCCACTCCTCTGATATCATCAGAAACTCTCACCATTCATGTCCTTGATAAAAATGACAATGCCCCTAAGTTTACAGAGTCAACGTATGTAACAAATGTGCTGGAAAATAACGTTCCAGGAGCATTCATTATCCAGGTAGCGGCACACGATGCAGACATGAACCAGAATGGTGAAATCGCCTTCAGCATCCGGGATGAAGTGAGCAACAGATTCAACATTGACGCTACATCAGGGAACATCACAGCCTTGGTACCATTGGACTACGAACACAATCACAGGATTGAATTCAGTGTCATTGCCACAGACCATGGAGTGCCGTCACTAACTAACGTTGCCATGGTGATCATCACCATTCTAGACGTAGATGATGAGAAGCCTGTGTTTTCTAAGACGCACTACGCGTTTCCGCTGTATGAGAATGTCGCGCTGGGTTCAGAAGTGGGCTCTGTGTCAGCCACCGATGCAGACTCATCGCTGTTCAACAGATTCTTCTTTTCCATCCACCCTGAGATGAACACAGACAGTAGCTTTGGGATTGACCCCGACACAGGGAAGATATTCACAAGAAAACAAGTGGACAGGGAAACTAAGGCCATCTACAACTTTATCGTTCTAGCAACGAGCTCTGGCTTGCGGGCAGTGTCATCTAACGTGTCTGTGTCTGTGTTGCTAACCGACAGGAATGACAATAAACCTATCATTGACTATCCAAACACGGTCAACAATAACACAGTGTTTGTGTCACCAAAATTTCCTGTGGGTCACATGATCTACCATGTGATCGCTCACGATGACGATACTGACGTAAATGCACAGCTGAGTTTCAAGATAACATCTGGTAACCATGGCAATGTATTTGAAATTGACAGATCAACTGGAGTGTTATCAGTGGCGGCCATGTTGGACGATCTTGACCACGAGCAGTTCAGCTTGATCATCTCGGTCAGTGACAGTGGAACACCAATGCTTATTACAGAGTGTACCGTGAACGTTGTCGTCAATGACTCAGTTGCTTATGCATCTTCAAGCAATATGCATGACATGTCCAATCAGAACCTGACCATTGTGGTGTGTATCGCAGCTGTCACAGCTGTCCTGACGGCCATACTGCTAGCTGCAATCCTGATCATTGTCAAACGACACAGCTCACAGCGATGGAATGACAAGTACAGATGTCACATACAAATCAATGACCGCAAGTCGCTCACCGGGGGAGCGTCGCACACAGATGGCGCTGCCTACATCGACAGCACGAACCAGTACAACAATTGTGAAGCGCAGGACTCGAATGATTCGTATGGGTCTGAACAGCCGTTTTCATTGCATACACGAGAAAACCCGGTCGACTGCTCCTCTCTGCAGGTGAGTTTTAGGTGTTTGTAGTGTTACAGGCAATATTTGTAAACACTGGATTGCATGTTTAATCGTATTAAAAAAGTATGGTGAACAACTATCGTGGGAACTGTCCTCCGGATGACTAGTTGGTGATTACAGATTACGTTAAAATTTTGCAAAATTTACACCATTTACATATTGCAGTAAAAAATTAATATTGTCATTATATTTACTTATTTTATTGTTAAATATTTTTCTTTTTCATTATTAAAATAAAAAAAGTAGTATCCTATTTGGATATGTGCCTTCTTCTGCAAATTGAAATATCTTTCTTTAAATGTTTTCTTTTAAATTTACTGTCTATGCAACAAAACATAGTACAGGGATAGATGAACTATTTATTTCCCAAAACTGCTTGAAAGTTGTTAAGATACAATTTATATAATCTTGCAGTATTTTAGTCTAGCCAGTGCTGGATATTCCCACTCTGTTGGTGGTCTACTAGGTGGAATATCCTGAGGGACAAAAACCAGTAGGGAAGTGCATGTATGTCAGTGTGCAATATGTCATCTTAACAGGTTCCAGATTCTTGTACCTAGAGAGTGCATCTATCATGGGTCTTAATGCAGAAAGGGTCAGCACAAGATTCTTAATATTGCTTATTCATGTCCGGTATTCTGGTGGGTGAACAGAGTTGCCTTCAGGCTAGGCTGGTCCTGTCTATATCACTGAATCTGTAGTAGATACGAGGCCGCATGACAACTTCATTTGTTATGCCTGGTAACATGTGATTATTACAGGGACAATACAGTGTTTACATAAGGATATAAACAGTGCTGGTTTTCTGATGATTGACAATGAAGGCACTGACATTGGTTAATCAAGTGAAAATGTATTCAAGCCTGAAGTATACATATGCACACAAAGGTATATATATATATATATATATATATATGTGTGTATGTGTGTCAGTTGAATACCCCCATGAATAAATATTTGTCATGTTCCGTTGGAGGAAATCTAGGATGTTCCCAGTTCAGTTAGATAAACTGTTCCCATATGTCACAAATATATATATATATATATATATATATATATATATATATATATATATATATATATATATATGGGTTACTGCAGGTGTGATTTATGAAAATGTTGCCATAGAAAACTGTTGGCCAAGACAACTGTGATTCAAATCCATAGCAGAGAAACACTTAGGGCACCCAGAGAATATATATTCACACTTACATTTATATGTAGAAAATAACAAGAAAAGTAATAGCAACTATATCAGTCCTGAAGAATCACAGTTAAACTGACACTTGAGGAAGGGGGTATTTAAATGAACCAAGGGCCACGAATGGAATTGTTGTATGGCTCAGAGAATAACAATTAGCACCATATATAAGGCGTCAGTTAGATTCCACACCCTCAGAGGGTAATATATCCTGTTTCAGTATCTTATTAATTTTGTTTTGAAATATTTACTTTAGTAAAAAACACAGCATCCAACTTACATACTGTCAATTTAATTCTGATTGAAGGCTCAGGGCAAGTTCTTCCCTTTAAACAATAGTAAATGTTCTAATTAATGTTTTGTGCACCATTTGAGTTGTATGTCTTCTCAAAAAAGTAATTGGTGAGAAATTTCACCATTAAAATGTACTGAAGTCTTACATTACCTGGTTCAATTTTAGGAGAATATAAAACTAGCGTAACTTACAGACTGCGTAGTTTATGCAAATGTGCAAGACTTTCTTTTTGGTAAACAGCTAACTAAGTAAGTATTCAGTGTTAATGCCGGTAGTTTAGCAGTAACTAGAGATGCTGAAGTGAGATCTCTCGTGACACATCAGATCATGAAGTAGCGATAAACACCTGTGTAGTCATTAATGCACCGTGAATATACGCATACACAGATACCTGGGCATAAGGTGAGACTAGATTCAACTGAACAGGTAATTAATAATTTGCCAGTACAAAGCCCTGGATTGTGTTGTATCATTTACATGATGGAATCAGTGGCAAGGACATTTGCTGTACTTAACTTAGTATTTACTGAAAAAAATACTTTCTAGGAAGATATTTCCACTTAAACAAGTCCACTCACACCTTAGTCAATATTGTAATTGATGGAATTGTTTCATATTAAGACATGCAGCTCAAATGGTGTACAGAACATTAATTAGGACATTTACTATTTTTTGAAAGGGAAGAACTTTTCATTTGTCATAACCGGTTAATCATATTCACATCACAGTAAGTAGAGAACAGCCATGTATGGAATATTTAGCTGGTAATCACATTTTGGGAGGTTTCTATAATGAAACGTACAGTTGTTTCAACAAGTAGTCACCACATTACAGGTATTTTCCTTAGATCAGAGTTATGCCAACTATTATTTATACCTGGTGTGACTCAATGCCATATTTAGCCCCATCAGTTTGTCTTCAGTCAGGCGTCAAATTATTACTCACAGTTGGAAAAAATACTGAAGATGAGACAGGGTGCATGTGACTGTGCGCGGCTGTGTGTGTCTGTGTGTACACATCTATGCATGTGTGTATGTATGTAATATGTAATAATTTTGTATACTGTAATATTGTTATATAGATAAGGTTTTGTGCCTCTAGAAACCTAGTGTATGTGTGCATGTGTATGTTTGATTTTATGCCTCTATACATTGTCCATGTAAGGAATGTCTTTCTGTGTAATGTATTAAATGTATGTGGTAATGATGTAATATGTGTAGACATAAAGTCACACACAAAACAAGATCCTGCTCTCTACAACCATATAACTCCGCTGTAATGTGCATTGTCAGGTACTTCTATCTACCTGTGACTACGACCCTGGCCAATCAACCACAAGGACATCAATAGCTATAAAAATGCAAATTTGCTTTAGAAACCGCAATAAAGGGGAATTTTTGGCACTTTCCTGAAAAGCACCCGAGGAAGGCAGTTTGAAGTAGATGTTAATAAATCAATCTGTTTCCTGTTGATGACTTCATTGGTATCATCTCCCCCGCAATATCTCTATAGGACTTAATTTAGATCAAAGCCAGCAGAGAGTAGAGATTTTAGTACAGTTCCTGGAAGTATACAACTCTTTTGGTCGAATATCTCAACAACCATTTTGTTGTTCAAAATTACTATTTCATGCAAGCAATCTCCTCCTCAAATATTTGTGACTAATTTAACACAACTTTCTAGGACTAGAAAAGATGAACAAAACATTTACAGTCAAATATATCCAGTGTTATTCACATGTTGTTTTCAGGTAATTACATCTACTATATGTAATGATTTGCCAAAATATACATGTATTTGTACGTATTGTATGTTGTAATATGGAGCGAGCAGGCAAAACACAATTTCCTGAGGCATGGTGCACATTTTTGTACATTATAAACTATATAGAAGAACCGTGATGAAACTAAGTATAATACTTGAAATATAAAATTACATTTAAGTAGATGTTTTGACACTGAGGTGGTTTTCTTGCATGACAGAGTTAAATATCTGTGTTACGATAATATTTTAATGAATGGATTCTGGCCCATTAAATATGGTAGGCAACTATGTGACATTGTTTTCCATATGGCCTTGAGTGGAGCAACATCCAGAAGCGAAATCCTACTAAATCTGTAGTATTGCACATTTTGGTATTTTTCCAAGAAATATGATATTGATTGTGAAGTGCTGCATTGCTAATCAATTGATTAGTTAATTTTTTTTTGCACCTGTGTAGCTTGTGATACTGACTGCAGGTCTGTCTTGATTGTCAGTTCATTATGCTAAAGAAATTGTGACATATGCAGTTGTTGGTATTCGTCACTGGAACATATATCTTGTAGTTCCTCATTAAATTGCACCATTTACTCCTACCTACTGTCCATGGTGGCTGACTGTCCTGACCAGACGCCACCACCTACTGCTTCCAGATCAACATGTTTGACTAATGCTCCTGTTTAATTGAACATAAATTTGTGAAATGTTGAAATATAGATCTCTTGATTTGAGCAGGTTCTTTTGCACAAGTTTGCCAGAGAATTGGGCCAATTGAATACAAATGCGGGCTCAGACATTTCTATGGTTTAACTACTTGTTGAACTATGCTTAATTTCCATTATGCCACAGGCGATTGTCAGTGATGGACAGACTGTGTAGCAAGCAGATTAAATAAATTCTGGGTATGTCTGCATTCTTCACTGTCTCTTCTGAAGGCATGCTGGTGGTTGTCAGTGAACATTTGGCTGACTTGTTGAGTCCATGGTTTTTTTTAAATATTGTCTATACAAAGTAAAGAAAATTATATTAATGTTTGGTGAAGAATAAAATCAATGCGGGAAAGTCTATGTAATTATTAAATAACAAGTTCTGGACATTAATTGTGGATATTTTCTCTGTATTTTTGTGTTTTAATGCTGCATATCCAAGAATGCCTGTCTTAGTAATAACATATATATTTTTCTTGTTACATAATTATTGTTTATATTTTTTATAAATTAATAAAATGGTATATGGATTGACAAATAAAGTTATGGTAAAAATAAAGCAGATATTTAAAAATGACGTTGTGTTCCACTTTACAGTAGTAGTCCAGACTCAGGTGTGATGAACAATGGCTTGGGAACAGTAGAGCCTCTCTCACCTGCCCTAACAGAGGGAACAATGGACCAGACTTGGGACTATGAGGGGGGCATGGATACCCCCAGGCCATCATTAAGACCTGTGGTGCAACACTGAATACAGTTGCTTTAACAAGATCAAAGCAATTAACTCAGACACTGTGGGGGTATTAACCCTTCTTTGACCACCCTGTTAAAACTGTTACATTGTTTGTGTTAGTCTTGTCTTCCTGTGTAGCTTTTAATTAGAAAGCATTGTTCATGTAATTAATAGAAAATCTCAAACGTATACATGTAGTCACATAGTTTCTGCCATGGCACAAAATATGAAATGATACTGTGGTATACCTTGGTGTTCGAAACAACTACCATGGTACATTTTCATAAGAGCCAGCTCTCACGAAGACATTTAATAATATGTTTATTTTTATTTGCAACCATAGTGGTTGAATATTACACATAAGGTACTTGTTAAAAAGCATAAAGCAAAATAATAGCACACTAAATGGCGTATAAATAAATGAATTAATAAATAAAATTAGGCATTTACAGTAATAATATATAAGTTGTAGGTTTAAAACAGACAATACAAGGTTATTAGAAAATTATCAAACAGATTGTGGTTATTGCCAGTGATAAATCCAAAAGAGAAAACAATTCTTAAATAGTGCTGTTACAGACACTAGCCTATTTTCAGTGTCATAGTTGCTTTCAGAAACAGGCTTAAAATGCAGCATTCTAGTTCCAGAGACCACAGAGAAGGTCAACAAAAACTAACTCTTTCTCAGTAGGTGTGTCATAGGAAGTGGCAATGATGTTATGTGTGGCAAAGCTTTCTGCCTATTGTACTTGTTCTGTGAACCACTAAGACCTTGGGTGGTTCCTCCACAGTTCTCTTTCTCTGGTCATACATCATGTTTTGACGGGAATGGAGTGCAATGTGATTTATTGCTCTTTTACTCCTCATAACCAAATGGATAATTATCATGTTTTCATGTGAGTTGCTAGATGGTGTAAAGAACTATACACAATGGCATCGGAAGCATTTATGTATGTCTTCAATTGGGAAGACTACTTCTGCACGAGACCACATGATTTTGGACCATTTCGATAGAACCCCCAGCACGTGTCTCCGTGTGTCATACTGCCTGGTTAAGCGGGCTGCATGCTGTGGAGACTAGACGCCAATGTGGTTGAAATGCATTTCTGATGAATATGGAGGCATCTTGAGCACCTCGTTGTGATCCCGTCTCCTGCCAGTCCCGTCATGACAAGCCCCGCACAAGGGAGGCCGCACACAGGGAGGCCGGGGTCACAACAGATCTATGCATGCGCTCATGTGGACACAGGCACAAACAAAATGGCAAGATTCATCATGAGTGGACAGACGAGCAATTCATCTCATTCTGCTCCTTTTAGAGGAAGATAATGAATAAATAATACAGAGACAGTTCTGGGTTCATCTGCAGATACAGAGCAAACGTAGGGTGTACACCAAAACGTGATGATATGTGCAGATCTTTCAACATTTGGTGTCAAGGAGTGAGACTTTCCATGGAGGTTTGTAGGGACAAGCGACTATGGCACAAAGTCCCTCTAGGTGGCTCTGGGGGCATGGCCACACACAAATGTTTTCTGAAAATAAGCAATGTGTGCATTCTGCAGATCATTTTTAATGTCCAATTACTTGTAATGCAGAGAAAGATGCAGACGTGACAGTTGTGTAGCAGGCTGTGTGAGATGACCCTCAAATACATAGTGTCTTGTGAGAGAGTGGACACATCCTGAATCTACCTGGAAAACTGCAGCCTGTTGACCAACAGTGCTCCATGGGTAGCCCACTGAGAGTAATCAGTGCAGTATGTGTATGTCAGCAGGACTCTAATTGCTGTCTCCAGTCCCCACTCTCAGCTGTTGAACAGTCTGACTGAGCACCTCAGTGTGGCATAGTCTTCAAAGATCTCCTGGCGAGTGTGTAATTTGTCTAACATAGTCACAATTAAGTGGCCACTAGTTGTGGACCAGTGAATAATATTGTGTAGATGAACAGGATAGGAGTGCACATCTATATATGGAATAGGTTGGTAGACAGTATCGCATATACCTATCTATACATGGAATAGGTTGGTAGACAGTATCGCATATACATATCTATATATGGAATAGGTTGGTAGACAGTATTGCATATACCTATCTATACATGGAATAGGTTGGTAGACAGTATCGCATATGCCTATCTATACATGGAATAGGTTGGTAGACAGTATCGCATATACATATCTATATATGGAATAGGTTGGTAGACAGTATTGCATATGCCTATCTATACATGGAATAGGTTGGTAGACAGTATCGCATATACATATGAGCAAAACTCTCTCACTCGCTCACTGTCTTTCTCTAACCATCTACACAACCACAAAAAAGATAGGAGAGACAACATTGTTCTTGTCATTTAAAGTGTAGGCTGTTTGGCCAACAAAATACTTAATAACCACAACATTATACAACACATAATCTCAGTAATTAGAAAAAGCTGGCCATAATTAAAAAGGAGTATTTATACAGTCAAGGCATCATGAAGTAGTTTCTTTGATGTCTTTTGTAAATACCAGAAATGACACCATAACTGTAGATATTGCATAATAACAGCATGTTCCCATTGATTAAACCAGCTTGTCTTTCCCTTCACATGATTGATATCAGCATAATTAATTGACATTTCACTACAAAGATTACAGGTGTGTCCAACACTTCCTTCTGGTCATTGCAGCTGACCATGCTACCAAATTAATTTACTTCTCAATGGATCCAATTATGAGAGACAATTATTGTCCATGATTAGACACAGGGAGGGAGGCATTATGACAGCTTGTTGATGTGACAAATTGGGTTTGCTCTGGTGAGCTAATTCTACAAAGACATGTCATTTCATAAAGATTGACTGTATTCAATACTGATTTTTGGGAGGAATGTGGTCGTATCTGGTATTTACTTTTTGTAAAAAAATTACACAAAAATCTGCTGTGAAAAGGTACATATTTTCTTGAGTTTTTCACAAAAGTATGACATTACATCACATACTGTTATTGCAGTCAAAGTACAAATACTTCAAAGTTTTAATCTGTGCATTGAAAGCAAGCAGATTGCTAGGCAGAATTCTGGTGAAGCCCAGCAGATTTTGTTTGTTGTAGGTATATGGTGTAGCCTGATAGATGTAGATGACAACACTTGATTGGGAGGCTGATTAACCAAATTACCATTTACGAATGTTATAAATATTTATATATATTTTTAGTCAGCCAGAACAAAACAGCATGTCTGCTAATGTGGGTGTACTACCTTTTCACAGGTGATTATTGATGTTGAGTTATAAGTGAAGCTTGGCTTTATGGCACTGTTGTAAACCCTGTTGAAGTTATGAACCCTGGCACTGTGTTTTTAAGGTTACATGTAATGCAGAATGCCATACAGGACAAACCTGTTTCATTCAACATGAAACAAATTCTACATATAAATATCATAATGTTATGTTCTGCCCAGCTCTCAGGGTATAACAGGATTCAATCCAAACATACCTGTCTTTTGGACATATTTAAGTCACTGGATATTGAAGGTATTCATTGTCAAACTCTTAGTTTCTTACATATGTTGGAGATCATACAATAAGTTTTATAGACAGGTTCATTTGCTGCAATCTTGGTTTGGCCTGCCAACTGGAGGCATGATTTGTCTCACTTCAGTCCATATAAGGTTGCCTGGATGATTGCAGGACTGTCACTAAGGTAGATGTTGACAGAAACCCATGTGGCAAACCATTCCCACTTGTGAAGCAGTATTGTGTGTCTGAGCAATGAATAACTCAAGGCAGAAGAGTGACAGAGGCGGAGACAGAACAATAAGAATGCTTGTGACCCCATGTTGGGATAATAATGAGTATCTTGTCAATCTATCTATGGTCAACGCATCATTCATATTGTCACTACCCATTTGTGGATGTTCTTTCAATCAGAGTTCATGAAATTGGACTCTCCATCCTTGGAAAGGACACCAGGGTAGATGCTGCTCGGTTGTCTTGGTCGCAGCATGTGGTTATTGCAGGTGATTAAAGTGAGCATGTCTATTGTGATAGTCAGATCGAATTAATCTGTTTCCTAAAAGAGAGCAGCCGATTGGAGATTGGAATGAAGTTGGGATTGTCACAGCAATGTTGGAGTCATGGCTGTCTGGGTGTCTAGTTATGATCAACACATACATTCATGTTACTGCAAAAATAAAAAATTTTGGTTAGCTGGAGGACATGTTCCCCAGAAGGGTTTTTGGATCATGTTACTAGGAATTGGTTCCACACTCCCTCGCCTTGCTCAGTAAGTAGGACAATAATGTTGGGCACTGACAGGTGAGGGCAGACAGGTGTATTTCCCTTTTGTTGACACCATAGACAAACACGGGAGCTATGCAACAAATAGTATAGTACTACATGGTACAGCCAAACTGGCCGTGATCTTTCTTGCTTATCATGAAAGAAATTGCAGAATTGCAAGTTAAACGGGGGTATTTGTTGTTTAGCTCTGTCAGTCATTCCCACGACTACATTGCCCCCACACTATGTACACCTAATACATGCACAAGCTCATCAAATCCCTGATTCGTTTTTGGGCAACTTGTTTATAATATATTATTATCGTTCAGTGGAATATATCCTCAAGTGTTATCACCTACTTGGCCATTCCTACTAATCTGGACATGTTTGTGTTTGTTATAGATCCAGATTGACCCACCACACACAGGAAGTGGACAGGAAGGCAGATCTTTGAGGACATTAAGCAGGAAGCCTTCTTCATCTCGCTGGTTTTCACAAAGTCAAAATGACAAGACAAAGGTGAAAATTAGTTGCTTAAAACTACTGCCTATTTTATTTGTCTGGAGTATTTTATAAACCTGTATATTTAAAAACTAATTTTAGGCAACCATTGATGGCGGCATAATATCGGAATTGTGCCCAAACTATGATATTGATTAACACAGTGGTGCCACCTATTGAACAGTACATCATTATTTCATAAATTGTTTAATAACGTGGCGCCGCCTAGTGATCAGTTATATGTGTATGGTGATGTTTTATAGCAATTAGAACATTTCTTTGCTTACCATCTTGTTTACACAACTGCATGTAAACTATACTTTACTAAGTTCTGAAGTTAAAGCTTATTCTGATCATATTTGTATTGAAAGCATAAAGGTTTTTTATTATTACCAGGTACTTAATGACGATTACGGGATCTGCAGAATTGCCTGTTTCAGGTTGGCTATTCCTTTCAAGGAAACATCATATTACTGCCTTTGTCTGACAGAAAGTTACATAAATTGTCCATGTTTTTACAGAATCCAGGATCAATGAGACATGTACCAGCATCCCCTGGGGGGAGAGACTCGGATAGTGGCTGTTCAGGAGACAATATCACTGACAGTGGCCGTGGCTCCAATGAGGATGTCAGCATGGAGCTGAAACAGCAGAATCAACGGCGCTCAGCAGGTAATGCAGCAAAACAATTCAGCAGTGCTAGCCTGGGGAACTGGCGTTGTTACTGTAGATGTGCCACATGTCGTATGGATTTCCAGTATGCAATACAGATGTTTGGGAGGTTATATGGTCATATACCATGTTTTGTTAAAAAAATTAAAATAAATCGTGATAAAGTACATATTTGTGTGTGTTCATCACGCAATAATAAAAACAAATGACAAACTTGTAGAGAATTCAAGTAAAAATACAGATTTCAAACTCAAAATTATGGAAGGTCTGTTACTCTAGACTTGACATTATGTATAAATTATTACTTTACAATGAAATAAAACTAAACTCATTTGATATTGGAAAGTTTTGTTCACATCCTTATGGAAAAACAGAAGTTGCATATTGATTGATGATCAGATAGACATGGTGGATACGAATGAGCTCTGTCGTTGTGTAATGTTTGTTTGAGATGAGATGTTTGAGATGAAATGAGACAGTAGCATTGCATGATGTTTGTTTCTGTCATGTCACGAAAGAGTAACATTACATGTTTTGTGAGATTGTATAATATCGAAATTTATTTTAACGAATCTGTTTTCTCCCACCAGGAGATAAGCACCATGCGCCACAGTTTGCCCGATCGGGCAGCAGCCGCTTACAGACTCAGCACCTGCCACCTGGTGTGCAGAAGCCACGACGCCCTCCACCCCCGCCTCCTTCCACCCAGAAGAGTCACCGTGCCCTGGCCAATGACTATGGCCAGTTTGTGTCAAATGGAAGCCTACAGTTCCCTGAGGAGGGAACCGTTGAACTACAGGGAAGCGGGGGATTCTATCATGCCAGTCATGTGTAGAGGCAGCTCCACTCTCTGTGGACGCTAATTGTATATAATGCGATATCTGCTACAGAATACTCTGATTCTTCCAGTTAACCTTGGAGGCTGTTAATTTTCATGGGTTTGATATCCACACGTTATTGTAATCCCCAGAAATACTCCCAATCCTATCTGTAGATAATGGTTGAATTTGTTAGTGTTGTCATTGTATGGATATTGTAATTTTATTGCAAAAAAAACACATTTCTGCAGCATTTGTTTGTGTTCGTAATAGTCAGAAATTGTGTTCAGTAACTATTTCAAAATGCATGCCAGATTGCATACTTCAAATTGTACCAGCAATAATTTCACAGTTTGTGTGAAATTAATCTAACCAGGATGGAAACACTGATATTTAGCTTGTAGATCAACCTGAATGACATTATGCCACATTGATTATTATCAAGCATGTTGAAATGTGTAAACATCACTTCATGTTACTTTGTAAATTTTGTATTGTACACTTGAGACCACTGTGACTGTACATAACTGTATATAACAAAAACTATATACATGTCCAGGTGTTTCTCTCCTTCATCTGTGTAGAGGAACTGGAGACTAACAAAATCGTTCATTGCCTGTTCATTGTTCCTTGCGAAACTAAGTTTACAGTGAAACACATGTTTGGACTTATTTTAGGAAATTGACTTATTTTAGAAAGCTACCCCAATTGCTATGTTCATCCTTTAAACTGAACTTCACTCTATTCATTTGTAAATAATTCATTTTGTGTGTTATCCAAATCCAGGTTGATTGGTTGTGACCACAATTATTAAGTGTGTATAACAAATGATTTGATGGTGAATTCATGTTACGTTACATAGTACATAATATTATTATGTTGCATACATACTACATAGCTGTTTCATAAATGCATATAATATTTTTATTAAGCACACCATCAGTTGCGTTCATGTAACATTTTAAAGACTCCTCAATGACTTATTTAGATATTGATTATTTTGTCAATACTTGCATGGTGTGGCGCTTCATAGGTGTAAACAGGTTTGGATATTTTGATTGTACAGAATGTGTTGTATATATGTATCCAACATGCTGTGAATAATACTCAATTATACTTGAATAAAAATTTTACTACAATACAATAGAAGGTGTTCGTCAGTCTATATATTAAAAAAAATATATTTTCTCACATATTGTATTAATTTTTTTTATTTTTACTTATTGAGAATAATGAATCCTTGTTAATTACAAAATTATTCCATCAAGACAATTACAAAATTTGCTTGTTTAATTAATTACCATAATATATACATTTCAGTTAAGTAACGTTGCAAAAAAAAATTACAAACTACTATAATGCACTCATTTCAATTGGTGTTATTGCTTACAAGTATTGGTTGCTATACATTTAAGTTAAGTGTTATGTGCAAATATAACTAACATAATATGCAAGTTTGATAATATTAATTACAATTACACAACATGACAAACACAATGACATTTACAATAAAAAATCTATTAAATTGCTTGTTTATATTCCTAAGTTGAGGACAACTTCATTGTTTTATGAAGGAAGATTACATTTACCATTTCTGCTGATTGCTAGGCTTTGGGTGTATTGTTGCTGTCAACACTGAATTCTGTTATGTTGGCCTGTTACAATTACACAGCCTCATAAAAACTAAATTCAACTGCAGTGCATAACAAATCAGTTATGTTGTAATTAGTAATTACAAATTATGCAACAATAATAATAATTAACTTCTATGGCGCCTATATCCTCAGGAACCTGAGCTCAGAGGTACAACAAAAAAGCAGAATCATTAAGCTGTATTGTATGGAGACTCGGTGTATGGGTGGGTTGGGCCCTTTGGCTTAAACATGGTACAACAAAAAAGCAGAATCATTAAGCTGTATTGTATGGGAGACTCGGTGTATGGGGGGGTTGGGCCCTTTGGCTTAAAATTTTTTTTTTTTATACAATATGTTGTGCCAAATTAATGGGTGACTAAGCTTGCCCCCTCCCTTTGGCCTCCCATTTGTAATGTGCAATGATCTCCAAGAAGAAAGTGTAAACTATGTGTATCTATTCTGACATGTTGACCATAGGATGGTAGAACAAATACAGCTTGTAACATAACATGATTTTATGATAAAAACTATCAGAATTTGCACATTTATGTTATTACAAACAATTCAGAGACCAATATATATTGTGGACATATAAATAATATACAGTGTAAGAAGTCTATTAATAAATAGGTACATTATATCAGAATACAGTGTAGGGGGGCTATTAATAAATACATTATATCAGTGTAAAGGGGGCCTATCAATAAATACATTATATATGTACACAATGCAATGGGGCCTTCCAATAAATACATTATAGCAGTTTACAGTGTAAGGGGGCCTATTAATAAATACATTATCAGCAAACAGTGTTAGGGAGCCTATTAATAAACACGTCAACACAGGTTCCTGCAATTTAAAACTGCATCCTCAACTGATAGCCTATCCCGAATCCGGTTCGTTGATGTCCTAATTAGGATGACCAACTAATGGGTTTCTAAGCTTGGCCCCTGTTGTGCTGCCTATATGTGGATAATGTTATATATATATATATATATATATATATATATATATATATATATATATATATATATATATATATATATATACATCTATAAATGCTTACACTTCGGCTTATCATGTTGTGTCATTCAGTGACTAATCCTGATTTACGAAATTACAGTGGATTTCAAACAATGCGACAACTCCCCTTTCCAAGTTGCAGGTAGTAAGCCTATGAAAGCTGAATCCTTGGCAAAAGCCTCTGAGCCCAAGTTTCTGGTTGACCACTGCTTAGGATGATCAGGATTTTCTTCTTGGCACTGGTGGGCAGTGAACGGCGATGAGTGAAAGATTATAGAAAAACAAAATACTAACTTCAAAAAGACGGGAATTTACCCATTTGGAATTGATGAATGAACTACATTTGTAATAAAAATAACTGCCTAAGTTCATAAATCAGTGTTTTATTGGCAATTTATTATTTCTTACAGTTTGTTTGCGAGGTCTTGATAAACAGTGCCAGCTTGTGAGCTTGTTCTCAGGCTCCTCACACTAGAACAATACGTAAGTGGGAAACAGTTTTCACAGACACAAAATGTAGCAACTCAAGTTTGTTCATCACCTGATACTTTATCTAGCACTAGTTTCCTATTAAATTACTTGCAGCCCAGTTTACTAGATAAGCTCGACTTGATTTTGTTGTTATTGATACTCACCAAGCACGATTTGCTGCCACATGGTATTTTGCATGATATCTAATAATTAATGTATTTGCAATGCTATGACTCAACCTTAAATTGATATTGACAAACTACAATGGCGCAAAAGAAAATTAATGTCTTTATGGCCGATATGGGGATCGAACCCACGACATTCGCGTTATTAGCACGACGCTCTAACCAACTGAGCTAACCGGCCAGTGACTGCGGGAAGGTTTACTGTTGTCCTACTTATGTCAATTGGAAGCATTAGGCCAACACAATGAATATCATATGTTCTTTTTAGCTTAAAAATGTAAATTATAAATATGCGATTTTAGTCAAGACGTGTACGAAGCTGTACTGGATGAATTGCTTAGTAATTAGGGAATTGGTGTGTCGAGAGGGTTTCACGTTTCACAAGGCCACAAAACTTGGCAAAGCCGGCCAAGCCTTGCCGGCCCAAGGCCAAGCCCCAGCCCAGCCAAGGGCAAGGTATATCATAATAGTATATGAGTTGGGAGATTTAACAAGATTTAACAAGATTTGCCAAGTGGACAAGGACGCCATTGGCTTATCGAGAGTCCAACAATGTTCACCTACTTATAACCCGCCCTCCTGAGATATGTGTCAACCTTGTTTTTAAACATATTCACGCTGCTACTGCTAGCAGTTACAAAATCTGTAGACAATTTGTTCCATTCATTTATTGTCCTCTGTGAGAACGAGTGCTTCCTGATGTCCAATCTACATTGATGAGGTCCAAGTTTCCATGATCGGCTCGGGAAGAATCAGAGGAAAGATCATTTGAGACAAATAAGTCTTCTTTGAGTCAGGTTAATTCGCGTTTTGCACCCTTCGTCGCATGTACGCGTTGACCGATGAGTTCTGTGGTTTTGTGTTGATGTGGTGAGTGGCGCCACCGTTGGTGAGTGTGGAGACGAAATAACCGGTGGCGCCTCCGGTGGATAATATAACACTACATGCACCGAGGAATCTCTCTTCTTTCCATAGCAGGCAAGATCTTCGCCAGGATCCTGCTCAACAGACTATCTATTCACATAACACCAGAAGTAGTTCCGGAGACACAGTGTGGCTTCAGATCCAACCGGACCACAGCGGACATGATATTTTGTCTTCGACAACTACAAGAAAAGTGCATTGAGCAGGACCGACCACTATATATAGTATTTGTCGACTTCACGAAGGCGTTTGATACAGTCGGAAGGACTGGGCTATGGCAGCTACTGAGGAAATATGGATGCCCAGAGAAATTCACAACCATGATCGAGGCTCTACATACAGGAATGATGGCGAATGTGAGTGTTGGAGGAAGTCTCGAAACGTTCGGTGTTACCAATGGTGTCAAGCAAGGCTGTGTACTGGCCCCCACGCTCTTCTCCATCTTCCTATCATCAATGCTTGTCGAGGCTTTCCGAGGCATGGGAGATGGCGTCTATATACAGTCTAGACAGAGCGCTGACCTATTCAACATCGCACACTTCAGAGCGAAGACCAAGACTACCCAGATACTTGTGAGAGAGCTGCTATACGCAGATGACAGTGCACTGGTCGCCCACTCCGCTGAAGAGATCCAGAGAATAGTGGATGCTTTCTCCGATGCATCAAAGAAGTTCGGCCTGAAGATTAACATCAAGAAGACGGAAGTGCTGTACCAACCCAACTCTACAAGAACCCGAGAGGAAGATATCATGGTTGATGAAACAAACTGAACTCTGTTCCGGAATTCACCTACCTCGGAAGCACTATATCAAGTGATGGACGCATTGATGCTGAAATACAGAGGAGGATGGCCAAGGCTAGCGCATCTTTCGGCCGATTACGCCAGAGACTCTGGAACAACCACCATGTGTCCACGCGGGTCAAAGGCAAGATCTACCGTGCAATTGTGCTATCCACCTTACTATACGGAGCCGAGGCCTGGACAGTGTACAGACGACAGGTGAAAAAGCTGCATGCCTTCATGATGCGACATCTGCGTTCGATCATGAGGCTAACCTGGAAGGACAAAGTGACAAACAAGGAAATACTCGGTCGGATAGGGCTGCCCTCTATGGAAGATCTTCTGATCAAAAAGAATCTCCTGTGGACTGGACACCTCATGAGGATGTCATCAGACAGACTACCAAAGCAGATCCTCTACTCTCAATTGTCTTCTGGTCACAGACAGAGAGGACGCCCTCGTCTCCGGTTCAAGGATACCATCAAGAGAAACCTCAAGCTGAGAGACATAAAGACCGACTCATGGACATCACTCTCACAGCAGAGAACTAAATGGAGTGCGGCGGTCAAGAAATGAAAGCAGTCTTTGTCGCATAGCGACTGACAGCATGATGATGATGACATGCACCGAGGCACGAACGCACGCACGCACGCACGCACGAACGCACGCACGAACGCACGCACGCACGCACTTTAATGGACCTTTCTAATAATGTGCACTTATATTTCCAGTACTGTCTTCTAGTGGTTCAACCTTGTCTCGTACGTTTTGTTTACACCTGACAAATGCACGAAAACTCTGGCTGTCATTTGTGTATGTTACATACTAATTTTGGTTCATAGCGTCTTTTAGATTTCCTAATTCCAGTAGTAGCTGCATTAAGTGCCTCTTTGTAATTTGTGTAAGTCTTCATAAGTTCTACGCCTATAAACCCTCCAAATAAGTGCTACGCCTTAAACAATGGCAAACTACCAAAAATAGTGTTGACGCTACCCATGCCATTGTCGATTATTCCTTAGAGTTCATCCGCAAACACTGCTGTACCCTTTCCACTTAGATGAACACGTCAGCCCTATTAAAACTACTGGTTACAATATGAAGGTTTAATACTCAAACTATGTTCCAACACTAGAAGTTCAAATTATGTTGAACAACAGCTGGTAGAAAAGCGAAGAGCTAAACTGACCGTGCCATTGTATTCAGTTAATCATATAAAAATTAACTCAAGCGTCATCCCCACCCGCCCGCCGGCCCGCCGGCCCGCCGGCCCGCGTGGTCACTGGCTGGTACAAAAGTCTGCCTGGCAACGAGAACCATTGTCACACCTCCCACCCAACACTGGCCCTGCGTGTCGCCCCGCTCAGCGAGTGGGTCACCCTTGGCGAGTTCTCCAGTGACCTCATTTCACCAGACGGCTTAACTCATTGCACTGTCAGTTGAGCTGCTCAGTAATTGTGCGACACGTTGATGGCAGCAGTCGGGAAGAACCGTCTACCATTGCGGAGAGCAGCACTATAAAGCATTGCAAGTTGACTCTTCCGCCATTCAACAAGGATAGTTATTCTGGGAAGTTCAATTTAGAACCTAGCCCGTAGTCGTTTGTCAAATCGATGAACAATTTCAAGATGGCTGCTTCAAGCGTGGACGGTATGATCAAATACATTCGTAATTTGGATTACAAATTCAGGCGATCATGCGACCAGATCAATCTCCTGAATAACAGAATCGACGCCATGCAGTCACGCTTCGACTGCGCCTCCGCTGACAGTCAACGTACGTTCTGCTACAACATTCGATTGCGTCTGGCAACACTTGAGGGCGTACGCAACATGTTTTATGAATACGCCACGAGGGTTGCAGACAAGTTGGAGAGTTTGCAAAGGATGCCAATGGAAGCCGGACAGAACGAATACGAATTTGATGACGTCACCTACGATACGGACGAACACATTGATGACGAAGGCAGCGAAAGTGACAACGCGTGAAATGTGTATCGGGTAGTAAAAACAAACGGTTCTTTTCAGAGCCAACCTAATAATCACAAAAGAGTTGCTACATTTCGTGATTCCGGTCTTTGCTTTTAAACGTTGTGTGCACGTGCGTGCGCGTTATCCCAGAATTTAGAAACGAAGTAGATTGGCAACACAAAAAAAACGATACAAAGACAATAAAATTAAGTTTTATGTTAATGGCCATAGCGATAGAACAATATTCTTCAAATACAAGGGAAGTGGAATAACCAGACAACAGGAAGTGGCAGCAATAACAGAATAATTTATTGAAGAACAATACGGAAACGGAATATTGGAACCTTGATAATACGAGATGGAGAACAACATTGAAATAGTTGTTCCTTAGAGAAAACAAGGGCACCGGTCAGGAAAGAAGCATATATCTAAAAAGGAAATCGGTCATACCCTCCTGATCAAAAACCCTCAATTCAAAATTAACTTCGGACAAAACCCCACAATTCAGTCTACGTTAAACCAATTCTACCTAGATTTATTCAAACTGGAATCAAGTTCTCTGTCTGGAAAAGTGGCTGGTCTGCATACCTGGACATTCATTGCTATATCGTTTAAATGATTGGCATAGTAAAAAAAATAATAGTTAATATAACAGGCCATCCACTTTTGTTTCACCCCAATGGGCGTGTTCTACCCCACTTGGTCTACACCCCTTCCGTTTACTCGCTTATAACCCAACTGGTCTACTGCTTGGGAAAGTTCAAATAATTGCCTTGAACTTGACGGAAAGCTCTCTTTGATATGTGTCGATTGGCTGAATCTGATCTGCACAATGACGGTCAGGGTGTCAGCTCACTCGCAGCTCGTGACATTCACCTAAATTGGGTCAGCTTCAACAGCAGTCTGGAACTGGGTGGACATCTTCTTTGATGTTGACTATAAACCGAAGCCATCACCTGGCCCGTCAGCGTGTACACTTTGATTAACCACAGCAGGTCACTAATTGGGGTTTATCTTCCACAAAGGAATAGACCAATTTGCGCATTCCTTGTTTTGACATTTTGCTTGCCTTTTATATAGTGTAGACGAATCGGGTTTAGACCAAGTTGTGGTTTTGTTCGTATTTATATTAAAGTGAGCGTTACCTTAGTACGGTGGATCTTGCCTATTATCCGAAAATGGCACGACCCAAAAAGGCACATAAAAAGGCACAACCGAGTTTAACAAGATTTAACAAGATTTAACAAGATTGCCATCTCGAACAACAAGTTCCAGATGGCAAGTGGACAAGGAAGCCATTGGCTTATCGAGAGTCCAACAATTTTCTCATCTATGTGTAGCCCGCCCTTATCAGATATCTGTCAATTCTATTTTTAAACATATTCACACTACTAGCATTAACACAATCGTTTGGCAGTTTGTTCCATTCATTTATCACCCTCTGTGAGAATGAGTACTTTCTCATGTCCAACCTACACTGCTCCTTAACTAATGCTCCTTTGTGTCCTCTAGTTCTACTGCCTTCTTTAAGTTTGAAGAACATATTCCTATCAACATCCTCATAACCGTTCACTATTTTAAACACTTCTATTTGGTCTCCTCTTAGTCTCCTGGTCTCTAGTGTTGTCAAACCACATTGTAATAAGCGACTTTCGTAACTAAGGTCTCTTAATTCTGGAATCATCTTAGTTGCTCTTCGTTGTATTCGTTCTAGCTTATCTATTCAGGACACATTTGAGCATGGTACGTTTAAGATTTATTAATGCACTTATAATCAGTTTCGTTTGATTCTTTTTGTTAATCTGAGTTAATACTATAATTTGCTTAAATTATATGTTGACCGTTTTCATTCAGTTATATATTCCACTTATTTGATGTGGACACAGTTGAGAACTCACCATGAACAATTACTTGTTCATTATATTGATGCGATTAAACTTAACACTATTGTGGACACAACGTGTATCTATCGATTCTCAAATATGTAATTTTCGAGTCACAGTTTATATTCAAATGTGCCATTTCGTCCATAATTCAGTTGTTCCGTTATAGTATGTGCCATTTTTGTATGTGCCTATTTCAGGTCGTGCCTTTTTCGGATGCAATATTCTGCCAGCAGGGGAAATATCTATTTGATAAGTCAAATACTTCCTTGTCAACTTGACTTCTGGAGCTATTAGCATGTAGTGGCAATGTGGCTAAATTTGATAAATCAAGTCATTGAACGTAGACTCCAATGAACGTGGCCATTGAACGGGACAATCGGTTCAGCCTTTCGGTTCATCCTTTCCTTTGTCACACCTTGCGGTTTGTGACTACTCAATGGGGCAAAGGTATGTCATTCACAGCTTGAACCTTGTCGCACCTCGCCGCCGCCCGTCACTGTGAATGACCGTGATGACTTCTTCTCGTTGTCACTTGAACGGCTCAGTTGTGGATACTTCGGTGACAGGTTCATCGGGTGACTGTGCTGCCAACAGCCAAAAACATCATCCCGGCGTAATAAATCCTTGCACTTCCTCTGTTTCTGTATTCACCAAGAGCAGTGTTTTTTACAATTTACCCTTTGATCTTGTTGATAAGGTAAGGAGCTGGTGTACACAAACAGAAAGTCATGTCAAAGACCAAATACGTGTAGTTGCGGAGAGTCCAAGGCTCATTTCTTGGAACCGTTTTCTTTCTTATTTATGTAAACTATTATGAACTATTATGAGGGTACAGTTGGATTATATACACATGTATTTGTCACCATGGTATGCAGTATTGGCTAAAAAGCGTGGTTAAATGTTGACACGGCCCACTTTGGCCTCCCTTTTCGAGATTCTAATACGCTAAGTGCTGCTGTCGACGACCTACACGGTCGCTTCAAAAACATTTTAAACTTTCGGATGAAATACGAAAGCCGTTGTCGAAAACCTTCTTCACGGTGAAGTAAAATATTACCCACAGGGGGTAAACGGGTAACCTGTCGACGCCTCACTGAGTTTGTCTGAGGTCTCTATCTGTAAACCCACCAACTCAAAAACACAGCTGTGTTAGTCCTGTGAATGGTTTGAATGGAATATATACCTCATAAAACATACATCAGCTCAAGTCTCAAGTCTCAAGTGGTTTTACTCCAAACAGCCCAAACTTGGGCTAACGCAGGAGTTTGTGGTGGGCTGTGCGCATGCGCTATGTGTGGTACATTCGATTAAAAGACTAGTATCATTAATGTTGCTGAAATGGTTTTTATTTGATAGTTTTATTTATTTTATGTATAGGATGTTTAACGAATTTTTTAATAGGTTGGTTGTGTGTATGGACACTGTCGCTGCCCTGCCACATGCACACATAGACAGTCTCCATACCCACACCCTGGATAAGTTTACGCTAAGCTGTGTTTTAAAGGCAGTTTAGGTGAGGAGGTGTGGTGAAAGGGAGTTCCATAATAGCTTCTTGAAATGATTTTGGGTTTTTTATGTTGGTAATTTTTGATGGAATCATATTCCATATGCGAATGGCTCTGGGATAAAATGAAAAGACCATTGCATTTATACGACACTTGGGGGCTATGTATTGTCCACTGAACGCTGAAACGAGATACGTGGGACTACGGCAAAGATAAACACTATTAGTACTGGAAGGTTTCGAGAGAGAGCTGTAGCACAGACCCGTCGTCACTGGCCGGTTAGCTCAGTTGGTTAGAGCGTCGTGCTAATAACGCGAATGTCGTGGGTTCGATCCCCATATCGGCCAAAATGACAAGTTTTTAAACGCGCGCACACTGTGGTGTAACAAGCCAGTTTAACGGGAACGCATGGTGTCTAGAACATTGCGTTAAAATAATTGGCCTTCAAATTTCATTTTAGATTGTTGTTTGTTAGCGAGTTACCCGAACAAGGGTCTACGTGGTATGTTGTCACATTTACTTATCATTTCTGAACATGCGGCCGATCTGAGTTATCTGTGGGAAAACGTTACATAGCTCATACCAACCTATGGGCCAATCCGCCCCAGAATCTCCTATGCTATAATTTATGCCGTTCGGCTGAGAAATATGTTAAATCCTACGTCCAATCTAACTGGTGTCTATGCCAGTGAAGCAAAATATTGTAAACGGGGGTAAATGTGAAACCTGTCGTGGACTCACACAGCTGGTGGTGTCTAGCTATAATTATAAATGAGTTATTGATGGAAGATATCAGTGGTTGACCCACACAGACAGTATCAGGGTTAGATCTCACGAGACAATACGGCGGCTGAAATGAGACAGTCATGTTGACAGACAGATTTTGTCGATGAGGGATTGGTTCATGCTTCCGAGTAATTAAACGATCACAATCTTGTGTGATCGATTATTTTCGATTATATACAAAATTATGCTGAATATCGTTCCCGTTCCCGAGTTATCTGAACTCGCAGGAAATCTTGTGGACGACGACACCCAATGTCGCCACAGCACGGAGTACGGATAATCGAGGCTAGTTATGACGTCAAAACGTTTTTGACTTTTTGATTATTCCAAGTAACTATTATTGACAAAAAGTGACCTAACCGACCTGACTGATAACAATATCATTTTCCTGAATGTTATAATCTGATTTGTTTTTTACCGATATTATCGATATTTAACATAGTAGCATAATAATATGAAAAATGTCAAACAATAATATCTTCAAATGGCGCAAATTTTTAAATGCGACGTTTTGTAGATTTTGCCAATTATCCAAAATGGCACATTAAAAAAGGCCAAGTTTTATTCAAATGCGCCATTTTTGTCCTTAACGGTATTGCCTGTCTTGGTTGGAGAACCATTGTCACACCTTTCGGTTTGTGACTGCTGACTGGGATAACGGTATGTCATTCACTGCTTGGACCTGATCGCACCTTGTCGCCGCCCGTCACTGTGAATGACCGTGATGATTTATTCTCGTTGTTACTTGAGCGGCTCAGTTGTGGATACTTCGGTGACAGGTTTATCGGGTGACACTGTGTTGCCAACAGCCAAGATCATCATCCCGGCGCTATAAATCCTTGCACTTCCTATGTTTCTGTATTCATCAAGCAACGGTTCGTTCTGGAAACAAGTCGACAGCAGATATCGTGATTCCTAGTACTTGGATATTATTGGTATCGAAAGGTGGTTAAATTACATTAACGGTAGAAAAGAAGATCGTTACAAGTGTAAGATTGTGAGCAATTTCGAAATGGCTGATCCAAGCATCGAAGGGGTGATCGCAGAAATCCGTACTTTGGATCACAAGTTCAGGCGATCCTGCGACCAGATTAATCTCTTGAATAACAGAATCGACGCAATGCAGTTACGCTTCGACTGCGCCTCCGCTGACAGTCAACGTACTTTCTGCTACAACATTCGATTGCGTCTGGCAACACTTGAGGGCGTACGCAACATGTTTTACGAATACGCCACGAGGGTTGCAGACAAGTTGGAGATTCTGCAGCGGATGCCAATGGAAGCCGGACAGAACGAATACGAGTTTGAAGACGTCGTCTATGATACGGCCGAAAGAACTGAAAGTGAAAGCAGTGAGAGTGACGACGCGTGAAATGTGTGTCGGATTGCAAAAACAAACGGTTCTTCTCAGAGCCAATCTATTCATCTCAAAAGAGTTGCTATGTTTCGAGATTTCGAACCTTGATTTTGTTTGTAATGTGAGTAGGGTGGTTATTTGTCGTACCTATGTATATCACATCAATTAGAAACAACTAAGCCTGTTTAATATGTAGTTCAAGAGAAAATGTCATTACATTTTATTTTAAGAGGTGTTGTTGATGTTGATGGTAAAGTTCGCAGGTGCACCGGTTCACCAGTAGTATTCGATATAATGGATTAATGAGCGTGCTGTACCTATAAGCACCATCTCACAAGTACATAGACGCTCGTTATCTCGACCGCGGGGCAGTCCGGTGACCCGTGCAGTCGGAACGCCTAACTGGCGTGCGCGCGTACATGTTACTCCTTTCACGAGAAACGACGTGGTCTTATCCGGTCTTTCAACAGCATATGAGGCTCACAATAGAAAATGCACATCAAAAGAAAACGGGGCGATGTCAAACACAACATGTATTGTTATAGGGGACTCTTTTCACTCGATTTGTTTTTGTATAGGCACATGTTACAGCAAGTGGCTGTGGTAAAACCCCAGATATAGTAAGATAATAATATGGTCTCGTGAGCAACCGCGATATCATTGTCACCTGCGTCAATTTGTTCTTAGACCCAAAGGTAAACTACATTGGTCTACACCTAGATAGGAAAAGGTAAGAGCAAGAGGGGATGTGAGAACGTGGCATGAAGATGTTGCATTCCAAAATTATCACGTGGCGGACTCTTGCTTTCAACATCGACTATACAATATGGGCGCATCGGCTCAGCAAATATCAACAGAGGTGGACCAAAGGTAGCCAAGAGATCAAAACTTACTCGGTTCACGTGGGCCCTAGTCTCCAGTTAGAGAGCTGATTGAGGTAAGTGTCCTAAAACCGCTACAGAGACCAATCCGCGCCAAGACTTCTGTACTGTTTCACCACGGATCGGTGGTCAAGTGTAATGCGCACATATATGAAGGCCGCTCGGCCGCAGCAAGACTCACAACGATAAGGGCCGTGTAGTCGAGACACGACACTTGAGGTCAGACTCCACTGTGCGTCAGCAGAACGTGAACCATGAATACAGCCGCTTGTTGTGAGTCAGGGTATTTTAGTTATCGGAGAAAGAGTGCAACCAAACCAGGGATGTGGCAATTATGTGATTCCCGTGGAAACGTGGGTTAAGATGGCGCCAATTCTGCCGATGATTCAAACAGCAACGTTTCTGGCTTTGTCAGAATCAGATAATGACAATGAATGTCAAGAATGCGTCTTCATGGTTGAGTGTTTCTACAATCACAGAAAACGTAATAATATACAATTAAATTTTATGCGCCTTGGACCTATATGTCTTTTGATTTGTTTGGTGAAGCGCTGTAGTATATTTGATCATTAAGTACTTTAGAAAGTCAATGGGTTGTCATATAACGTAATAATGTATATTAGTGTTCTATTCATGCATTGTCGTGTAATCAAATGTGGGATTCTAGTAGGCCTATTGGTGCTTAACGCTACTAGAAGTGTGTGGGATCAAGTGGTGTCAATAATGATCTGGTAGCATGATTAAATTGGGTTTCTTTTATTCCGACAATGGCTGCCCACTGTCCGATTATATAATCATTTGGTCAAACCGATGATCGATTATGAAAATCAAACTAATTCCCAACGCTACTTCTACCTATCGAAAGTTTTGGGAATAAAAAGTCGCTTCAAAAATATAATTTCAGGAACAGTCCTTGTGATTTTTCAACCGCTAGGCGCATGTACATAATATTGTTTAATTCTGACTTGTCTTTGTCTCGTGCATCCTATGGACAAAGTGTCTTTACAAACACTTATAAATAATGTGGTGGACGAATGTTTGGGGTAGAATCTTTAGATGCCACATATTGTCCACAACGTCAACAGCTCACATCGTATAACAAGTGGATCTACCGGTGTGTGGTTTCATGTGTCGCCTCCGTATTTTTAGCAGTATTTTACAAACTATCCTGCACTTTGAAAAGAACTTGACACGAAACCAATTCGGGTGTCACGTCGACCTAATAGCAAACATCACGGCATTAAATTATTGATATATTTCGTTTTGTTGTAAAAAAATCATCATAACCAACAACACGACCACCATCACCATCATTATAATTATTAATGAAGCTTTTATGCAGTGTTGTAACCAGACAACGATAACATTGTCTGCGTCATCACGTTTGTGCTAAATCGTGATTTATCCGATCGTTCTTCCAGTGACCATACAACCACCACCACCAAGTATGTCAGACGTGAACAAACCATTGACGCTGGGCGCCAGTGATATCGACCCGCGTGGTGTCGCTGATGGGGGCGATGATCTTGCCACACTTGTCCGCCATTCGAAGGGCCTCACTCGTGTCGCTGCTAATCGATTCTGGGAGGACCGCCTGCGTTTCGTCCCCAGCGCCTCCAGCGATCAACTGGCGCAACTTGTGAACTTCATATCCAAGGAACACTAACACGTGGCATGCGTGCGCGCCGCTCACGAGCAGGCTAGCGGTCAGCCGTCGACTCACGACCACACGAATGACACGTGGTACATGTTCGTCACAGTGTTCGTCTTTTCCATGCAACTGAAGGAACTCGTCTCTGATGTCATTCGAGCGAACGAAAGAAGTGCCGACGGCCGACAACGTCCTGGAGATGGAGCTGGACAGACTGGCTCGGAGCCAGCAGAAGAACGGCGGGGTGTACAACTGGGAACAGATGGAGCGGTTCCTTCCAAAGTGGCCGCGCCACCTGGTGGACATGCAGAAGGAGCTGACGCAGCAGTATAAAGACTACTGCCAACAGTACAGCTCGCTTGACCAGCGCGCACGGCAACAACTCCAGTGCTGACGTTGTGGCGACAAACCACGAACGTTGACGTAATATTTACCTAGACGAAAGTCGCTGTTTTTTATTCTTCCGCTTCTTTTTATTGCTAATCTTCAACACAGTGAATATGTGGACACGTTTCAACTGAACATGCGATCATTCTAATTGGATTTTTATTAATTTATATGTATCCAATCAAACGTTAATTAAAGAAAAGCGTTGGTGCATTTTCGTGTCAGTAACTTTATTGGAGTTTTGTGATCATCAAAGCTGACTGGCAGAACCTCTGGATCTGGACTGAAGCAAAAATCCAAATATCTTTTTTACAACTACATTATTGCGTGAACATTTTTATCGCGAAACACGGTGCTCGCGAAGGGCGTGCATTATATTGAATTTTTTAGTTCCATAAAAGTGAAAAAGTTCACATAGACTAGTAGATCCAACAAAAGGAAACATGATCACTTTGATCGTAAAATGTCGGACCTAGCCTTGAAAACGGTCTCCTACTAGAGACGTAATGCCTCTCCTCATACAACTACCTCTACACATATCACATGATCAAACAGTACATTTACTTCCACGACTAGCAATGTGTATAACGAATGAGTATACAACAGTCCTTCAATCTGGTATATTAAAAATGGGTGGTTATCAGGGTGGTAAACTTTTCATATATACTTATAAATAAGGAAGATGGGTAGGGAACGTCATTGTGTTTACTTTTTGGAAATGTGGTTGCCAAAACAGGAACAAAAGTTACATTTGTCTTTTTAATTTTCCAGTTCAATGTAATTTATTGGTAATTAATAGTATACAATGAGTACATCTAACTATGTTGACGGATCAGTAACTCGTGGTAGTTGCTGGTCCGGCTGACTAGACCCTTATGGGGGCCGAGGTAGAAAACTGGAAAGCAGTGATATTGATCTATGGATCTGTTGATTTGTTGAACTGGTGATCTGGTGATCTGTTGATCTGTTGAAGTATTGATTGACTTATCAGTGCGACGATGCGCTCTAGTATATTTGATATAAATTAGATTAATTCGCACTTCAATGATACCTCGAGGAAAACGTTTTTGTGCACAACCACAGTATTACGTCACTGTGCCATCATATAACGTGTGAAATTATAATCGCGTATATCAACGTTTGAATCATATATTGTCGTATAATAAACTAATAACGCGAATGTCGTGTGTTCCGTCCTCATGAAAGTATATTTTAAAAGATTTTACAATTTACACTTTGACCTTGTTGATCACCTGATTTAGATTTTTTTCTGGACAAACTACAACACTAACGTGTAAGAGAAATCATATTAACCCTCAGTATATAATTTACAAACTTAGTTAAAATCACCACTAACATTTATGCCCCTTTAACTAACGGATTGTGACCAAACACTAAATAATAATAAGGAAAAAAAGAAGAAATATTAATGAAAATCTGAGGTAATTATGTACACCAGTTTCTTTACCCATCTACAAACCACAGAGAACGACATGTAATCTTTGTAAATTTGACGTTTGATGCTTTATTTGTGTTCTAGATACGTTGAATACTGTTCAACAATAACTATGCACTGACGTTTATACTAAACATATAATAAATAATAATAAAAAAATCATAATAATATAAGTTGTGATATTGAGAGTGAAATAGAGGATAAATATTATACATATACTGGTCTTTTATACGATATATATTTTATACAATGCAATATATAAAATATACAAGGGAAAATTAAAGGCTATACAGTTGAGAATAATACTATAAAAATATTGCAACACGTAAGGAGCTGGTGTACACAAACAGAAAGTCATGTCAAAGACCAAATACGTGTAGTTGCGGAGAGCCCTAGGTTCATTTCTGGGAACCTTTTTCTTTCTTATTTATGTAAACTGTTATGAATTCTTACAAAAAAAGGTAGAGTTAGATTATATGCAAATGTATTTGTCACCGTGGTATGCAGTATTGGCTAAAAGGCATGGTTAAATGTTGACCTTTGAAAAGAAAGTCTAAATCCGCTTGTCACAACATACCCCGGGAACACTGACACAATAACGTGTTGTGACGGGGAGAGTAGCATCTAGGACATTGCATTTAAATAGACGGTCTTCCCCGCTGTGTTCAGATTGTTGTCTTGACCCAAGCCAAGGGTTGACGCACACAGCCAACAGTCAGGGTTGTGCACAACTTAGAATTTGTTAGCACCATTTTAAAATCCATTAACAAACTAATGCTTCTAAACGCTTGCACAATAAAATAGGTAATTGAGGTCTGGGTTCGTATTGTTTTGTGAAATTTCAACACCCCTGACAGTCGACAGTATTCATTCATTTATCATTTCCGATAATGCCGCCGACCAGTGGCGGGGGGTCGGGGGTGGGGTCGGGGGGAGGAGGGGGGGCATTGGGTCATGGTCCCCTTTGGTCTCCCCTTTTCGAGATTCTAATACGCCAAGTGCTGCTGTCGACGACCTACACGGTCGCTTCATAAAATGTTAAACTTTCGGATGAAATACGAATGCCTTTGTCGAGAACCTTCTTCACGGTGAAGTAGAAGATCACTCACAGGGGTAAACGGTTAACCTGTCGACGCCTCACCGAGTTTGTCTGAGGTCTCTATCTGTAAACCCAGCAACTTAATAAAACACATATGTGTTAGTCCTGTGAATGGTTTGAATGGAATATATACCTCATAAAACATACATCAGCTGAAACGAGATACGTGAGACTACGGCCAAGATAAACACTATTAGTACTGGAAGGTTTCGAGAGAGAGCTCTAGACCCGTCGTCACTGGCCGGTTAGCTCAGTTGGTTAGAACGTCGTGCTAATAACGCGAATGTCGTGGGTTCGATCCCCATATCGGCCAAAATGACCACTTTTTTTAAAAGCGCGCACGCAATTGTGTAACAAGCCAGTTTAGCGGGAACATGGTGTCTAGAACATTGCATTAAAATAATTGGCCTTCAAGTTTCATTTTAGGTTGTTGTTTGTTGGCGAGTTACCCGAACAAGGGTCTACGTGGTATGTTGTCACATTTACTTCTCATTTCTGAACATGCGGCCGATCTGAGTTATCTGTGGGAAAACGTTACATAGCTCATACCAACCTATGGGCCAATCCGCCCCAGAATCTCCTATGCTATAATTTATGCCGTTCGGCTGAGAAATATGTTCAATCCTACGTCCAATCTAACTGGTGTCTATGCCAGTGAAGCAAAATATTGTAAACGGGGGTAAATGTGTAACCTGTCGTGGACTCACACAGCTGGTGGTCTCTAGCTATATAAATGACTTATTGATGGAAGATATCAGTGGTTGACCCACACAGACAGTACCAGGGTTAGATCTCACGAGACAATACGGCGGCTGCAATGGGCCAGGCAAGGTGAAAGAGATTAATCGATTCTGACGATAATGGGTTGGTGCATGCTTCCGATCAATTAATGGATCACAATCTTGTGTGACCGGTTATTTTCGATTACATAAAAAATCATGCTGAATTTCGTTCCCGTTCCCGAGTTATGTGAACTCGCAGGAAATTTTGTGCGCGACGATAAACAGTGGCGCCACAGCACGGAGTATGGATAATCGAGGCTAGTTATGACGTCAAAAAGTTTTTAACTTCTTTATTATTCCAAGTAACTATCATTCAAAAAAAGTGACCTAACCGCCCTGACTTATAACAATATCATTTTCCTGGAGGTTGTATGTCATAATCTGATTTGTTTATTACCGATATTATCGGTATTTAACAAAGTAGCGTAATAATGTGGAAACGCATCTGGCAATATCTTCGAATGGCGCAAATTTTTAAATGCGACGTTTGGTAGATTTTGTCAATGATCCGAAAATGGCACATTTAAAAAGGCAAATAAAATGGCATATATTATCATGACACATCAGAGGTAAAAACGAAAATGGCACTTTTGATCATGTTATATTTAATATGTATTATTGCACTTATAATCCGCTGTGAGTTTCGTTTAATCTTCTTTGTTAATTGAGATGCAGGAGAGATTTCCGTTAAATTAGATGTAGAATGTTTTATTTAATTAGATTTTCCACTAGTTTGACGTGGGCACAGTTGAGATCTCACCATGGATAATTAAAGTTTTTAATATTTTGATGTGATTAAACTGAACAATGTCGTGGACACAACGTGCGAGTAACGATATCCAAATGTGTTATTTTTGTCAACTTTTATTTCTTTGGCAAGTCACAGTTTTTATTCAAATGTGCCATTTTCGTCCTTAATTCAATTGTGCCATTTTTGTATGTGTCGTTTTCGTATGTGCCATTTTTGGTCGTGCCTTTTTCTCGGATGTGCCTTTCAATAGAACAACATTCTGCCAACAGGGGACACATTTGTCAGATAAGTCAATTACTTCCTTGTCCACTTGCCTTCTGGAGCTATTTGCTTGTGGTTGCAATCTTGGCAAATTTGTGAAATCAAACAAACGTAGACTTTGGTACGCTCGTCGCTGAACGGGGCAATTGAACGGGACAAACAGTTCAGCCTGTCTTGGTTGGAGAATTATTGTCACACTTTACGGTTTGTGACCGCTGAGTGGGACAACGGCCTGTCATTCACTGCTTGGACCTGATCGCACATTGTCGCACCTTGTCGCCGCCCGTCACTGTGAATGACTTATTCTCATTGTGACTTGAGCGGCTCAGTTTTGGACACTTCGGTGACAGGTTCATCGAGTGACACTGTGTTGCCAACAGCCAAGAACATCCCGGAGTAATAAATCCTGGCACTTCCTCTGTTTATGTGTTCACCAAGCAGCAGTTCGTTCTGGCATAAGCCCACAGCACGTATCGTGAGTTCTAATACTTGGATATCATTGGAATCGAAAGAGGGTTCAATTGTGTTCACGGGAGAAAAGAAGTTTGTACCAAGTGTAAGATTGTGAGCAGTTTCGAGATGGCTGATCCAAGCATCGAAGGGGTGATCGCAGAAATCCGAACTTTGGATCAAAAGTTCAGGCGTTCCTGGGACCAGATCAATCTCTTGAATAACAGAATCGACGCCATGCAGTCACGCTTCGACTGCACCTCCGCTGACAGTCAACGTACGTTCTGCTACAACATTCGATTGCGTCTGGCAACACTTGAGGGCGTACGCAACATGTTTTACGAATACGCCACGAGGGTTGCAGACAAATTGGACAGTCTGCAGCGGATGCCAATGGAAGCCGGACAGAACGAATACGAGTTTGAAGACGTCGCCTACGATACGGACGAACACACTGATGACGAAGGCACCGAAAGTGACGAAGCGTGAAATGTGAAAAACAAACGATTCTTCTCAGAGCCAACCTTAGTGGACAGTCTACAGCTCCTGCTGTTGAAATCTGGACATATCAAGACCGAGTTGAAAGGCGTCGTCTACGATACGGCCGAACAAACTGAGGCTGAAGGCAGTGGGAGTGACGACACGTGTGTCGGACTGTAAAGAACAAACTGAGGCTGAAGGCAGTGGGAGTGACGACACGTGTGTCGGACTGTAAAGAACAAACTGAGGCTGAAGGCAGTGGGAGTGACGACACGTGTGTCGACTGTAAAGAACAAACTGAGGCTGAAGGCAGTGGGAGTGACGACACGTGTGTCGGACTGTAAAGAACAAACTGAGGCTGAAGGCAGTGGGAGTGACGACACGTGTGTCGACTGTAAAGAACAAACTGAGGCTGAAGGCAGTGGGAGTGACGACACGTGTGTCGGACTGTAAAGAACAAACTGAGGCTGAAGGCAGTGGGAGTGACGACACGTGTGTCGACTGTAAAGAACAAACTGAGGCTGAAGGCAGTGGGAGTGACGACACGTGTGTCGGACTGTAAAGAACAAACTGAGGATGAAGGCAGTGGGAGTGACGACACGTGTGTCGACTGTAAAGAACAAACTGAGGCTAAAGGCAGTGGGAGTGACGACACGTGTGTCGACTGTAAAGAACAAACTGAGGCTGAAGGCAGCGGGAGTGACGACACGTGTGTCGACTGTAAAGAACAAACTGAGGCTGAAGGCAGTGGGAGTGACGACACGTGTGTCGACTGTAAAGAACAAACTGAGGCTGAAGGCAGTGGGAGTGACGACACGTGTGTCGGACTGTAAAGAACAAACTGAGGCTGAAGGCAGTGGGAGTGACGACACGTGTGTCGACTGTAAAGAACAAACTGAGGCTGAAGGCAGTGGGAGTGACGACACGTGTGTCGGACTGTAAAGAACAAACTGAGGCTGAAGGCAGTGGGAGTGACGACACGTGTGTCGACTGTAAAGAACAAACTGAGGCTGAAGGCAGTGGGAGTGACGACAAGTGTGTCGACTGTAAAGAACAAACGGTTCTTCTCAGAGCCAACCTAATCATCTCAAAAGAGTTGTTATGTTTCGGGATTTCGATCCTTGATTTTGTTTGTTATGTGAACAAGGGGTTATGTTTCGTGCGTTTTTGTATCCCATTATAGACAAACGACTAAACCGTCTCACAAGTACGTAGACGCTCGTTGTCTCTAACGCGAGGAAGTCCGGTGACCCGTGCAGTCGGAACGCCTGCATGCGTACACGTCACCCATTTCATGAGAAACGACGTGGTCTTATCCGGTCTTTCAACAACATATGAGACTCACAATAGAAGGTGCATATCAAAATAAAATGGGGCGATGTCATACACAATATGTGTTGTTATAGGGGACTCTTTTGGACCCGATTTGTGTTTGTAACCCAGATGTTACAACAGGCAAATGGCTGTGGCAAAAACCCAAATATAGCAAACTAATTGCCTGAACATGGATTTCATCATCTGATGCAAAAACGAGTTTATAAATGTCATGGATTCGTCAAATGCATACACTATTAGTTTCGGAAGTAAACTAACCACTGTCCAAGACTTAGACCCTGGCAATGACAATCTTCGGTTGCACCACAGAAAGCAATGTTTATGTTGCATTCCGAAGGATGTCTAATCAACTATGGTCTCATGAGCAACCGCGACGTGTGTCAAATAATAGAACGCAACGACGAAACTTACATGCCCCAAGTAACCCCACTGATAATTGCCCCCAGTAACAACGCTGCCACTAGCTGCACAGCGCGAAACTCGCCCGACCGAGAAAAACCCACCGAGGTCGGTTTCGATGACGCGTTGTACGGATGAGTAAACTAACGAGTCAACAAGGCTATTTCTGTCGAGGACGGTTGCCGCTAAGAAATAACAAACCGTTAAATCAGCTACAACTAAGTATGATCGATAGCGGTGGTAATTGACTAATTTAATACTATTTGTGGAAATTATTACTGGCAGGAATATTCACATGTGAACATATTGTTTGTGTTTTGTAGCATTAACGTCATCGCAAACTCGTTTACGTTAATTCGCCTACTCCTACTTCTCCTACTCCTACTTCGCCTACTCCTACTTCTCCTACTCCTACTTCGCCTACTCCTACTTCGCCTACTCCTACTTCGCCTACTCCTACTTCGCCTACTCCCACTTCGCCTACTCCTATTTTGCCTACTCCTATTTCGCCTACTCCTACTTCGCCTACTCCTACTTCGCCTACTCCTACTTCGCCTACTCCTACTTCTCCTACTCCTACTTCGCCTACTCCTACTTCGCCTACTCCTACTTCGCCTACTCCTACTTCGCCTATTCCTACTTCGCCTACACCTACTTCGCCTACTCCTACTTCTCCTTCTCCTACTTCGCCTACTCCTACTTCGCCTACTCCTACTTCGCCTACTCCTACTTCTCCTACTCCTACTTCTCCTACTCCTACTTCGCCTACTCCTACTTCTCCTACTCCTACTTCTCCTACTCCTACTTCCCCTACTTCTCCTACTCCTACTTCGCCTACTCCTATTTCGCCTACTCCTACTTCTCCTACTCCTACTTCGCCTACTCCTCCTACTCCTACTTCGCCTACTCCTACTTCGCCTACTCCTACTTCTCCTACTCCTACTTCTCCTACTCCTACTTCGCCTACTCCTACTTCTCCTACTCCTACTTCGCCTACTCCTACTTCGCCTACTCCTACTTCGCCTACTCCTACTTCGCCTACTCCTACTTCGCCTACTCCTACTTCTCCTACTCCTACTTCGCCTACTCCTATTTCGCCTACTCCTACTTCGCCTACTCCTACTTCTCCTACTCCTTCTTCGCCTTCTCCTACTTCCCCTCTTCCTACTTCGCCTACACTTATACTATTCCTACTACGCCTACTCCGATACTACGATAGCTCGCCCACTTTTCACTCCCTGATATCAGTGTGTTTTTCACACTATATTATTTGACTGTGATTCATTTTATCAGTGTTAATCAAATTAACAATTAGATGTTATCATTATAAAACAATTGGTAATAATTAATGGGTCACGCTAACCTGTATAGTGCACAATAACTAACTACGGTATCACAATAGCATGCATAGCAAAATAAGATGCTAAACCTTTGCACTAATTTGTTACATGCAGTCAGAAACCAAAAAATAAATATTATATGTGTTTTTGCCATATGGTGGCCAGTAACATATCATTGTCCCCTGCGTCAATTTGTCGCTACACCCACAGGTATACAAACCACCAGTTGGCACATTGCTCCACATCTGGAGAGGAAAATACAAGAGTAAGTGCGGCGTGACACCGTCGCACGAAGGTGTTACGTTCCAAACATATCACGGACTCATGCGTTCAACATCGACTCTACAGTGTGGGCGCATCGGCTCAGCAAATATCAACTCAGATTGACCAAAGGTAGCGAACATGTCAGGACTTATTCGGTTCACGTGGGCCCGAGTCTCCAGTTAGAGAGTTGACTGAGGTAAGTGCCCTGGGTCTCAGTGTTTACTGCCGTGGACCCCCATGTGGCGTTACGCTTTCGTTTCCATATGATCGTTACTAAATGTTTCACTTTCCTAGTAAACAAGGCGAGTTCTTGACCAGGCACCCAACGACGTATTAATAAACAATACTGGTGGATCAGTGCCACGTTTGTGGAAATAATGCTCGCATTATGACGGTTTCGATGCACACGTAAACATTTTACCGAGGTCAATCCGCGCTAAAGAAAATACTAATGGTTCACCACGGACCAATGGTGAACCAAGCATAATGCGCAGTTATGTGAGTCAACGATACACGTTCAAAACTCCGCACCTCGAAAGTAGTTTTATAATTCGTCACCGTGCTGCCACCAGACCATTGTAATATCACATACAGGCCTATAAAGACCGCTCGGACCCAGAAAGATAACTCACGTCGACAAGGTCCGTACAGTCGAGACTCGACACTTGAGGTAAGACATCACTGGCGTCTGTGGAATGTGGACCACGAATACAGCCGCTTGAAGTGAATCAGGATATTTTAGTTATCGGAGAAATAATGCAACCAAACCAGGGATGTGGCAAACATGTGACCCCGTGGAAATGTGGGTCAAATTGTAGGGGTGCGGCCGATGTCCTGTGTAGTGTTCTAAATGGACCCCCATGCAAACGGTTGTGGTGAATTAGGGTATTTCCTTTATCGGACAAATAGTGGAAACAAACCAGGGATGTGGCAAACATGTGACCCCTTGGAAATGTGGTTCACATTCGTGCCAATTCTGCCGAATGCACAGCTGCCACCATTGTAAGGGGCCGCCGTCTCCTTAAATACGAGGACGATTCAAACAACAGTGTTTATGGGTTTGTCAGAGTCAGAAAATAACAATGGATGTCGAGAAGTTGAATGCGTCTTCATGGTTCAGTGTTATCACAATCGAGGAAACGTTATAGTAAGCAATTCACTCTTAGGTGCTTTGGACCTATGTATATTTTGGTCTGTGTGGCGACGCGCTGTAGTATGTTTGATAGTTAAATTGCGTCGTAATATAACGTCTGAAACAACAAGGGTGTATCTCAGTGATATTGACAGATATATCAGTGTTGTATTAAATAATAACACAGTGTTAATAATAAAGAGTGTAATAAATTGCGGGATTCTACCAAGCATAATATTGACAGATATCTGATAAGGGCGGGTTGTTTTACCAACTGTCCGCCGCTCAGACCTCCTGCAGTTTGAAGAGAACTTGAAAAGAAGCCAATTCTAGAGTCACCTCGTCACATCACAGCATCAAATTGCTGATATATTTCGTTTAGTTAACACAAATCAACACAACCAACAACACGATGACCACCATCATCATTCTAATTATTAATACAGCTCTTACGCAGGATTGTAACTACACAACGATACTGTTGTCTGCGTCATCACGTTTGTGCTAAATCCGATTGTTCTTCCAGTGACCGTACAACCACCACCACCAAGCATGTCAGACGTGAACAAACCATTGACGCTGGGCGCCAGTGATATCGACCCGCGTGGTGTCGCTGATGGGGGCGATGACCTTGCCACACTTGTCCGCCATTCGAAGGGCCTCACTCGTGTCGCTGCTAATCGATTCTGGGAGGACCGTCTGCATGGCGCCCCCAGCGCCTCCAGCGATCAACTGGCGCAACTGGCAAGCCTCGTCTCCCAAGAACACAAACACGTGGCATGCGTGCGCGCCGCTCACGAGCAAGCTAGCGGTCAGCCGTCGACTCACGACCACACCAAGGACACGTGGTACATGGTCGTCACAGTTCTCGTCTTCTCCATGCAGCTGAAGGAACTGGTCTTTGACGTCATGGATGATATCATCGGGGAACACGTGACCGCCGAGCCGCACCACGAGGCGTACTTCGAGCGAACGAAAGAAGTACCGACGGCCGACAAAGTCCTGGAAATGGCGCTGGACAGACTGGCTCGGAGCCAGCAGAAGATTGGCGGGGTGTACAACTGGGAACAGATGGAGAGGTTCCTTCCAAAGTGGCCGCGCCACCTGGCGGACATGCAGGAGGAGCTGATGCAGCAGTACAAAGACTACTGCCAACAGTACAGCTCGCTCGTCCGGCGCGCATGGCAACAATTGCTGTGATGACATTATGGCGACATGCCACGAACGATGACTTAATATTTACCTAGATGAACGTCACTGTTTTTTTTTTATCTTTCCTCTTCTTTTTTATTGCTAAGCTTCAAAACAGTCAGTATGCTGACACGTTTCATTTGAACTTGCGATCATTTTAATTGATTTTTTTTTAGCAATTTGCATGTATCCAATAAAACTTTATATAAAAGTAAGCGTTGGTTTTGGTTCGCTAACTTTATTGGAGTTAGCGTGACCTGTTTCCGACGTCATGATTGTATTGTTTCGTTGCCTCTGCCTCAAACAAGGGGTAAACTGGTAAGTTGTCGTCGACTCACTGAGTTTTCAAGAGGTAAACCCACTAACCTTATAAAATACACCGGTGAAAGGTTTGATTAGTGTTGATGCCTTAAGAATAATTATATAATATATAATTGTAACATGTACTTATTGTTAGGTAACTATGATTGCTGCACAACAAATAGTGTTTATGGCACTGAAATAATAATAGTTGTATAATTCACTCAATATGTCTTCGGAATGCCCCATTTTCCGCCTAATTTATAATATATTGTTTATATTAAAAAACTCTAAATCCCTCCCAAAAAGATCAGTACTTGAGTAAACATTGCGTCACTTAAGTTAAGTTAGTTAAGAACAGTTGTGATTAAAATAGCAATGACTGACTTCATCCTTTATTCAATAACAAAATAGTATAACACATAGAAATTGACGCAGATAGAATTATCAAACGTTTCACCGCACTGCAACATCGATCGTCATTTGTGAATCTCTTCTAATGACTTCAAATTCACATTTATTATCAGCAGGAAGACAGATAATACTGTGAACACATTGAGTTACCTTTGATGGTCCAGTTCTACGGACGACTAGATGATGATAATGATGACGACGATTAGTCACACACGCACACACGCACGCACGCACGCACGCACGCACGCACGCACGCACGCACGCACGCACGCACACACACACACACACAGTACAGGCTTAGTTTCCAGTGAGACAGATTGTAAAGATATTTGTGAAAAGAAGGTAGCTCCAACCGTTCTGTGATTTATTGTACTAGAATTTGTTACGCAGAATTTGTAGAGATATAATTCGCATCGTGTATCAGAACATTGCGTAGACGTGCATAAACCCTCTTATTTATGTATCGCAACACGATCACTGGCAGATATCACGAAAACAGGCCGAGTTCACTAGGGCCGAGATCCCGATAAGCCGAGATCATCATGATTCATATGTCATAAGACGTACGGCGGCTGAAATTAGACACGAGGGATTACGGCTAAAATAAAGTTAGTACTGGAAGGCTCGGGGAGCGAGAACCGTCGTCACTGGCCGGTTAGCTCAGTTGGTTAGAGCGTCGTGCTAATAACGCGAATGTCGTGGGTTCGATCCCCATATCGGCCATAGCGAGATCTTTTCTCAAACGCACGCACACAATTATGTAATAAACCAGGCGAGGGCAGCGTATAGCGTCTAGAACATTGCACAAAATAGGTGGCCTTATCCGTTGAATATCACATTTACTTCTCATTTCTGATCATGCGGCCGATCTAGCACGAAGGGATCGAAATAATATTGCACGTACACAAACGTTTCCCTCCCAATGAGGCCCAGTCCTCCACACACATTCATGGTTTAAAAAAAATCATGATTTAAAAAAAAAAAATTTTAATCGATTTTTTATACGATAACAAATACGATAATAAAAAATATTTCCGTTTTCCTTTCATAATTTATTAGTTGTACAGTAATATTGCAGCCTAGATTCAACATAATTTAAAATAAAACCACACACCGTCCTGCTTTCGACCAGACACTTGTCATCTGTTGTATTTATTTTTTTCATTATGGCCAGCAGCTCTTGTAGGTTGTGAAGGTCAGTGCACTGGACTAACTGGAGCCATCTGTGTATTTACTTTCTGGCTGATAGGGATGGGAAATCGATACAAGGCTCACACCTCCCTATGTCCCAATCCGCCACAGAATCCCCTATGCTATTATGTATGCCTTTCGGTTGTAACCTGTGGGGATCATGCCTCAGTTAGACTTTCTGGTATGTTACGAATGTAGGGCACTGCAATTTTAGATATGTGTAATTTAAAAAAAATTCATATCATCTGACATAACTGCATTTGAGCAGACACATCGGCAAGTTTACTGGTAGAACATGTTAGCAGTGTAACCGTGGATTTTTAGATGATTTAAATAGGCGGAAGGATTTTTGGCAATTTTTTCGCCACAAGGCACGTGTAGATAGTAATTTATGCAGAAATTGGTAAATGTTGACGGGTATGGTATGTTCAGCCGTTTTAAAAGAAAAAAACACAACCATCATGTCAATGAGATGATGACAATGACAGGAAAGAAGTTTCAGAATTTTTGATGGTCCCATTTTCTTATAATCGTGCAAAACGTTAACATGGTCGCCAATGGGAAACGTAACAGTAGGCTGCACCCTGTGATGGATTCACACAGCTGGTGGTCTCTATCTATACACTTCGGTGACAGGTTCTTCGTGTGACACTGTGTTACCAACAGCCAAGAACATCATACCGGGGCTATAAATCATTGCACTTCCTCTGGGTCGGTATTCAACAAGCAACCTACTCGTCACAAAAGAGTTGGTTCATTTTGTGAGTCAGGTCTTTGCTTTTTAAGTGGCGGGTACTGTGTGGTCGTTTCACTGTGTATGTGTGCGTGCGTGCGTGCGTGAGTGCGTGCGTGCGAGCGTGATAAATGAAAATTGAGAAATGAAATGGATTGACAACGGAAGAGTCCACTAGATAAAAGAAGAAAATTTAGTTTAATGGTAATAACATAGTAATGCACATAATTATAGAAACATGTCCTTGAAACGCAAGGAAGATCGAACAACTAGACAACAAGAAGTGGCAGCGAAAACATAAAATCATATGAAAGAACAAGATGGAAACGGAATATTGGAACATTGACAATATTAGATTGAGAACAGCATTGGAACAGTTGTTCCTTTGAGAAAACAAGGGCAGGGAAAATAACATGTATCTAAAAAGGAAACCGGACATACCCCCTCCAGACATAGATCCCTCCTGGCAAAAAACCCTCATTTAAAAGTTGCCTTCGTACTACATTAAACCCATTTTATCTAGATCAATTCAAACTGGAGTCAACTTTTCCGGCATGGAGAAGTGGCCGGTTTGCATAGATGGACATTTATTGCTATAATATTTTTATGGTTTAAATGACCGGCATCGTAACACTTACGGGTGACTCAACACATTGTGACACGAATTATCTGCAAAGTTCACCAGTAAGAGAATGCAAACAGCAACGCTACACTTAAAAATTCTTTACCAAACAAAAAGGCGAGTAAAGAAAATCCAGTAGGAACACTTGTTCTCCCAACATCGCACATACAGCAACATTTAACCAACAGTTAAATAATGCAATCTAGCGGAACCCAACAACAAGGGTCATCCAATTTGATTTCACCCCAATGGGCGTGTTCTATCCCACTTGGCGTATACCCGTCTCCTCTATTATACACCAACTGGTTTATTACTTGGGAAAGTTCAAACAATTGTCTTGAACCTGATTGGAAGCTTTCTTTAATATGTGTCGATTGGATGGGTCTACTCTGCACAATGAAGCACAGGAGATGAACTTACTCCCAGCTCGTGGCATTCACCTAACATGGGGCAGTTCATACAGCAGCCGTGAACTGGATGGACATCTCCTTTGATGTTATCGCCCAGGTACCAAATACATACCGAGGCCATTACCTGACCCGTCACCGTGTACACTTTGACTACATCATCAGAGGAGGTAGACTAATTGGGGCATACTTTGCATACAGGAGTAGACCAATTTGCGTATTCCTTGCATTCGGACATTTTGCTTGCCATTTATACAGTGTAGACGAATTGGGCTTAGACCCAGTTGCGTTTTTTTTTTCGTATTGATGTTAAAGTGGGCGATATTTTGGTATGATGGGTTTATGTCTGAAGGGTTTTGTCCGGGGAATGATTATTATGTCTTGAATTCATCGGAAAAGGCTAACATGAAATAAGGGTAACCCCATAAAATGGCACACAAGCAAACGTCGCAGAGCGTTTTCAGGCGATTACGAAGATACTTGTAAAGACTGTTATCTTATCTGCATATATGGTCAAACATATTTAAAATATCTTTATTTTATTAGACTTCCAGTCAGGTTCAAGGCAATTGTTGGAGCTAATATCTTCGTGCCATTTTCAGATAATAAGCATGATCGACCAACATTAGCATTTAAAAATTTGCGCCATAGTACAAGAAGATAATGCCTGAAATTTCCAATTTTTCAAATTATTGCACTGCTTTGTTCAATAGAAATAATCTCGATAATAAAAAAATCTGATTATGACATATAGCGTACAGGAAAAGTATATTTTTATTAGTTAGAGCGATTTTTTTTTCGACAATAGTTACTCGATGGACAAAAGCTATTGGAAAGGGAGCCACGCAAAAAATACATATTGTCAGGCCATAGGGGTTCTCAAATGTTTCTGATATTGTGAAGATGACAATATGACCCTCGGATTTTGTCGTGAAAGTTGTGTTACCATAAAACTTGTTTTAAGCTGTATTTTTCATAGGTATTTTAGGAATGCTTGCGTTTCTGATGGTGTATAACATTTCGTGGTAGGTTGATTTTTAACAAGTTTACGATCGATCAAATTCTAGTGAAAATGGGCGTTACGTACAAATGCGAGATGGCTGATCCAAGCACTGAGGAGGTGATCGCAGACATCCGTACTTTGAATCACAAGTACAGGCGTTCTTACGACCAGATCATGCTCCTGAATAACGCTGACAGTCAACGTACGTTCTGCTACAATATTCGATTGCGTCTGGCAACAATTGAGGGCGTACGCAACATGTTTTATGAATACGCCACGAGGGTGGCTGACAAGTGGACAGTCTACGACGCCTGCTAGTGAAAGCCAGACAAATCGAATCCGAGTGTGAAGACGTCGTCTACGATACGACCGTAGAAACTGAGTGTGAAGACGTCGTCTACGATACGACCGTAGAAACTGAGTGTGAAGACGTCGTCTACGATACGACCATAGAAACTGAGTGTGAAGACGTCGTCTACGATACGACCGTAGAAACTGAGTGTGAAGACGTCGTCTACGATACGGCCGTAGAAACTGAGTGTGAAGACGTCGTCTACGATACGGCCGTACAAACTGAGTGTGAAGACGTCGTCTACGATACGGCTTTACAAACTGAGTGTGAAGACGTCGACTACGATACGGCCGTACAAACTGAGTGTGAAGACGTCGTCTACGATACGGCCGTACAAACTGAGTGTGAAGACGTCGACTACGATACGGCCGCACAAACTGAGTGTAAAGACGTCGACTACGATACGACCGTAGAAACTGAGTGTGAAGACGTCGTCTACGATACCGCCTCACAAACTGAGTGTGAAGATGTCGTCTACGATACGGCCGTACAAACTGAGTGTGAAGACGTCGTCTACGATACGGCCGTACAAACTGAGTGTGAAGACGTCGTCTACGATACGGCCGTACAAACTGAGTGTGAAGACGTCGTTTACGATACGGCCATGCAAACTGAATGTGAAGGCGTCGAAAGTATTGACGCGTGAAATGTGTATCGGGTATCAAAAACAAACGGTTCTTCTCAGAACCAACCTAATCACCGCAAAAGAGTTGCTATATTTCGAGATTTCGATGCTTACTTTTTTGTAATAGGGGTGTTATCGTTCGTGCGTATGTGTATCCCATCAAAGAGAATCGGCGTGTTCTAGGCCGGATTACCTGCAATGTCATTACATTACAATGTATTCACAATACGGGATTAATACGTCGCTGCGTAAGCATGTCGGACGTTCGTTTAAGCACCATCACACAAGTATGTAGGCGATCGCTGCATCGAATGTGCGGAAATCCTAAACCGGTCTATCTATACATGGAGCTCACAATGGAAACAAAAGAAAATGGGGCGATGCCAGACAAATTATCTGTTGTAATAGGAGACCCTTTTGATTCGATTTGTGTTTGTAACCCAAATGCTACAGCAAGGAAATTGCTGTGGTAAGCATAGCACAATACTTGTCTGAACATGGAATCCATCATCTGATTCAATATGGAGCATATAAATGTAGTGGCTTCGTTGTATAAATACACTATTAGTTTCGGAAGTAAAATAGCCACTAACGATGGCTAGATACTGGCAATGACCACCTTCGGTTGCAACACAGAAAACAATGTGTATGTTGCATTCCGAAGGATGTCTAGCCAAATATGGTTTCGTGAGCAACCACGACGACGTGTGTCGAATGATAGAACGTAACTACGAAACTGAGATGACTCAAGTAACACAACTGATGCCACTAGCTGCACAGCGCGACACTGATGCTGTACAGCGCGACACTGATGCTGTACAGAGCAACACTGATGCTGCACAGCGCGACACTGATGCTGTACAGCGCGACACTGATGCTGCACAGCGCGACACTGATGCTGCACAGAGCGACACTGATGCTGTACAGCGCGACACTTATGCTGTACAGAGCGACACTGATGCTGTACAGCGTGACACTGATTCAGCACAGAGCGACACTGATGCTGCACAGAGCGACACTGATGCTGCACAGAGCGACACTGATGCTGCACAGAGCGACACTGATGCTGCACAGAGCGACACTGATGCTGCACAGCGCGACACTGATGCAGCACAGAGCGACACTGATGCTGCACAGAGCGACACTGATGCTGCACAGCGCGACACTGATGCTGCACAGAGCGACACTGATGCTGCACAGCGCGACACTGATGCTGCACAGAGCGACACTGATGCTGCACAGAGCGACACTGATGCTGCACAGAGCGACACTGATGATGCACAGCGCGACACTGATGCTGCACAGCGCGAAACTCGCCCGGCCGAGAAAAACCCACCGATGGCAGTTTCACCGACGCATTGTAAGGATGACTAAACTCGCGAGTCGACAAGGCTATTTCTGTTAACGCAAACTTGTTTACGTTCCTTCGCCTACTCCAACTTTGCCTACACTGATATTATTCCCACTTTGCATACGCTCTATTAGGATAGCTCTTAAGCTTTTTTCACAAGACACTATTTGAGTGTTATTTATTTTTCTTTCTTTCTTTCTTTCTTTCTTTATTTCTTCAACATGTGTTATCGTCCACGTGCGTTCAACTGCAAACAGTTGTGTTTGGAGCAAGTTATTACAACTGCAAAAACGTTCGCTACAACCATCGCTGCCGCCGCCGCCGCCACCACCACCACCACCACCACCACCACCACCAGCACCATTATAAATATTAATAAAGCTATTATGCACTATGGTAATTACGCAATAATAATATTGTCTGTGTAATTGTGTTTTGTGCTAATTCGTAATGTACGTAATCATATCCATTTTTTTCCAGTGAGCATTATCACCGCCACGAAGCAAGTCAGAAATGAACTCACCGGTGATGTTGGGTGACAGTAACGTCAACCCACGTTTTGTCGCTGATAGCGGCGATGACCTTGCCACACTTGTCCGCCTTTCGAAGGGCCTCACTCGCGTCGCTGCTAATCGATTCCGGGAGGACCGTCTGCGTGGCGCCCCCAGCGCCTCCAGCGCCTTCAGCGATCAACTGGCGCAACTGTCGCGCCTCGTCTCCCAAGAATACAAACACGTGGCATGCGTGCGCGCCGCTCACAAGCTGGCTAGCGGTCAGCCGTCGACTCACGACCACACCAAGGACACGTGGTACATGGTCGTCACAGTGCTCGTCTTCTCCATGCAGCTGAAGGAACTCGTCTCTGACGTCATGGATGACACCATCGCGGAACACGTGACCGCCGAGCCGCACCACGAGGCGTACTTCGAGCGAACAAAAGAAGTGCCGACGGCCGACAACGTCCTGGAGATGGCGCTGGACAGACTGTCTCGGAACCAGCAGAAGAATGGCGGGGTGTAAAACTGGGAACAGATGGAGCGGTTCCTTCCTAAGTGGCCGCGCCACCTGGCGGACATGCAGGAGGAGCTGACGCAGCAGTACAAAGAATACTGCCAACAGCACAGCTCGCTCGTCCAGCGCGATTGGCACCAACTCCAGTGATTACGCTATGGCGACATACCACGAACGTTGACGTAATATTTACCTAGACGAAAGTCACTGTTTTTTTTTATTCTTCCGTTTCTTTTTATTACTAAGCTTAACACAGTGAATATGCTGACACCGTGCTCGCGAACGGCGCGCATTATATTGAATTTTGTAGTTCCATGAAAAACGAAAAAGGTCACATAGACTAGTAGATCCAACAAAAGGAAACATGATCACGGTGATCGTAAAATGTCAGACCTAGCCTTGAAAACGGACTCCTACTAGAGACGTAATGCCTCTCCTCATACAAATACCTCTACACATATCACATGATCAAACAGTACGTTTACTTCCACGACTAGCAATGTGTATAACGAATGAGTATACAACAGTCGGTCAATCTGGCATATTAAAAATGGATGGTTAGCAGGGTGGTAAACTTTTCATATATACTTATAAATTAAGGAAGATGGGTAGGGAACGTCATTGTGTTTACTTTTTGGAAATGTGGTTGCCAAAACAGGAACAAAAGTTACATTTGTCTTTTTCATTTTCCACTTCAATGAAATTTATTGGTAATTAATAGTGTACAATGAGTACATCCAACTATGTTGACGGATCAGTAACTCGTAGTAGTTGCTGGTCCGGCTGACTAGACCCTTATGGGGGCCGACGTAGAACACTGGAAAGCAGTGATATTGATCTATGGATCTGTTGATTTGTTGAACTGGTGATCTGTTGATCTATTGAAGTATTCTTTAGCCATCTACAAACCACAGAGAACGACATGTAATCTTTGAAAATTTGACGTTTGATGCTTTATTTTTGTTCTAGATACGTTGAATAATGTTCAACAATAACTATGCACTGACATTTAATCATAATAATGTAAGTTGTGATATTGAGACTGAAATAGAGGATAAATATTATACATATACTGGTCTTTTATACGGTATATATTTCATACAATGCAATATATAAAATATACAAGGGAAAATTAAAGGCTATACAGTTGAGAATAATACTACAAAATATTGCAACAGGTAAGGAGCTGGTGTACACAAACAGAAAGTCATGTCAAAGACCAAATAGTGTGCGGAGAGTCCTAGGCTCATTTCTTGGAACCTTTTTCTTTCTTATTTGTGTAAACTATTATGAATTCTTACAAGAAAGGGTACAGTTGGATTATATATAATTGTATTTGTCACCATGGTATGCAGTATTGGCTAAAAAGCGTGGTTAAATGTTGACACGGCCCACTTTGGTCTCCCCTTTTCGAGATTCTAATACGCCAAGTGTTGCTGTCGACGACCTACACGGTCGCTTCAAAAACATTTAAAACTTTCGGATGAAATACGAAAGCCGTTGTCGAAAACCTTCTTCACGGTGAAGTAAAATATTACCCACAGGGGGTAAACGGGTAACCTGTCGACGCCTCACTGAGTTTGTCTGAGGTCTCTATCTGTAAACCCACCAACTCAAAAACACAGCTGTGTTAGTCCTGTGAATGGTTTCAATGGAATATATACCTCATAAAACATACATCAGCTGAAACAAGATACGTGGGACTACGGCGAAGATAAACACTATTAGTACTGGAAGGTTTCGAGAGAGAGCTGTAGCACAGACCCGTCGTCAGTGGCCGGTTAGCTCAGTTGGTTAGAGCGTCGTGCTAATAACGCGAATGTCGTGGGTTCGATCCCCATATCGGCCAAAATGAGGCGTTTTTAAACGCGCGCACACTGTGGTGTAACAAGCCAGTTTAGCGGGAACGCAGGGTGTCTAGAACATTGCGTTAAAATAATTGGCCTTCAAATTTCATTTTAGATTGTTGTTTGTTAGCGAGTTACCCGAACAAGGGTCTACGTGGTATGTTGTCACATTTACTTCTCATTTCTGAACATGCGGCCGATCTGAGTTATCTGTGGGAAAACATAACATAGCTCATATCAACCTATAGGCCAATCCGCCCCAGAATCTCCTATGCTATAATTTATGCCATTCGGTTGAGAAATATGTTAAATCCTACGTCCAATCTAACTGGTGTCTATGCCAGTGAAGCAAAATATTGTAAACGGGGGTAAATGTGTAACCTGTCGTGGACTCACACAGCTGGTGGTCTCTAGCTATAATTATAAATGAGTTATTGATGGAAGATATCAGTGGTTGACCCACACAGACAGTATCAGGGTTAGATCTCACGAGACAATACGGCGGCTGAAATGAGACAGTCCCGTTGACAGACAGATTTTGTCGATGAGTGATTGGTTCATGCTTCCGATTAATTAAACGATCACAATCTTGTGTGATCGATTATTTTCGATTATATACAAAATTATGCTGAATTTCGTTCCCGTTCCCGAGTTATCTGAACTCGCAGGAAATCTTGTGGACGACAACACCCAATGTCGCCACAGCACGGAGTACGGATAATTAAGGCTAGTTATGACGTCAAAACGTTTTTGACTTTTTGATTATTCCAAGTAACTATTATTGACAAAAAGTGACCTAACCGACCTAACTGATAACAATATCATTTTCCTGAATGTTATAATCTGATTTGTTTTTTACCGATATTATCGATATTTAACATAGTAGCATAATAATATGAAAAATGTCAAACAATAATATCTTCAAATGGCGCAAATTTTTAAATGCGACGTTTTGTAGATTTAGCCAATTATCCAAAAATGGCACATTAAAAAAGGAAAAGTTTTATTCAAATGCGCCATTTTTGGCCTTAATTCAGTTGTGCTATTTTTATGTGTATTTTTCGTGCCATTTTACTCTCTTGTTCACTTATCTCTTGCCTTCTGGAGCTAGTTACTTGTGATTGCAATTTTGGTAAATTTGTGAAATCAGGCAAGCGGAGACTCAAGTACGCAGGTCATTGAACGGGGCAATTGAACGGGACAAACGGTATTGCCTGTCGTGGTTGGAGAACCATTGTCACACCTTTCGGTTTGTGACTGCTGACTGGGATAACGGTATGTCATTCACTGCTTGGACCTGATCGCATCTTGTCGCCGCCCGTCACTGTGAATGACCGTGATGATTTATTCTCGTTGTTACTTGAGCGGCTCAGTTGTGGATACTTCGGTGACAGGTCTATCGGGTGACACTGTGTTGCCAACAGCCAAGATCATCATCCCGGCGCTATAAATCCTTGCACTTCCTATGTTTCTGTATTCATCAAGCAACGGTTCGTTCTGGAAACAAGTCGACAGCAGATATCGTGATTCCTAGTAATTGGATATTATTGGTATCGAAAGGTGGTTAAATTACATTAACGGTAGAAAAGAAGATCGTTACAAGTGTAAGATTGTGAGCAATTTCGAAATGGCTGATCCAAGCATCGAAGGGGTGATCGCAGAAATCCGTACTTTGGATCACAAGTTCAGGCGATCCTGCGACCAGATTAATCTCTTGAATAACAGAATCGACGCCATGCAGTTACGCTTCGACTGCGCCTCCGCTGAAAGTCAACGTACTTTCTGCTACAACATTCGATTGCGTCTGGCAACACTTGAGGGCGTACGCAACATGTTTTACGAATACGCCACGAGGGTTGCAGACAAGTTGGAGATTCTGCAGCGGATGCCAGTGGAAGCCGGACAGAACGAATACGAGTTTGAAGACGTCGTCTATGATACGGCCGAACGAACTGAAAGTGAAAGCAGTGAGAGTGACGACGCGTGAAATGTGTGTCGGATTGCAAAAATAAACGGTTCTTCTCAGAGCCAATCTATTCATCTCAAAAGAGTTGCTATGTTTCGAGATTTCGAACCTTGATTTTGTTTGTAATGTGAGTAGGGCGGTTATTTGTCGTATCCATGTATATCACATCGATTAGAAACAACTAAGCCTGTTTAATATGTAGTTCAAGAGAAAATGTCATTACATTTTATTTTAAGAGGTGTATATATCCGTTGATGTTAAAGTTCGCAGGTGCACCGGTTCACCAGTAGTATTCGATATAATGGATTAATGAGCGTGCTGTACTTTTAAGCACCATCTCACAAGTACATAGACGCTCGTTATCTCGACCGCGGGGCAGTCCGGTGACCCGTGCAGTCGGAATGCCTAACTGGCGTGCGCGCGTACATGTTACCCCTTTCACGAGAAACGACGTGGTCTTATCCGGTCTTTCAACAGCATATGAGGCTCACAATAGAAAATGCACATCAAAAGAAAATGGGGCGATGTCAAACACAACATGTATTATTATAGGGGACTCTTTTCACTCGATTTGTTTTTGTAACGCACATGTTACAGTTACAAGTGGCTGTGGTAAAACCCCAGATATAGTAAGATAATAATATGGTCTCGTGAGCAACCGCGATATCATTGTCACCTGCGTCAATTTGTTCTTAGACCCAAAGGTAAACTACATTGGTCTACACCTAGATAGGAAAAGGTAAGAGCAAGAGTGGATGTGAGAACGTGGCATGAAGGTGTTGCATTCCAAAATTATCTCGTGGCGGACTCTTGCTTTCAACATCGACTATACAATATGGGCGCATCGGCTCAGCAAATATCGACAGAGGTGGACCAAAGGTAGCTAAGAGATCAAGACTTACTCGGTTCACGTGGGCCCTAGTCTCCAGTTAGAGAGCTGATTGAGGTAAGTGTCCTGTGTCTCAGTGTTTCCCTGCCGTGGACCTGACACTGCGTCGTGGTGTTGAGAGGAGAGGTGCTTCGTCTCCATGTGGCGCTTCGCTTTCGTTTTCCTCATGATCGTTAATAAATATTTTACTTTCCTACTGAAAAAGGGGAGTTCTAGATCACGCAGCCACTAACGTATTATAAACAATACTGGTGGATCATTGCAACTGTAGTGAAAGCAATGCTCGCATTAGAACGGTTTCGATGCAGACATAAAACCGCTACAGAGACCACCAATCCGCACCAAGACTTCTGTACTGTTTCACCACGGATCGGTGGTCAAGTGTAATGCGCACATATATGAAGGCCGCTCGGCCGCCGCAAGACTCACGACGATAAGGGCCGTGTAGTCGAGACACGACACTTGAGGTCAGACTCCACTGTGCATCAGCAGAACGTGAACCATGAATACAGCCGCTTGTTGTGAGTCAGGGTATTTTAGTTATCGGAGAAAGAGTGCAACCAAACCAGGGATGTGGCAATTATGTGACCCCCGTGGAAACGTGGGTTAAGATGGCGCCAATTCTGCCGATGATTCAAACAGCAACGTTTCTGGCTTTGTCAGAATCAGATAATGACAATGAATGTCAAGAATGCGTCTTCATGGTTGAGTGTTTCTACAATCACAGAAAACTTTATAATATGCAATTAAATTTTATGCGCTTTGGACCTATATGTCTTTTGATCTGTTTGGTGAAGCGTTGTAGTATATTTGATCATTAAGTACTTTAGAAAGTCAATGGGTTGTCATATAACGTAATAATGTATATTAGTGTTCTATTCATGCATTGTCGTGTAATCAAATGCGGGATTCTAGTAGGCCTATTGGTGCTTAACGCTACTAGAAGTATGTGGGATCAAGTGGTGTCAATAATGATCTGGTAGCGTGATTAAATTGGGTTTCTTTTATTCCGACAATGGCTGCCCACTGTCCGATTATATAATCATTTAGTCAAACCGAAGATCGATTATGAAAACCAAACTAATTCCCAACGCTACTTCTACCTATCGAAAGTTTTGGGAATAAAAAGTCGCTTCAAAAATATAATTTCAGGAACAGTCCTTGTGATTTTTCAACCGCTAGGCGCATGTACATAATATTGTTTAATTCTGACTTGTCTTTGTCTCGTGCATCCTATGGACAAAGTGTCTTTACAAACACTTATAAATAATGTGGTGGACGAATGTTTGGGGTAGAATCTTTAGATGCCACATATTGTCCACAACGTCAACAGCTCACAAGTGGATCTACCGGTGTGTGGTTTCATGTGTCGCCTCCGTATTTTTAGCAGTATTTTACAAACTATCCTGCACTTTGAAAAGAACTTGACACGAAACCAATGCGGGTGTCACGTCGACCTAATAGCAAACATCACGGCATTAAATTATTGATATATTTCGTTTTGTTGTAAAAAAAATCATCATAACCAACAACACGACCACCATCACCATCATTATAATTATTAATGAAGCTCTTATGCAGTGTTGTAACCAGACAAACCATTGACGCTGGGCGCCAGTGATATCGACCCGCGTGGTGTCGCTGATGGGGGCGATGATCTTGCCACACTTGTCCGCCATTTGAAGGGCCTCACTCGTGTCGCTGCTAATCGATTCTGGGAGGACCGCCTGCGTTTCGCCCCCAGCGCCTCCAGCGATCAACTGGCTCAACTTTTGAACTTTATATCCAAGGAACACAAACACGTGGCATGCGTGCGCGCCGCTCACGAGCAGGCTAGCGGTCAGCCGTCGACTCACGACCACACGAATGACACGTGGTACATGTTCGTCACAGTGTTCGTCTTTTCCATGCAGCTGAAGGAACTCGTCTCTGATGTCATGGATGACATCATCGGGGAGCCGCACCACGAGGCGTACTTCGAGCGAACGAAAGAAGTGCCGACGGCCGACAACGTCCTGGAGATGGCGCTGGACAGACTGGCTCGGAGCCAGCAGAAGAACGGCGGGGTGTACAACTGGGAACAGGTGGAGCGGTTCCTTCCAAAGTGGCCGCGCCACCTGGCGGACATGCAGAAGGAGCTGACGCAACAGTATAAAGACTACTGCCAACAGTACAGCTCGCTTAACCAGCCCGCACGGCAACAACTCCAGTGATGACGTTGTGGCGACATGCCACGAACGTTGACGTAATATTTACCTAGACGAAAGTCGCTGTTTTTTATTCTTCCACTTCTTTTTATTGCTAATCTTCAACACAGTGAATATGTGGACACGTTTCAACTGAACATGCGATCATTCTAATTGGATTTTTATTAATTTATATGTATCCAATCAAACGTTAATTAAAGAAAAGCGTTGGTGCATTTTCGTGTCAGTAACTTTATTGGAGTTTTGTGATCATCAAAGCTGACTGGCAGAACCTCTGGATCTGGACTGAAGCAAAAATCCAAATATCTTTTTTACAACTACATTATTGCGTGAACATTTTTATCGCGAAACACGGTGCTCGCGAAGGGCGCGCATTATATTGAAATTTGTAGTTCCATAAAAGTGAAAAAGTTCACATAGACTAGTAGATCCAACAAAAGCAAACATGATCACGGTGATCGTAAAATGTCGGACCTAGCCTTGAAAACGGTCTCCTACTAGAGACGTAATGCCTCTCCGCATACAACTACCTCTACACATATCACATGATCAAACAGTACATTTACTTCCACTACTAGGAATGTGTATAACGAATGAGTATACAACAGTCCTTCAATCTGGTATATTAAAAATGGGTGGTTAGCAGGGTGGTAAACTTTTCATATATACTTCTAACTAAGGAAGATGGGTAGGGAACGTCATTATGTTTACTTTTTGGAAATGTGGTTGCCAAAACTGGAACAAAAGTTACATTTGTCTTTTTAATTTTCCACTTCAATGAAATTTATTGGTAATTAATAGTATACAATGAGTACACCTAACTATGTTGACGGATCAGTAACTCGTGGTAGTTGCTGGTCCGGCTGACTAGACCCTTATGGGGGCCGACGTAGAACACTGGAAAGCAGTGATATTGATCTATGGATCTGTTGATTTGTTGAACTGGTGATATGCTGATCTGTTGAAGTATTGATTGATTTATCAGTGCGACGATGCGCTCTAGTATATTTGATACAAATTAGATTAATTCTGCTACAAAGTTCTGCTACAATATTCGATTGCGTCTGGCAACACTTGAGGGCGTACGCAACATGTTTTACGAATACGCCACGAGGGTTGCAGACAAGTTGGAGAGTTTGCAGCGGATGCCAATGGAAGCAGCACATAACGAACACGAGTTTGAAGGCGTCGCCTATGATACGGACGAACACATTGATGACGAAGGCACCGAAAGTGACGAAGCGTGAAATGTGTAAAACTTCTCAGAGCCAACCTTAGTGGACAGTCTGCAGCTCCTGCTGGTGAAATCTGGACAGATCACGCACGAGTTGGAAGGCGTCGTCTACGATACGGCCGAACAAACTGAGGCTGAAGGCAGTGGGAGTGACGACAGGTGTGTCGGACTGTAAAGAACAAACGGTTCTTCTCAGAGCCAACATAATCATCTCAAAAGAGTTGTTATGTTTCGGAATTTCGATCCTTGATTTTGTTTGTTATGTGAGTAGGGGGTTACGTTTCATGCGTTTTTGCATCCCATTATAGAAAAACGACTAAACCGTCTCACAAGTACGTAGACGCTCCTTGTTTCTAACGCGGAGCACTCCGGTGACCCGTGCAGTCGGAACGCCTAACTGGCATACGTGCGTACATGTCACCCCTTTCATGAGAAACGAAGTGGTCTTATCCAGTCTTTCAACAACATATTGGGCTCACAATAGAAGATGCATATCAAAATAAAATGGGGCGATATCATACACAACATGTGTTGTTATAGGGGACTCTTTTGGACCCGATCTGTGTTTGTAACTCAGATGTTACAACAGGCAAATGGCTGTGGCAAAAACCCAACTATAGCAAACTAATTGCCTGAACATGGATTTCACCATCTGATGCAAAAAATAGTATATGAGTGTCATGTATTCGTCAAATGCATGCACTGTTAGTTTCGGAAGTAAACTAACCACTGTCCAATACTTAGACCCTGGCGATGACAATCTTCGGTTGCACCACAGAAAGCAATGTTTATGTTGCACTCCGAAGGATGTCTAATCAACTATGGTCCCATGAGCAACCGCGACGTGTGTCAAATAATAGAACGCAACGACGAAACTTAGATAACCCAAGAAACCCCATTGATAATTACCCCTATTAACAACGTTGCCACCAGCTAGTAGCTGCACAGCGCGAAACTCGCCCGACCGAGAAAAACCCACTGAGGCCGGTTTCGTTGACGCGTTGTACGGATGACTAAACTAACGAGTCAACAAGGCTATTTCTGTCGAGGACGGATGCCGCTAAGAAATAACAAACCGTTAAATCAGCTACAACTAAGTGTGATTGATAGCGGTGGTAATTGACTAATTTAATACTATTTGTGGAAATTATTACTGGCAGGAATATTCACATGTGAACATATCGTTTGTGTTTTGTAGCATTAACGTCATCGCAAACTCGTTTACGTTAATTCGCCTACTCCTACTTCTCCTACTCCTACTTCGCCTACTCCTACTTCGCCTACTCCTACTTCTCCTACTCCTACTTCGCCTACTTCTTCTAGTCTTACTTCGCCTACTCCTACTTCGCCTACTCCTACTTCGCCTACTCTTACTTCGCCTACTCCTACTTCTCCTACTCCTACTTCGCCTACTCCTACTTCGCCTACTCCTACTTCTCCTACTCCTACTTCGCCTACTCCTACTTCTCCTACTCTTACTTTACCTACTCCTACTTCGCCTAATCCTACTTCGCCTACTCCTACTTCGCCTACTCCTACTGCGCATACACTTATATTATTCCTACTTTGCATACTCCGATACTTCGAAAGCTCGCCCACTTTTCCCTCCCTGATATCAGTGTGTTTTTCGCATTATATTATTTGACTGTGATTCATTTTATCAGTATTAATCAAATTAACAATTAAATGTTATCATTCTAAAACACATGGCAATAATTAATGGGTCACGCTAAACGGTATAGTGCACAATAACTAACTACGGTGTCACAATAACATGCATAGCAAAATAAGATGTTAAACCTTTGCACTAATTTGTTACATGCAGTCATAAACCAAACATTAAATATTATATGTGTTTTGTTTGTTTGTGTGGCGGACTCTGGCGTTCAACATCGACTCTGCAGTGTGGGCAAATAGCAAATATCAACATAGATTGACCAAAAGTAGCGAACATATCAGGACTTATTCGGTTCACGTGGGCCCGAGTCTCCAGTTAGAGAGTTGTCTGAGGTAAGTGCCCTAGGTCTCAGTGTTTACTGCCGTGGACCTCCATGTGGCGTTACGCTTTCGTTTCCATATGATCGTTACGAAATGTTTCACTTTCCTAGTAAACAAGGTGAGTTCTTGACCAGGCACCCAGCGACGCATTAATAAACAATACTGGTGGATCAGTGCCACGTTTGTGGAAACAATGCTCGCATTATGACGGTTTCAATGCACACGTAAACATTTTGCCGAGGCCAATCCGGGCTAAAGAAAACACTAATGGTTCACCACGGACCAGTGGTGAACTAAACATAATGCGCAGTTATGTGAGTCAACGATACACGTTCAAAACTCCGCACCTCGAAAGTAGTTTTATAATTCGTCACCGTGCTGCCACCTGACCGTTGTGATATCACATACAGGCCTATAAAGACCGCTCGGACCCAGAAAGACAACTCACGACGACAAGGGCCGTACAGTCGAGACTCGACACTTGAGGTAAGACATCACTGGCGTCTGTGGAATGTGGACCACGAATACAGCCGCTTGAAATGAATCAGGATATCTTAGTTATCGGAGAAATAATGCAACCAAACCAGGGATGTGGCAAACATGTGACCCCGTGGAAATGTGGGTCAAATTGTAGGGGTGCGGCCGACGTCATGTGTAGTGTTCTAAATGGACCCCCATGCAAACGGTTGTGGTGAATTAGGGTATTTCCTTTATCGGACAAATAGTGCAAACAAACCAGGGATGTGGCAAATATGTGACCCCTTGGAAATGTGGTTCACAATCGTGCCAATTCTGCCCAATGCACAGCTGCCACCATTGTAAGGGGCGGCCGCCTCCTTAAATACGCCGATGATTCAAACAGCAGCGTTTGTGGGTTTGTCAGAGTCAGATAATAACAATGGGTGTCGAGAAGTTGAATGCGTCTTCATGGTTCAGTGTTATCACAATCGAGGAAACGTTATAGTAAGCAACTCACTCTTAGGTGCTTTGGACCTATGTATATTTTGGTCTATGTGGCGACGCGCTGTAGTATGTTTGATAGTTAAATTGCGTCGTAATATAACTCTGAAACAACAAGGGTGTATCTCAGTGATATTGACAGATATATCAGTGTTGTATTAAATAATAATACAGTGTTAATAATAAAGAGTGTAATAAATTGCGGGATTCTACCAAGCATAATATTGACAGATATCTGATAAGGGCGGGTTGTTTTACCAATTGTCCGCCGCTCAGACCTCCTGCAGTTTGAACAGAACTTGAAAAGAAGCCAATTCTAGGGTCACCTCGTCACATCACAGCATCAAATTGCTGACGTATTTCGTTTAGTTAACACAAATCAACACAACCAACAACACGATGACCACCATCATCATTATAATTATTAATATAGCTCTTACGCAGGGTTGTAACTACACAATGCTATTGTTGTCTGCGTCATCACGTTTGTGCTAAATCCGATTGTTCTTCCAGTGACCATACCACCACCACCACCAAGCATGTCAGACGTGAACAAACCATTGACGCTGGGCGCCAGTGATATCGACCCGCGTGGTGTCGCTGATGGGGGCGATGATCTTGCCACACTTGTCCGCCATACGAAGGGCCTCACTCGTGTCGCTGCTAATCGATTCTGGGAGGACCGTCTGCGTGGCGCCCCCAGCGCCTCCAGCGATCAACTGGCGCAACTGGCAAGCCTCGTCTCCCAGGAACACAAACACGTGGCATGCGTGCGCGCCGCTCACGAGCAAGCTATCGGTCAGCCGTCGACTCACGACCACACCAAGGACACGTGGTACATGGTCGTCACAGTGCTCGTGTTCTCCATGCAGCTGAAGGAACTGGTCTTTGACGTCATGGATGATATCATCGGGGAACACGTGACCGCCGAGCCGCACCACGAGGCGTACTTCGAGCGAACGAAAGAAGTGCCGACGGCCGACAACGTCCTGGAGATGGCGCTGGACAGACTGGCTCGGAACCTTCAGAAGAACGGCGGGGTGTACAACTGGGAACAGATGGAGCGGTTCCTTCCAAAGTGGCCGCGCCACCTGGCGGATATGCAGGACGACCTGACGCAGCAGTACAAAGACTACTGCCAACGGTACAGCTCGCTCGTCCGACGCGCATGGCAACAATTGCTGTGATGACATTATGGCGACATGCCACGAACGATGACTTAATATATACCTAGATGAACGTCACTGTTTTTTTTTATTTTTCCTCTTCTTTTTTATTGCTAAGCTTCAAAACAGTCAGTATGCCTACACGTTTCATTTGAACTTGCGATCATTTTAATTTATTTTTTTAGCAATTTGCATGTATCCAATAAAAACTTTATATAAAAATAAGCGTTGATTTTGGTTCGGTAACTTTATTGGAGTTAGCGTGACCTGTTTCCGACGTCATGATTGTATTGTTTCGTTGCCTCTGCCTCAAACAAGGGGTAAACTGGTAAGTTATCGTCGACTCACTGAGTTTTCAAGAGGTAAACCCACTAACCTAATAAAATACATCGGTGAAAGGTTTGATTTGTGTTGATGCCTTAAGAATAATTATATAATATATATTTGCAGTATGTACTTACTGTTAGGTAACTATGATTGCTGCACAAAAAATAGTGTTTATGGCACTGAAATAATAATAGTTGTATAATTCACTCAATATGTCTTCGGAATGCCCCATTTTCCGCCTAAGTTATAATATATTTTTTATATTAAAAAACTCTAAATCCCTCCCAAAAAGATCAGTACTTGAGTAAATATTGCGTCACTTAAGTTAAGTTAGTTAAGAACAGTTGTGATTAAAATAGCAATCACTGACTTAATCCTTTGTTCAGTAACAAAATAGTATAATACATAGAAATTGACGCAGATAGAATTATCAAACGTTTCACCGCACTGCAACATCGGTCGTCATTTGTGAATCTCTTCTAATGACTTCAAATTCACATTTATTATCAGCAGGAAGACAGACAATACTGTGAACACCTTGAGTTACTTTTGCTGGTCCAGTTCTACGGACGACTAGATGATGATAATGATGACGACGATTAGTCACACATGCACGCACGCACGCACGCACGCACGCACGCACGCACGCACGCACGCACGCATTCACGCACGCACGCACGCACACAGTACAGGCTTAGTTTCCAGTGAGACAGATTGTTAAGATATTTGTGAAAAGAAGGTAGCTCCAACCGTTCTCTGATCTATTGTACTAGAATTTGTTACGCAGAATTTGTAGAGATATAATTCGCATTGCAACATTGCGTAGATGTGGCATAAACCCTCTTATTTATGTATCGCAACACGATCACTGGCAGATATCACGAAAACAGGCCGAGTTCACTAGGGCCGAGATACCGATAGGCCGAGATCATCATGATTCATATGTCATAAGACGTACGGCGGCTGAAATGAGGTCACTGGCCGGTTAGCTCAGTTGGTTAGAGCGTCGTGCTAATAACGCGAATGTCGTGGGTTCGATCCCCATATCGGCCATAGCGAGATCTTTTCTCAAACGCACACACACAATTATGTAATAAGCCAGTCGAGGGCAGCGTATAGCGTCTAGAACATTGCACAAAATAGGTGGCCTTATCCGTTGAATATCTCATTTATGATCATGTGACAGGTTCTTCGTGTGACACTGTTGCCAACAGCCAAGAACATCATCCCGGCGTTATAAATCCTGGCACTTCTTCTGGGTCGGTATTCAACAAGCAACGATTCGTCCTGGAAACAAGTCCACAGCACATATCGTCATTTCTAATACTTGGACATTACTGGAATCTAAAGATGGTTAAATTGCTTTCACAGGAGAAAAGAAGATATTCACAAGTGTTCAATTGTGAGCAGTTTCGAGATGGCATCGAGGGGGTGATCTCAGAAATCCGTATTTTGGATCACAAATTCAGACGATCCGGCGACCACACCAATCTCTTGAATAACAGAACCGACACCACGCTTCGACTGTGCCTCCGCTGATAGTCAACGTACGTTCTGCTACAACAGCTGGTAGCTAAGAAAATAAAGGCAATGAAGGATAACAAATCACCGGGAGTGGATGGGATTCCTCCAAAATTACTAATGGAAACAGTAGAACAAATCAGTATACCACTTGCAATATTCAACTTGTCATTAAAAGAGGGAGTTGTTCCGTTTGAATGGAAAGAAGCAAACATCATACCATTATTTAAAAAGGGTTCGAGAAATAAGTTAGAGAATTACAGACCAGTGAGTTTAACGTCAGTGATTTGTAAATTATTAGAAATGTTAATTAAAGACCATATGGTGGACTTCCTCGTTAAGCATAAATTATTAAATTCATCTCAACATGGATTCCTTAAAGCGAGGTCATGCATAACAAATATGTTATGTTTTTTGGAAGAAATCACTAAGTGGATAGACGTGGGATCGCCAGTAGATATTATCTACTTAGATTTTCAGAAAGGTTTTGACAAAGTGCCACATCAAAGATTACTACTTAAATTAAAAGCCCATGGTATCGGGGATAGCATAACTGACTGGATAGAACAATGGCTGACTGACAGAAGACAACGAGTTGTAGTAGATGGAGAAGTTTCAAATTGGAAATCGGTTTTGAGTGGGGTACCTCAAGGATCAGTATTAGGACCTATATATTATTCTTAATATATATCAATGAATTGGACGACAGTATAACAAGTAACGTACTGAAATTTGCGGATGACACATAACTGTTTAGAAAGGTTAATACTGATGGTGATAAACAACATTTACAAAACGATCTAGACAGATTAGTGAAATGGTCTGAGAAATGGCAGATGCTGTTCAATTTTGGGAAATGTAAATGCTTATATACAGGACATGGGAACTTGAATGTAAACTATAAAATGGGAGATACTGTTCTGGGTACTACTGTAAGAGAAAAGGACTTAGGAGTTACAATAAGCTCTGCTATGAAAGTTTCAGAGAAGTATGGTATTGCAGCTTCAAAGGGTAATCAAATTCTTGGATTGATTAGAAGAAACATAACATACAAGGGAAAAAAGTTAATTATACCTCTTTATAAAGCAATAGTTAGACCTCATTTAGAATACTGTATACAAGCATGGAGACCATATCGTAAGAAGGATATATATACGCTTGAACGCATACAAAGGAGAGCAACTAAAATGATTCCAGAACTTAGAGACCTTTGTTATGAAGAATGCCTGAAAGAATGTGGTTTAACAACTCTAGAGACAAGGAGGTTAAGAGGAGATCAGATTGAAGTTTTTAAGATATTGAATGGGTATGAAAATATTGATAGAAATATGTTTTTCTCACTCAAGAAGGATAGCAGAACTAGAGGACATGAGGTAAAATTAGTAAAGGATCAATGTAGATTGGACATCAGGAAGCACTCGTTCGCACAGAGGACAATAAATGAATGGAACAAATTGTCTACAGATTGTGTAACTGCTAGCAGCGTGAATATGTTTAAAAACAAGGTTGACACATATCTCAGGAGGGCGGGTTATAAGTAGATGAACATTGTTGGACTCTCGATAAGCCAATGGCTTCCTTGTCCACTTGCCATCTGAGCCTTTGGCTTGGATGGCAAATCTTGTTAAACTGATGCCACTAGCTGTACAGCGCGACACTGATGCTGCACAGCGCGACACTGATGCTGCACAGCGCGAAACTCGCCCGGCCGAGAAAAACCCACCAATTCCAGTTTCACCGACGCATTGTAAGGATGACTAAACTCGCGAGTCGACAAGGCTATTTCTGTTAACGCATACTTGTTTACGTTCCTTCGCCTACTCCAACTTTGCCTACACTGATAATATTCCCACTTTGCATACACTCTATTAGGATAGCTCTTAAGCTTTTATCACAAGACACTATTTGATTGTTATTTTTCTTTCTTTCTTTCTTTATAAACAAAATCAAAATCAAAAGTTGATCTGCATTTTATCTGTGTTTACAAAAAAAAACTATTAAATGTAATGATTATAAAACAATTGTTATTTATAAAGTAAGCTTTGTAGAAATCAGAGTTGATATTGAGTTAAATCTTAGTTTTTGTTATACACATTGACTAAATCCAAACCGGACTTATATTTAACTAAAAAAATACAGATTGCTGTGTACTTTGTACTGTAATGCTAAGATAAACCATATGCAATCAACGTTTGACCAAGTTGACGCCAAACCATATACATGTAGCCAGTAGACCAAGTGTTCTATGAGTAGGCAAAGTGGGAGTAGCCCTTAGTTGTCCAGTCCCACTAGGCAAACTAGGAATTTGTCTCCTAATTAGCCATACACGCACGCACGCACGCACGCGCGCACACACACACACACACGCATTTTTAGAAGAAGAGGCAAAACACGTTATGGCTCATCAACGTTCTTTATTTGCAAAGTATGCGGCGCATACCTACTCCCTGCTAAAGAAATGTCGTGGATATTGGGCACACTTCAATATTTGAATGTTACGCCAACATAGACGGCTAGCATAGGTGAATAAAGGTGAAACTAACAATGGACAATTCCACGTGTGGCCGCTGGAACTAATCTGTCACGGTAAACTGTCTAGTGGTAAATAACATCTACACTATCACAATAGCATGCATGGCAAAATTAGATTCTAGTCTGTTACACTAATTTATTACACTATACTCATCAACCAAAAATAAAACACAATCTGTATTGTTACCATCTGGTGGCCAGTCAGATAACATTGTCCATCAGTTCACAATTTGTCGCTAGTCCTACAGGTAAACTAACCACCATTCCGCACATTGGTCCACATCATATCGCGGACTCACCAACGACTCTTCAGTCTGGGCGCATCGGCTCAGAAATATCAACAGAGGTTGACCAAACGTAGCTAAGATATCAGGACTTATTCGGTTCACGTCTGAGAGCTGATTGAGGGATTATGCACTGGATATCAGTGATTCCATGCTGTGGACCTGGCACTGCGTCGTGGCACGTGACGGGAGGTGCGTCGTTTCCAAGTGGCGTTTCGATTTCGGTTTCCATATTATGATCGTTACTAAATGTTTAAATTTTCTGGTAAACAAGCCACCAACCGACGTGTTATAAACAATACTGGCGGATCAGTGCCACGTTTGTGGAAACAATGCACGCGTTAGAACGGTGTCCATTACAGCGGCCAATCCGCGCTAATGGCGACAATAATGTTTCACGACTGACTGGTCAAGTTTAGTGCGCAGTTAGGTTAGTCATCGACAGACGTTCAAAACACTGCAACGCGAAAGTAGTTTTACAAAGCGTCACCGTGCAGCCACAAGATCGTCATGTCATGTATATATAATATATATATGAAGACTACTCGGCCGCAGCAACACAACTCAAGACGACAAGGACCGTGCAGCTGAGGTAAGACACAACTGTGCGTCTGCAGAATATAGCCGCTTGTGGTGAGTTATGTTATTTCATTGATGGGAAATAGAGTAACTAAACCAGGGATGTATTCGGAATCTTTCATTTGGAGGGGCAATGTGGGTCATGATCGCTCTAATCCTGCCCTGCTCAGTGCACAGCTGCCACCGTTGTAAATGACGTCGTAAGGGACGTTGTAAGGGACGGCTGCCCTTAAATACGCCGATGATTCAAACGGCAATGTTTGTGGGTTTGTCATAGTCAGATAACTGAATTCACTAATGTAATGTATTTTATAATTTATTTATGTTTAATTAATTAATTTATTATTGTAAACACCCCTAATTCTATTTTTAGAGATATGCGGTGTAAAAATTTATTTGATTTGATTTGATAATAACAGTGGATGTTGAGAAGTTGAAAAAGTCTTCATGGTTCAGTGTGTGTGCAGTAACAGAGAACGTTATACTTTTCAATTTACTGTTATGCTCTTTGAACCATTGATCTATTCACCTGTATAGCGACGCGCTGTAGTGTAGTTGACAAATAAGTATTTTAGGACGTCACTGCGTCGTCAGATAACCTGTGAAATAACAACAGTGTATGTTAGTGTCTTATCAATGCATTGTCGTGTAATAAAATGCCGGGTTCTAGTAGGACTATTGATGGGAGTAAGGCTAGTCGACGTCTGCGGGATCCAGTGGCAACAACAACAATTAGTCGTCACTGGCCGGTTAGCTCAGTCGTGCTAATAACGCGAATGTCGTGGGTTGGATCGTCACGCCGGCCATAAAGATATATGTTTTTTGAAGATTTTACAAAACCGCCACCACCACCACCACCACCAGCACCATTATAAATATTAATAAAGCTATTAGGCACTTTGGTAATTACGCAATAATAATATTGTCTGTGTAATTGTGTTTTGTGCTAATTCGTAATGTACGTAATAATATCCATTTTTTTTCCAGTGAGCATTATCACCGCCACGAAGCAAGTCAGAAATGAACTCACCGGTGACGTTGGGTGACAGTAACGACGACCCACGTGGTGTCGCTGATGGGGGCGATGATCTTGCCACACTTGTCCGCCTTTCGAAGGGCCTCACTCGCGTCGCTGCTAATCGATTCTGGGAGGACCGTCTGCGTGGCGCCCCCAGCGCCTCCAGCGATCAACTGGCGCAACTGTCGCGCCTCGTCTCCCAAGAATACAAACACGTGGCATGTGTGCGCGCCGCTCACGAGCTGGCTAGCGGTCAGCCGTCGACTCACGACCACACCAAGGACACGTGGTACATGGTCGTCACAGTGATCGTCTTCTCCATGCAGCTGAAGGAACTCGTCTCTGACGTCATGTATGACATCATCGGGGAACACGTGACCGCCGAGCCGCACCACGAGGCGTACTTCGAGCGAACGAAAGAAGTGCCGACGGCCGACAACGTCCTGGAGATGGCGCTGGACAGACTGGCACGGAACCAGCAGAAGAATGGCGGGGTGTACAACCGGGAACAGATGGAGCGGTTCCTTCCTAAGTGGCCGCGCCACCTGGCGGATATGCAGGAGGAGCTGACGCAGCAGTACAAAGAATACTGCCAACAGCACAGCTCGCTCGTCCAGCGCGCTTGGCACCAACTCCAGTGATTACGCTATGGCGACATGCCACGAATGTTGACGTAATATTTACCTAGACGAACGTCACTGTTTTTTTTTATTCTTCCTCTTCTGTTGTATTGCTAAGCTTCAAAACAATGAGTATGCTGTCAAGTTTCATCTGAACTTGCGATCAGATTAATTGGACAGTTATTAATTTTATATGTATCCAATAAAACGTTATATAAAGATAAACGTTGGTGCATTTTCGTGACAGTAACGTTTTTGGAGTTAGTGGTCCGTGTGACCGCCTATTTTTATTGGGGAAACACAACTGTTTTCAGCAGTATTCGTCAAGACTGGCTGTCGGAACTTCTGGATATAAACTGAAGCAAACTAGTCTACAAAATGTGTTTTTACACCTATATTATTGGCCAAAAATGTAATCGCAAAACACTCGCTCGCGAATGGCGCACATTATATTGATTTGTGTATATCATGAAAAGTGAAAATGGTCATCTAGACAAGTAGATCCACCAAATGCAAAACACTATCATCGTGATCGTTAACTTTCGGATCTAGCCATGAAAACGGACACCTAGTAGGTACGCAGTATTTCCCCCCATACAACCACCATAACTATGCACTTATCACATGATAAAAAATTACGCTTAGTTCCGCATAACGATCCAACTCATGCACACGCACACGCACACACGCACACACGCACGCACGCACGCACGCACGCACGCACGCACGCACACACGCACACACGCACACAAACACACACACACACACACACACACACACACACACACACACAAACACACACACACACACACACACACACACACACACACACACACACACACACACACACACACACACACACACACACACACACACACACACACACACACACACACACACACACACACACACACACACACACACACACACACACACACACACACACACACACACACACACAAACACACACACACACACACACACACACACACACACACACACACACACAAACACACACACACACACACACACACACACACACACACACACACACACACACACACACACACACACACACACACACACACACACACACACACACACACACACACACACACACACACACACACACACACACACACACACACACACACACACACACACACACACACACACACACACACACACACACACACACACACACACACACAAACGGCGCTACGTAATGCGTCATGGTTATAGCGAAATCGACGTTTATGCTTATGTGTCCCGACTCGGAATGTATTTGATGTGTGAACAGGCAAGAGCCCGTCAATCTGGTACATTAAAAATGCGTGCTCAGCAGGGTGGTAAACATGCTATATATATATACTTATAAACAAGGAAGATGGGTAAGTAAACTCATAATGTTTACATTTTGGAAATGAGTTTACTAAAAGAGGAAACGAACGTAACTCTTGTCATTTTCATTTTCCACATTGATAATTAATAGTATACTGAGGACCAGTAGCTATGTTCCGGACCAGTAACTTGTGAAACTTGCTGGTCCGGCTGACCAGAATCTTATGGGATGGGGTGGGGTTAGAAAACTGGAAACCAGTGATATTGATCTATGGATCTGTTGATCTATTGAATTATTGAATTATATATTAGTGCAGCGACACGCTCTGGTATAGTTGATACAAGTTAGATTAATTTGTACTTCAATTATAACGCGAGGAAAACTTTTCTGTAGATAACCACAATTAAATATTTTGTTTTGTCACTGTGTCGTCATACTACGTCTGAAATAATAATCGCGTATATCAGCGGTCCATTCATGCATTGTCTTGTAATAAGCTGTGCTTCCTTTAGTTGTATGTCGTAGATGCGGGATTCTATTAGGCCTACTGATGTGAGTGACACTACTAGACGTCTGTGGGATCCAGTGACAACAATACTGAGTCATCACTGGCCGGTTAGCTCAATTGATCAGAGCGTTGCGCTAATAACGCGAATGGTGTTAATTCGATCCCCGTAAAGGTATATTTTTAAGAGATTTGGCAAAAATGTTGACATTGTTGATCACCTGATTTTTCTGCTCAACCAGTGTTGTAAGAAGAATGAATCAGATCAACACTCGTATGTGTGCATTATTTCTATACATTGTTGGTTATCTGGGATAAATTAGTACCCCTATTATTTTAGGGTAAAACGATGTAATTAGCACATTTAATTAACACCACCACTGACATTTGACGATGGGGGACACTGGGCTACCCATGGCTGTGCCAAATTTCTGTTGGTATATCGTGTTTCTGAATATGAAGTAAGCTGTGTTCAGAACAAAGTCCAATAGTGCCATGATGTCTTTTATTTCCAGTCTCGTCCTGTCTATTAAGGTGGTGTCTTTCTGCTGTCTGGTCTTGATTATCTCCATAGTCTTAGGTATAAGCGTGTTGGCGTCTTAACTTTTTGAATGACTATCGCCATCTAGTGGTGGTCGTCTGAAGAAGATTGCTTATAGCAATCGAAACGTCACGAGAAGAAAAAGGTAAACTGATTGTGAAGTAAGTAAAAATATTACTAATTCGTCCAGTCGCCTATTTAAATATGTCTACAAGCATCACATCATAAGTATCAGTATGGAGCCAAACGAAGAATCTGCTATCTGCACCACTCAGCGTTTCATAGACAACATAAATGACATTTTTAAATATACTACTACTCAGCAATACCCATCCGGTCTAACTAAGGAGCACAATAGAAGTGTTGGGCCAGCGCCGTGCCTTCAACTTTGATGTGGACATGTCGATAAAGCACCTGGCCCCTTGTTTGCAGAAGAGAGACATCACACCGTTCCCGATTTCTTAAAACTGCCGTCTCCTGCCACAGAAGGAGTGCACGACGAAAGTCGTCTGCACTTGTCGGGGATTCCTGACTGCTAAGATGCAGAAATGTGTCAGGTGCAAGCTGTCCTGCCACAGAAAGTGTCTCATCGGCGACACTTGCAGTGACTGCCAATAATGGTACAGCGAAGCTGGACGGAAATTTGTGTGATAAGAGTAAACACTAAATGCATTAATGTACTAAAGTTTGTAACTTATTTTAAATGTAATTTTTTTCTGATAATTACAAGTTATTACATGCCGCACAATAAACCATTATGACGCTCGCTTCTAAACAACAGCTATCGCTGTCAACGGTACGGTGAATGAATGGAACGTCCCAGTCTCGTAGCACTTCCTTATCATCATCAGTGACGTCACGTCGAAGCTTGCCGAAAAGCGCGGGAAAAATATGTATAATAAGATAAGATAAGATAAGATAAAATGTTGGGTCGTTGGGTCGTACTATAACGCATACACGACAATACAATAACATGCAGCAAACAGCATGAAACAAACTAACTAATATCATGCACAGTAAATGCATTCTTAAGAATAAAATCTTGACCTTGACTCTGTTGGCACTTAACGATCTCACTTCGTGATTCCTGTTATATCACATAAATAAGTCCAATATAAAGCGAAAGGCATAATTATCACTGTCAAGGAAAGATATGATTTAGGATTTAAAAAAAATAACTTGGGTATAAAATATATAAAATAAATAAATTAGGTATACTCAGTGAAAGACACGTCGGAATGTGGTAATTTTGTGTAGTGCAGATGGGAAAAATATTTCACGTCTGTTTTGATAGGGCTTGGATGGCTACGGGATAAAAACTGTTGCTGAACCTGCTGGTCCTAGTTTTGATGGACCTGAACCGGCGACTAGATGGAAGGGGCTCGAATAAAGCATGGGCAGGATAGGATGGGTACTGAGAGATGAGACCGGCTTTTCTTAACAGGTGCTGCTGATACAGTGATTCGAGACTGGGAAGGGATCTGCCGATTATTTTGGAAGCAGTATTTACAACTCCATTCAACCTGAGCTTTTCCTTGACCGTGATAGAACCAAACCACACTGTGATCGAAAAGGTGAGAACACTCTCGATCACAGCTTTGTAAAAGTTTAGCGTGATCTGACTGGTCAAACCAAATAATCTCAACCTTCTTAGGAAGTACAGGCGCTGCTGTGCCTTTTTAACAATGGTATCAACATTTTCTTCACATTTAAGATCGCTTGAGATCGTAGAGCCTAGAAACTTAACGTGTTGGACAATTTCAACTGTTTTACCGTCGATCAAAAGAGGGGAGATTTCTTTCTTCTAAAATCCACGATCATTTCTTTTGTTTTGCTTACGTTGAGCTCCAGATTGTTTTCGCCGCACCAATTGATAAGTTTGTTTACCTGATCACGGTACTCAGACTCATCTGAGTTCGTAATGAGCCCTTGCACTGTAGTGTCGTCTGCAAATTTCAATATTTGGATATTTTTATGACATGATGCACAATCATATGTAAAAAGAGAGTATAGCATTGGTGACAAGACACAACCTTGAGGTGCGCCAGTAGACAAAATGGTTGATGACGATAAGTTGTCACCTATTTTCACAACCTGTTGTTGGTAAGTGGGCAGGCCGGTAGAACAGAGTATTATTTGGAATTATTAATTAAAGGAATTCTAATAAATGTTTCGGTGTTTTGGAAATAGACTACAATATGTAATACAATATGATTTCAAACAATCATTGTTGTTATTCCATTGAAGAGGTACATATCGGTAAACCAACTAACATAATAAAACACACATGTGAACAGATTGGTTAGAGAACATCTATTAGACATACGGCGGCTGAAATGAGTCACGCGAGAATATGGCTAAGTTAAACATTATTTGTACTGGTAGTCTTCGAGAGCGAGCGATAATACAGAACCGTCGTCACTGGCCGGTTAGCTCAGTGGGTAATAGCGTCGTGCTAATAACGCGAATGTCGTTTAGATTGTTGTTTGTTGGCGAACCAGGGTGTACGTCGTATTATGTCACATTCATATCTCATTTCTTATCCTGCGGCCGATCTAGCATGAGGAGATCGAAATACACATACACCAACAGTTACCCTCCCAATTCCCCTCCATAAACAGGGGGTAAATTTGTAACCTGTCGTGGACTCACATAGCTGGTGGTGCTATCTATATAAGTAACTTATTGATGGAAGAGATCATTGGTAGACCCACACAAACAGTACAGGGTGTGCATCTCACAAGAAAATACGGCGGCTGATATAAGACACGCGGGGATACAGCCACAAATAACTCTACATGTACAGAAGGCTCGGAGAGCGAGAGCTAACGAGAGGACAGAACAGTCGTCATTGGCCGGTTAGCTCAGATGGTTAGAGCGCCCTGCTAATAACGCGAATGTGTAAAGTCTCAAAAGACAATACGCCGGCTGAAATGAGGCGCACTATAAATAACACTTGCTGTACCGGAAGGCTCATAGAGCGAGAGCGGGCGTGAGAACTAAATAGCCGTCACTGGCCGGTTAGCTCAGTTGGTTAGAGCGTCGTGCTAATAACGCGAATGTCGTGGGTTCGTTCCCCATATCGGCCATAAAGACATGTTTTGTATAAATGTGTCGAAAACGTTTGACATAGTTGATCACCCGATTTTGGTCGAAAATTTGTAACATTATAGTGCAAAGCCTTTTAGATTTTTTAGTCGCCAACAGTTTGTCTACCGACAAATAGTTGACAATGCCCATTGACCGACCGTCAGCCGGCCGATTTTTCTGATGTTCACTTCACTTCTCTTTCCCATAACCCGTAAGGATCGTTGGGGCACCATTGATGACTTTCTAACCAGCTCTCTCCACATTTCCCTGTTCTCTACGGCCCTCTGGGAGTCAGCGAACTCCATTCCTGTCAACTCTTTGATGTTGTCTTCCCACCTCTTCTTCTGTCTACCTCTTCGTCACCCCCCTCTTACGATACCTTGCAAGATAGTCTTTGCAAGGCCAGATGATCGTGATACATGACCGTACCACTTCAGTTTACGCTTCTTAACTGTTGTAAGAAGGTCGTCATATGGTCCGATGGCTTGTTTGATCTTGTTACGGACAGCATCGTTAGTAACATGGTCTTTGTATGATATGTGCAAGATCTTCCGGAAGCATCTCATTTCCATGGCTTGTATCCTCTTCTGTAGATCTGCTGAAAGGGTCCATGTTTCACAAGCGTACAGAAAGATGGACATGACAAGGGAGCGCATCAGCCTTATTTTCGAACTGACAATGATGTTAGATGTCCACAAAGTGTAATAAACTAGTCTAGGGGAGCGTGTAGCGTCTAGAACATTGTATTAAAATAAGTGACCTTCTCCGTTGAATTTAGATTGTTGCTTGTTGGTGCGTGACTTTAACCAGAGTCTACGTAGTGTAGTATTAGTATTATTTCTCCCAACCTCCCAAGGTAGCCCAGTCAAATGGGGAGTCATCCGTGGTAAAACTTTTACATGACTCTATGGCCCAATCTGCCCCAGACTCCCCTTTGCTATAATTTATGCCTTTCAGCTGAGACATGTGTCAATCCTAGGCCCATTCTATTTGGTGTCTATGCCAGTGAAGTAAAATATCGTAAGCAGGGGGTAAATGTGTAACCTGTCGTGGACTCACATAGCTGGTGGTTTCTTGTTGATATAAGAGATCAGTGGTTGATCTACACAGACAGTACCAGGGTTAGATCTCACAAGACAATACGTGAGGACAAATTGTGGTTACTGGCCGGTTAGCTCATTTGGTTAGAGCGTCGTGCTAATAACGCGAATGTCGTGGGTTCGATCCCCATATCGGCCATAAAGGCATCTTTTGTCACCCGTTTAAATGCATGTAAACGAATTTTAATGCAATTGCAAATGTTTCACTTAATTCAAACGCAAATGGAACGCATTCAAATACAAATGTTTTGGGGTCGCATTCAAATGCAAATGTAAATGTTTTGGTTACACATATATGCAAATGCATTTGAATTAATTTTAAATGTGTTCGCTTTATACGAACGTTTTGTTTTATTTGGATAAATAGCAACTTAATGTATACAAACACATTATTAGTTTATTTAATAAATTCAGTAATACTTTATTGTATCCACTAAGTCCCACTACATGATCATGCCTGTAGAGTCATACATTGAGTCACACAGTTCCTGTCATACAGAGTTCACGCTTCACAGGAGATTGCTTAATACCACTAGCAGTGCTAAGCATGGCAGGGAATGAAAGGCTAATCATTCAGGTAAGCCAGAATTTAAGGGGAACCCAAGATAATAGACTGTCCACTGATATGGTCACTGGGATGTTAACCTGGTGGATAATATCTAGGGCTGGCATTGCTAATGTTTACTCCTCCAATGAGCTGCCACCCAACCCACACCAACAGTGCCAACACAACATAAGGGAGTAATTTGTCTGCATTGTTTAATTGAACAAGTTCTCTCTCTCTGAAGCCCTCAACTTATAGACCAGTTGGCCTTTTCATGTTGTATGAATAACAGCTGAGCCATTGACCAGTGTCACACATGCATTTGTTTGCGCATCTGATTGTGCAATTGACAAATCAAATGTTTGTGGGTCGTATTCAAATGCAAATGTTCAAGGTACGCATTCAAATGCAAATGCAAATGAATTTACAATTTCACGGCGGCATTGGAATGTGCATTCAAATGCTCAACATTCAAATGCGAATTCAAATGCATTTGCATTTGTTAACAAGCCTGGTAAGTAGTGCAAATATAATGTATTATCTAAAAAGACGGGGAGGGGACCACTAAAAAACCACTGCCATCCGCCGATGTCACATGGACATAAAATAATCGTGAACGATCGACAGTATATCAAGCCTTCAAGATCTGAGCTTTGAAAACAGCTAGATGTCATCACCAATTTCTAGAGGATTCGATCGATCACTGTATATTCTATTGTGTCTCAAATACCATCGAAGTCGTTTACGCCAAACAAACACTGCCCTGTATTACGAGTAATTTACATGTTTCCAGTAATTTACATACAACTGATGTTAAATTCATTGGTCTGTAATCTTCTGGCTATTCCTCGATCCCTTCTTAAATAGCGGCGTAATGTTTGCTTCTTTCCATTCTGAAGGAATTATTCCTTCTTCTAGTTACCAGTTAAACAATTTTACAAGTGGTGTACTAATTTGCTCAACAATTTCCTTAAGCAGTTTTATTGGTATCCCATCAACTCCAGGTGATTTGTTGTCTTTCATCTTCTTAATTTTCTTTGCTATTATTTCAGGAGTTACAAATAACTGGCCTAAATGTTCTTATGTATTGCCCTCAAATTTAGTAAATGGAACTGGAACTTCTGTGGTAAAACCTGAGCTGAAATACTCATTCAGGACCTCTGCCATTTGAAACCCGTCTGAAATTATGTTTCCCCTGATGTTTTCCAGTGGTCCGACCTTATCTCTAACTTTCTGTTTACTCCTTACATAATCATAGACACTATTGCAGTAATTGTTTTATATTACCTGCCATTTTTCTCAAAGGTTCTTTTAGATATTATAACCATGCATACGTATATACAATTATAACATTTTAAAATTAAAAACCATTACATCACGAGAAAGCATTCGAGCGTTGATTACAGTAATAACGCCTAAATAAAACTATAAACCTACTCATAATAAATTGTTTGCAGCAGACTTCGTCTGTTCATTGACGGCAATATGCAAATGATATATTAAAGCTTTACACGCGGACAACGCGTGTAAAGCTGTTAACGTATATCGGTTTTAAATATTAAGATATGCGTTTGTAGAAACGTATCAACAACGTCATTTGAATCAGTTTAATACATTACAGGTCGCACTTTCGTCTGCGTCGCTTCTTACTGTACATCTATCTTGGGCATGGCATTGTTTTTATATATCGCCGCGCAGAGGCCGCTCCTAGGCTCTTGCTCAAGAGCGAGAGCGCCACAACGTCTGTAAGAGGTGTGGTGTGTTACGCCACAATTTATTAGATGCGACACAAATTGGTGTTGGTAATATGAAACAGAAAAGGCAGTTTTAAACCGTCGAAAAGAAAACACCCATATTCTACACCGGAGCGTTAAAATATACATAGAAGCTAGAAACACACGGGGATAAGGCCAAAATTAACACTATCGACACGAGAGGGCTCCTGGAGCGATCGTGAGCACGTGACACGCGTCACTGGCCGGTTAGCTCAGTTGGTTAGAGCGTCGTGCTAATAACGCGAATGTCGTGGGTTCTATCCCCATATCGGCCATAAAGTCGTATTTTTTTTTTAAACTTGGCAAACCGTTTGTCGCTGTTGATCACCTGATTTTGATAGAAACCAACAGTATGGTGTTATTATTTTCTGTTCCTGCTATACCAAGAAAGTTTCTTATACTAACAAAATAATGCTAGCTTGTTATAACAAGACATTAATTACACATTACATATCCATGGGTTAGGCGATTTCTGAAAAGGGTTGGGCGACTAATTTCGCCTTAGCCCTGATATTTGGTGTCGCCATAATATATCTGGTCTTGCGTTATCATGTATCTCACTAGAAACTATTTGAAAATTGTAAATCAATAACGTTGCCTTAAGGTTGTATTAATGCACCTAATCTATCGAAGTATACAAATTAAAATGTAATGCAAATGGGACATGTATATTCATATCAATAATCGTCACCCGTCAGACTACATGGCGTATTTGTTATTTCAAGAAACTACTTACAGTGTACCTAGCTTATTATAACAAGACATTAATTATCTCTCAAACCATGATTTGCATCGTTTCCATTTTTACTAATAGTAAAATTACGCATGTCTATATAAAAAATTAAACACGCCGGAATTCGGCTAACAAAAACACTATTAGTACTGGAAGGCTCCTGGAGAAAGCATAAACACCGCATAAACGTCACAGGCCGGTTAGCTCAGTTGGTTAGAGCGTCGTGCTAATAACGCGAATGTCGTGGGTTCGATCTCCATATCGGCTATAAAGACATGTTTTGTGTGTGCGTGCGTGCGTGCGCGCGTGCGCGCGTGCGCGCGTGCGTGTGTGTGTGCTGTATTATTACATTGTTTTGTATGTATGTACCTGGACCAACTATGTGTATGTACATATGTATTATCACTTCACACTTTTGTACGTATGCATCTGGTTCAACATCCAGAGAGACGAAGGTAACTATCGACGGTAAAGCCACTTGGCGAACAAACTTAAGGATTTCTAAGAAAGACCGCCGTCGACGAAATGGAAGAGGGTTTAATTGTAGTTTTCTACTTCATATGCTGAGTATATAGGCATGTATCACTTCAATCACTTCGTAGTTTTGTATGTATGTATCTAGCCCATCTATTCGTATGTACATAAGTATTATTACTTCATAGTTTTGTAGGGCCTTCGTATGCATATGGTTCAACTATTCGCATGCATGTATAGCGTTGTATGTATGTATATGTATGTATTCATCTGAATTCAACTATTCGTGCCATTTAAAGTGCGCTTTGGTGATGGTCGGAATCATAATATGATGTTCATACGTAATTCACAACAAACCCATCTTTGACGGCAGACGTTTTATTATCACTGACTCACTGGCCAAGTATAATGACATACAATTAATAAAAGACAGCCCACCTTTGAGTAGACAACCATACTCTCAACAGTTTTCTGAAAATCACCTTAGGCCAAAATCAACAGGATAATCATTTTGGGCCAAAAACATAAAGAGTTAGTGTGACAATCATCATTGCAGCAAAGTTTGTCTCCTTACGTGTTCCCAATATCACACTAAATGTTCAACAAAATATTGGAGAAATGGTCAAATACAGTCCAGTGATAATTATAACCGACACCGCCTTGCAACCATCTGCTTGCGTGGTGGCGGCCCTTGACGCTGAAGTCACGAAGCACATACACTACTTGGAGTAGCTTCTAACGTACTTGTTTGAGTATCTGCAAATGCAATATGCTCCATGGTAGCCCTGTGAATAAGCCCAGTGGTAATGGCTGCCGTGTCGGATGTAGACAAGGCAGCCTCCGTACTTCAAGGGGCCGTGGCAGTAGCACCCGTACCAGGTCCAGTGACAGTGGACATATCCCCAAGAGTAGCAGTAACAACCACTATAGCTGCTATAGCTTTTCCTCTTCTTTCCCTTCGGCGGCTTCGCACCTGCAGGTGCACTGGGCACACCGGTTGCTGCAACAAGTGAATTTTAACATTTGGTAAAACTGCTAGAGATTATCGGCGATATACTTGATGTACGATAAAAAAAACAAGCCATAAAACAATGAATATGAAATCTCGAATTTGACAGCATAAATTCAGATACGCTACGTAAAAAAACAATATAGGCGACCTTGAAATAAGCATACAATATGGATACAAGTACAAAACATTTGAAATGCCGATTATGTTATCCGCATGAATTTATATACGCTGTATTAATATATGACGTTTTCGAAATATTCATATATCATACAATACCTCTCTTGACACGAGCGCCATCAACTGAAAATAATGAAATGATCTGTGTAAGTAGATTGTTCATACAGATGTGAATAAAAAATCGTATATTAATGTTCATATACAGCAATAGGTCGTATACGTGTGTATAAAAACTACCATACAACTACATTTCAATAGTATAATATTCAGAGTTAGCGACAAGAGACCGCTCGTCAATTCTAGTTCCAAAAAAACGTTCGTAGATGCGTGTGTATGTATGCATATGTGTATGTATGTATGTGTATATGTATGTATGTATGTATGTATGCATGTATGCATGTATGCATGTATGCATGTATGCAGGCATGCATGCATGTATGTATGTATGTATGTATGTATGTATGCATGTATGTATGTATGCATACATATATGCGTGCGTGCATGCATGCATGAATGCATGAATGCATACATGCGTGCATACATACATACATACATATATGCATACATACACACATACATACATTACACTCATTCATACATACAAACATGCACGCACGCACGCACACACACATACATTACGCGCATACGTACGTACATACAATTCACGCTATTGTGACAATCGTATTTTTTAAGTCGGCACAATTTTAACTGGCACTCACCGGACACCTCGTCACTGTCTTCATTCACAGACAAACTCGGGTCGTCTGCTTCTTCCTGTTGACCAAACCCATAATTATTCACACGAGTTATACCAGGGACGAATAAAATTATTCATGTATGTGTGTGTGTGTGTGTGTGTGTGTGTGTGTGTGTGTGTGTGTGTGTGTGTTGTGTGTGTGTGTGTGTGTGTGTATGTGCGTGTGTGTTTGTGTGTGTCAGTGTGTGTATTTGTGTGCGTGTACGTGTGTGTGTACATGTGTATGGACGTGTGTGTGTGCGTGCATGTGTGTTCGTGTGAGTGTAAACTATCGATATCTGATCAATGAATGATTGATTTTCAAAATCTATAGGGGAGACCGAGGATAGTGGTAACACGTTATGATATAACATATGTACAGCAGCCACAATTATTAATGCAAATTATTTAGCAAGATAATAATATGTTCATCAATATATTTCAATGTTTCATATGTGATATCACGTGGATACGTTGAAAGGGTAAAAACCGGCGCCAATACAAAGAAAAACCGGTAATTTGTTATACTGTCGCTTACCTATATGTTAAGAGTTAGTGTACACATGACTTATGCTATGCTGGTCTTTTTCGGTAGTTCTAGTGATGAATATCTGCTCTTGCTGTTACATAGGCCATTAAGCAGTGCTTTAAGTATATTTAAAACCAATCATAGGTGTTATAAATGACATGGTTCTGGGGCAAGTTGTAGCATTTCTCCGGACAAATTGCAACTTAGCAGCATCATGCTAAAATGGGGAGGCAAAGTGTTGGCATAGTGCCATACTTTGTGATTACGACGATGACAGTTATTAATACAAGTTCTGTAATTAACATGACTATGTTCACTATAGTGTTTGCACGGTGTTCCAGTAAGGGATCTGCCGATAACATTTTATACATGTATTTTAAGTCAGGCATATTAATTTTTATGAAAACAATATTATTTTATTAAAACAATTAATACCCATTAATTTCGTGTACTAGTGTGTTACATTTTGCCGCAGTGGTAGAGCATATATGTTACAACACTTTTCGTTACAACTTGCCCCGCATCGGGATAAATTGTAATCTATATCAAACGTATCATTGCGCAAATGCGTATTCTATTAAGCATTTGTTTATGTACTGGCTATCTGCGTGAAATATTTGTGGTTTTGTTGGCGTTAAACAAGTTCGACCGTGTAACAATTCGAACCGCAATCCTGAGATGTGATGTTTTTGTTACAACTTGTCCGGCCTCCCTTATTTCCTAGAGCTTTGCATGCATTCTTTCAAAAAACCGCTGCTATTACAACGTCAGACGAACATAGAGTCAGACTGGCTACAGCTAGCATGAAGAATATATTAGTGTAACATTTCCCCTTGTTTCGAGCGTTGTATGGACACGCAAGAAAAAGGATGTTAAACGTCTCGAGATGTGGACGTGGCGCAGAATGCTCAGGATAAGATAAGGTCTCATTAAGAGAAGATAAGATCAGATAAGGTGTGCTATCTTTCATTAAGAGAAGAAAGCTGGCAAAGATGACTAGATAGTCTGGTACTTACCATCATATGAGGAGAACTACCAGGATAAAACAGAAGAGGTAGTATACAAATTTGATGGATAAACAACATTAAGCATTGGACATATGGTTGACTCGAATTGGCTAGATGTATTGCAAGGGGCGACAACGACCTAACTAAGCCTATGGCTACGCAAGGAGGAATTGTTAAAATAGCTAACGTGATACAAATAGTGTCACTTACTTCATCAGCTGCGTAAGCTGCTACAAACGTCAACGCCAGGAAGGCGAAAAGTAAGACTACACTCGCACGCATTGTCTCTTTAAGGCAACTCTGCAAGGAAAGTAACAATACATGTTGCAATGTGCTAAAATAACAGCATTTCGTGAGATATACTTAATTATTCGCCACTGCTATTCTGTTAAATGTGTAATTCAATATCGAGATTGAGAACAACTTCTAACAAAACCTGTCTGTGCTGAAAGCAAATGTCAAACTTCTTTACCTGATTCGTACATACGAAGGTCTTGGTTCAATTGACGAGTCGTACTCTGTCGCTGTTGAATCCTACCGACAATCACCTCTTTATATAGCATCCAAGTGTGAATGTCGTGCTGCTTATACGTGATCATTGGCACGGATCCAAACAAACCAAGCATGACGTCAAAATGCAGACGTGGCCTATGTCACTGTCATAAGTGCTTTATTGCCGTGTTTTGCCTCAAGGTATCATGTTTGTTTTCGAAAGAAGTCGGTTGTACCGACGTGCCATTTTTTTACTAACTCAAGTTAATCAACTTGAGTACACAATTGCCATCCATGATGGCAAGTGGACAACGAAGCCATTGGCTTATCCAGAGTCCAATATGTTATATATATATATACATTCCTGCATACACACACATACACAAATATGCATATATTCATACATGCATGCATGCATACATACATAAATACATACATACCAGAATAAGATTTAACAAAGATGTGTCTATGGAGTTTTCACAAACAACTTGGTCGACAATCGATTATACAGAAATTACACCTCCAAGGTGGCTCCTGTGAGGGCGAGTATTCCTTTTTTTAATATGAGTCTGTTTTACCTCATTGTACTAATTTAGTGTTGTCTGTTTCTTTAAATTAATATAAACAGCACTATTATATTGAATAACATTCAGTTATAACTATAGTCAACATTTGTCTTGTTCTCACTATAATTTCACTCTTTACATTTATTAACACTTGAATTTTCATTATTGCGTCATATGTATAATATTCGTGTTGCTGTACACTATAGCGAAATATACAGCATATGTATGTCTGTCTGTCTGTATGTGTGTCTGTCGTGTCTTGACCTAAATTCCTTATTGTATTCCATTAGCAAACACTGCGACAGGTCACAGTGACTCCAGAATGTCATGTCAAGCTATTTTAAAGTATTCGGTCAAACAATTTTTCAGACCCCGACTAAGATCATACAGATAATGAGTCATCCGTGCGTGTGATGTTACGGTTGTTTCTCGAACAGTCTTTCCCTCATATCTAACATATCAAACTACTTATTTCGCCGGGTGTATATGTAATTGTAAATATGCGTATTTTGAAAGCAACTTAGTTGCATACGAAATATGATGGTCCAATTTCCAGTGGTGCTTGATGCAGCGTAGACATTTTAGTTTTCGGCAACACAAGCTCGTGTGTGAATCGGGATCTTCAGCGATCTTCGTTTCGTGTCCCTCACACAAGATGTCGCTACTTGTCTGTCGGTGATGTCTCCGCCCGGTCCGTGGCAGTGGTCAGGTCTTCCGGTGTACAAGGATCGTCCAGCAGCTGGCATCAGAGGAGGTGGGCAATGTCTGTTCCTCTCCGCAGTCACACTTCATTGACTGCGTCTCATCAATGTAGTGCCATCTCCTCATGTTGGTCTCGGCCGACTCCAGTACGTAGCCGGTTGAGTGAACGTCAACATAGCCATGGTTGGCTAGACCCTGCTGGTAGGGATTCAGCTGGTTGTAATCCCATTTTGATGACTGTTGATGTTTCTTGCAGTAGTGTTTCCCACATTTCCAGTCTGATGCTGGCGGGCGATGAGTTCAGCGGTTTTGTGAAGTTCAGGAAATCATATCGTGACTGTAATCGTCTCGTAACAGATATGTGGTTTTATAGATGGTGTTTTGTGTCTGCCGCTTTTCTTGAACTTTCTGTGCGACTAACAACAGTTCGCATGATGTCCGATGGAGCTATGGCAACCAACAGATGTAGGCTGTCTATATTGGTAGGTTTCAAGCAGCCAGTTCTGATGCAGCAGCAGTCATGTAGGGCAGACAGGGTTGAGCTTGCTTGCATGTGTTGATCTTGCCAATACAGCACATGCACAGTCGGCAACAGAATAACAAAGGGCAAGGTGGCTGGATCTTAGCGTCTGTGCAGTGCTTCCTCAATTAGATTTGGCAAGTTTGCGGATTATGTTGTTTCATGTATTCACCTTCTGTTTAGTGTTACAGATGTATGTTTTGTATGATAGTGTTCTGTCAACATGGACTCCACGGTACACTGGTGTTGATGTGTTGTCTAGTCCGGTATCGTTCTAGATAACGCTTAGTTCGCGCTTAGCGTCTCCGTTCCTCAGATGGAAAGCACTCACCTGGGTCTTGGATGGGTTTGCGCGTAGTTGATTCAGCTTGTATGTTGTCATGGTTCCTAGCGCTGGTGTGACTGTTATTTTAATGTTATTGAAGTGCTTGCTCTGGGATGTTATATACAAGTCATCAGCGTAAATGAAGCTGCGAGTTTCGAGGTGGATAGGTTGATCATTCGTGTATGTTGATCAACGTTGGCGCTAGTATACTTCCCCGAGGTAACCCGTTTTGTCATATTTGCCATATGTTCTTTTTTTATCCAGTACTACGAAAAATCGCCAGTTTTCAGGCGTGTTTTCTCAGCGATGAATTGCATCAATATCATATAGATAAATATAGAGGCGTTTGGGAGATCCCTGCTACTAGATATATCTTGACGTTTCAGTCGGTTTGTAGAATAATGTGCAGTATCACCTTCCGCATTAACTGATTGTGCGCTTTGGTGTTGATTTGACAGATTGCCAGAAGTGGCAAGAAGAAGAAGAATGAAAGCGTACAATCACAAGGTGTGTGTGTGTGTGCTTGCGTGCGTGTGTGCGTGCGTGCGTGTGTGCGTGCGTGTCACGGGATTGAATACAAGCTGGAGTTACCCTTTCTTGCGGAGCTCTCTCCCTTTCTTTCTCATATGGTTTTGTCATTTTCTTGCTTTATATATTTTTATCATTTTATGATTTTGTGTAGAATATGCCACAACACATTTGAACCCTTGTTGAGCCTCCGGTCAAGAACAAAGCTATATGTAAAATGTTTTCAAAGGCGTAAGGAGCGCACTCGTTAAATGTGAATATATATATATATATATATATATATATATATATATATATATATATATATATATATATATATATATATATATATATACATATACATATACATATACATATATATATATATATATATATATATATATATATATATATATATATATATATATATATATATATATATATATATATATATATATAATATATATTTATATTTATATTCGGAGGCGGGTGCGAATTCAGCAACGTTCGAAGATAAATGTTTGTCACAGTTAGAAGAAAAGATGTAGGTTAACAAAGGTGGCCTGGCATAGTCTACACAATAAAGGAAGCGACATATGCGTTTATAAAAAAATCTTGACATGACATTTATATAGTCACGGTGACCTGTCCCATCTGTGTTTATCGGTTCTTTTTCAGACGGCCAAGACAAAAACAACTCCTCGCATGGACAACAAACCAACACTGTTTTCAATGGTCCTTGTGAATAAATACCTACCCAAAGGCAGGCAGACATGCATGCAGACACACAAGCAGGCAGGCAGGCAGGCAGGCAGGCAGGCAGGCAGGCAGGCAGGCAGGCAGGCAGGCAGGCAGGCAGGCAGGCAGGCAGGCAGGCAGGCAGGCAGGCAGGCAGGCAGGCACGCAGGCACGCAGGCACGCAGGCACACAAGCATATTGTTGTCTTTGTTGAGGGTGGTGTTCGCGTCCTCCATCTGTCTAATGATTAACGTTGTCAGTCCACCCTATGTATATTTTAACTATTTATTTTTCCTGGGTAGTTCAACTTCTACGCTGGTATATGACATCCTTTCAGGTCTTTTCTCCCGGTTCACGAGTAGCTGCTGGAGTGTCATTCAGTCAATTCTGCTAAATACCTCGCATGAGGACACAACTGAATGTATTGGTTCAACTGCGGATTTTTGACGATGTTTAGTCCCCACAGACCACACGGAATAAAACGATTTATTCCTGCGCATATGGGAATCTTCAATATTCAAGCGACATGTCATGGTGACCGTTGGAACTGTAGACATCGCGCACGTTGTTTATGTGCTATTGCAAAACACGCTTGTTAAACTACATTATATATGGCAAAATCACACGCACGATCCCGCTTGTTCGCGAATGTGTAGGGACAATATGTAACATGTGCTTCGACAGTACGGCGTATCAGGGATTTGCCCCTACTACACAAACGTATTTGTTGCACACAGTGTGATGTAGACGGACCGACAATACTTATCATCATCTGCATGACAATCATCAGTTTCCATATCAGTGTGAAGAGAACAACTATCAAGATACCTAACTCGTTTATTGTGACTTATAACACTCAAAGGTGACCGATGTCCATAATATAATGTTGTGAAGTACAGTTATAACCACATATTATTGTGAAGTACAGTTATAACCACATATTATTGTGAAGTACAATTATAACCACATATTATTGTGAAGTACAGTTATAGCCACATATTATTGTGAAGTACAGTTATAACCACATATTATTGTGAAGTACAGTTATAACCACATATTATTGTGAAGTGCATTTATAACCACATATTAACAAAAGTAATCTTTACAACGTTTTTATGCTTGACTCGATATGGGGACATAAATTGATGATTTTCATAATCTGGATTAATACATTTTCCCCACACAACAGGCTGGTTGTTGATTGTTGTCTTTGTTGGTGGTGTTCGAGTCCTCCTTCAGTCCTATGTTTGATGTTGTCAGTCTATCCTATGTTTATTTTACCTCGTGTTTTTTCTTGATGTAACATAACATACATTATTCTTCGTTAGCCCTTACTCTATGTCTGACCCAGATGTTTATAGTTCTATGCATTCAGCTTAACGTGGTCATTCTTCGCAATACCCACAACTCGTACTCGGATAACTTATTATCTTCTTCCTTATTGAATTTCCGTGTTTCACTGCCATACTATGAAAAAGTAGTTGTGTTCTTCAAGTTGATGCTGATGTCATCGTCTATCGAGCAAATGTCTCTTGTAATGCGTTTCACTGTTTAGCAAACTTTACTCGAAATTATAATAATGTTGTTTGTTTCATATTGTTCATTGAGCCGATGCATAAATAATGTTGGCACCAGTTCGATGTTAGTTTCATCAATCATTTGTCCTGTTAAATTGAAATAATTCATAATGTCAAATCACATCGTAGAAAAATAATACAAATAATTGCTATGCCTATGTAAGGAGTAAATACAATAACAAAAAGTTTCACAAGAATTTGAAGTTGCAGAGGATTCATATATTTTGTCTTTACCAATACGATAAAAAATCATTACCAATACCGAATACAACTGTTGAAGAGGTTATCATACTACAATAGGCACTTAATGGTAAATTATGAAATACCAGCAAAACATGATATGAATTATAACAAATAACTTGGAGAAAGTTGTGTCTAGCCAATCTCTTAGATTTTGAGAAAGGGAATTGCTTGCATACAGGCGCCGGCAAAACAGATGGCGAAACCAAAACGGGGAATATTGTATCATGTGCAACCATCAAATAATAAGACGTAGGTATATCAATTGATGCTGACACGGATTTTGCAGAGCAGCGTCGATTAACTATGAGAAATGTAACATATAAGGAGAAAGATGATATATAAACACAATTGTCACACCCTGCTTAGACTATTGCAAGGGGACACATTCGGAGCACGACAAGGACACATTTGAGATGGAAATAATACAACAAAGAATAAATTAGCCGGTCCCTGAACTGAGACAATTTATCAAAGAAAATATCTTAAAATGAGGGTTGACAACTCTAAATATCAAGAAAGGGGTAATTATTTACAATATTGAGTGAGTATGATGATGAAGGTACAGCTATGTTATGGAACAATACTTAATGTAGAAAGAATAGAAGGCACTAATTATGTTTAATGGAAGAAAAGGGAAGAATGGTCTTAAACATACTCATACTCATTACTCTCATAATGAACGATACCTGATTTGAAGAAATTATCTGCCAACTATATAAATGCCAGCAGTGTGAATATGTTTGACAAAAAATGTACACACACAAACACACGCACGTCCGCACGCACGCACGCACGCACGCACGCACGCACGCACGCACGCACGCACACACACAAATAATATGTGGTGTACGTTCATCAGTCATCATTAAATACGATAACACCCGTGATTAAATTACGTAACTCGTCAAGTGTTGCTATTTTATACACATATGTTCATAAATTGTGAATTGCACTATGACGTTCCTATTTTTACACCGATATGTCACGTGACGCGGCTAACGATGGAATTGTTTCAACTAACAATTAAGTGGACATTTTCGGAAAAAAATACATATTCCTAACTCAGTGTCTTAAAAACCAGATGGAACGTAGGTTTGTCAATGCTTCAGAAATACGCCGACCCTGTCAGTGGAAGCAGAGAGCTACAGCGATCTCACATGTGAGTAGACATTCGGGCGACTGGGTGAAGTTCTACATTATGTGCTGTGAAGTTGTTTACGTAGACACGAAAAACACGTATACTGATATGCTTGCGTCGAAATTCAGTTAATATTGTATTTTTTATCCAGGGTTTAAAGGAGGCGACTAGTTACAATAATGGGGATTGGTGTCTGCGCACGAAACTCAACAGCTTTTTCAGTCACCCGTATTTTCGTGTTGACATTTAAGTTGTGCAGACAAACTCAAAACCCTCTTTGTTAACTCAAGCATCCGTCTTTTATGTGTTTTGGAGCCGAGCCAGAGCATACGTTGTACTTAGCAGGCCCCACGCCTATAGACCATAAACATTACACCAAATTTGTTGTACCCCAAAACATGCCTTTTGAAATTAAATGACATATGCAAATTCCAGTTGGGTGTTTTTATGTACAAATGCAACAGCCACTCGCTTCCAGCCAATACGTATTTTTTTTTACTAAAAACAGTGATGTTCATAGCCATACAACTAAAAAGCACACTGGCTGTTGTAGTTCACAGATTATAACATATTGTCACAATTTGACATTTCTGTTTTCTACAAATAATCCAAGGGCTTGGCTAAGGGTATAACTGTTTAGAGTGATGACTGTACGACAAAAGTATTCGTAGTATTTCCATTCTAGAGAAAACGCGCCGACACTGTCCGTGGAAACAGAGACCTACAGCTCTTTCACACATGCGTGGACATTCGGACGCTTGAGTTTCACACAGTAGAATATGAAGTTGTATACGTACATAAGACAAATTGTAGGACGGTACATGTTTTGTGTCGTAAATTAGCCGTCGTTGTAAGCGTTGTCCCGAATTCAAAGGAGGCGACATAGCGCATCGCTGGCATTTTTGGTGAGCAGCTTTTTCAACCACCTGTGTCTTCATTGTGACATTTCAGCTGCTTAGAAAAACGACATTTGTTCACTCAACTACCATTGTTTCTTATTTATGTGTTTTGTGCCATCGCCAGGCAGATACACATTTTACGCCCGCCTCTAGAAAGACAATAGGCAATTATTTGGATCGATCAGCATCTTGTATTCTGTCGTCCATCTCCTGGTGGTCAGTCGTAAGTGACGGTCTGTGACGGTTTAGCGCCAGTTAATTTTCGGATATCGTCTTCTTTTCGGACCAACTGATGTCCACCGCAATACGTGACCGGCTCGTGACGTAGTTGGACAAGCTCAGGCGACATTTCCAGATGGTTGATGATATGTGGGTTCACCGAGTGGTTGGCATTTAGAGGCGAATGCCTCAGGTGTATTTTCTTGGCTTGTTTTGATATCTGTTTACCAAACACACGAACAGTTCCAGTCCAAAACACTATAGTATTAATGCAATGACAAATATGGGTTTAGAAAACAACATTCCACAGAATTTGCAACTCTGCCGTATTCCGTCACGGTCCAAGCAGTGAGAAAGGAAACGTCCCAGCACGACATTGCCGACAGGCACCCGACCGTAGGAACATCCGCCGAACCTTGGGGATATTATCGCCCAGTCCATGGCATTCTGATTAATGTGGGTAAATACACATCATGTGTAACACACTGATACACTTTGCGTATATGATGTTTTGATACGACTCGGGTATTTGATATATAAAAATATCTTTTGTAACGTATATGATTCGTTATTACGAATTTTTTGGATTTTCACATATTTTTTAGGAACTGGAACATTTATTTTATGTTACACAATGTAATTTGTTTAGCGAATTTCATGCATTGGTTGGAATATGACCAGTGAGACTAGTCAATGTACTCTTAATAAAATCCCATGGAAACGTATCATCTTTTTGTTTATGGTAGCTAAGCCACATTATGTATGCTGCACTCTGAACAGTTAACTATCTTGCTTCACGTGGCGTTCTTGACACTCATCAAGTGTAAAATCAATATATCAGTTGAAAATAAGTTAGATACCTGCCATAATAATGAAATTGTTAGATGGAGCTTTGGGAATCTTCGCCGTTCCTTCGTCAACGTTCGAATGAGCTGTTGTCCGGTGTCATGTGACCTGGATATTGATTGTCACAATGTTGGGTACCAATGACAACACAATATATAGATGCATCCAGGGGAGGCTATGAGAGGTCGTAACCCGAGTTTCAGTGATTTTCGCCCGATGAACAAATGTGTTTGCTGCATAAAGTGTTTGGTAGATGCCCTACCAGTGTCATCACGTGCAAGTCAGGTACATCAAACATTCAGTTTAGGATGGCGAATACACACCGTTTTTTATCTATGACACAGCAAGCTGCAATAACTAACTTATTAAACGTTTATAAAATGATGGTAACGATCGATGGTATCGCCATCTGGTGAACACGGTCAAGGTTCCTAAAATAGGCCGACTAATAATATAGTAAGTGCCTAAGCCTAAGGCAGTAACTTCATATGCATTACAGTTGGCCAATTACTGTGATGATTGCAATAACAAATAAATATTGTTGATGTAAATAGCAATAACATGTATATGGTATATCTTAAAAAAATTATTATCTGGGTTTTTAACGACACAAAATATGTGTTTTCAGGTGAGACATACAATAGCCTGAATATCCTCTTCCGTGTGGGCCGCTCAAAAGTGATCGTACCAGAAGTGCGTGAATTTATATATTGTGTTGAAGGATGAGTACCTCAAGGTAATTTAAGAAAATTATTTAAACCAAACAAGAACACAAAAACATGTACATATAAGTCTTTTATTCTTCACATTGATTAAAATCATATTGTTTGCTCTTTCATCATCCGCACTCACAACATGTACCAGTTTTCTAATAAAATAAACGTGTTGCCTGATCTTAAATATGTATTATTCTTCTAATCAAGCACTGTGACAAGTACTGTGACATAGCGATTAATAATATATAATTTACTCCTCAAATAATCAGTTGACTCATTTTGAATTAGAACCAACATGATTGTGAACGACTGTTGCCCTTGTTGGCTACCGCAATCATAAAATCCTTGGGTATCCCCCACTGTTGGCGTGCACTGGGATTGGGGACCGAAGGGCTAGCTACTGTTTTGGGGATGATGAGTCCTGTGTTTGGTTGTTGCATTCTTGTCATACGCATGTGCACTTGTGGCACCTCGCGAGGACCAGTTCTTGTCATACCCATGTATACTTGTGGCCCCTCTCGAGGACCAGTTGCATCATCCCACATTCACATTTTCGCCTTGAATATGGCCAAATTCTATTTCCTTCTAAACTTTTAGAAATGCCCATTTATTTGTTACAACTTGCACTCAATATTTTAACATATATTGTTATTAGATCGTCTACTACTCTGTTTGTTGCGTTGCCTGTGTCAGTGTGTCCTTCACTAGATTCAGGAGATCGTTTTCCTCCTTGGCTTCACTGGACCGAGTGTTTGATGATTGTGGGAGTCGTTTAGGTTTTTGTGGCCGCCGAGTACCACTCTGTGATGGTGTCACTTCTACGTCAGGCACACTCATTTCATTATGCGTTATATTTTCCTTCCCCTTGTTTGTCACTTGTGTACCCTCTACTTCATCACCAATGTATGTATCTCCCATATCAGTATCTTGCTCTTCCTTGTCATTTTCACTATTATCTCAAGCATTGTCCTGCGACTTACATTGCACATTATTTGTCCTTTGCAAGTCCTCGTCATCTTCACCCATTTCCTTTTGTGTCTGCTATCCTCAGTGTCAGTCACCATTTATGAATCTAACTCCAAGTCGTCTTCACCCCCAAGGCGTTGTCGTTGTCTGCATCCCACAACAACAACAACAACAACAACAACAACAACACACACACACACACACACACACACACACGCACACACACACACACACACACACACACACACACACACACACACACACACACACACACACACACACACACACACACACACACACACACACACACACACACACACACACACACACACACACACACACACACACACACACACACACACACATGCTGAATGTAATCATGAGATGCAAGTATATGTAACCCATCATTTCCTTTGTTTTCTACAATGTCCCCAGACCAAGTATGAATGGCTAAAAGTAGCCGATGAATTCCAGCAGCACTGACAGTTCCCAAACTGCCTGGGGGCATTGGACGGGACACATGTTGTGATGAAACCACCCATCAACTCTGCATCGACAACTACAGAGGTAGATCGAGTGTTATCGAGTTGCAATGGAGGGTTGAGTGACGGCGGTGTATTTGAGGGATCTAAACTACAAAAGGCACTCGATCACATGTTGTCTATGTTCCCAGATTCAGCCCCAGGCCTGGTGATAAGAGGCCTATCAGCAATTTCATTGTGGCTTATGATGCATTTGTACTACATGAAAACGTCATGAAGCCATTCTCACACAGGGACATTTTGCAGCACCGACGTACATACAATTACAGGCTGTCTAGAGCGAGGCGTGTGGTGGAGAACGCCTCTGGAATCTTGTCTAACAGATTCAGAGTGTTCTTGGGAGGTATTTCCCTCCAGCCACTAGTTGTCGAGACGGTTGTTCTCGCCTGCTGTGCCGTGCACAACATGTTGCGACAGGGGATGGGTTTCAATGCCCAACTGGCAGATCAAGAAGACCCGGAGACTCTGGGGGTTTGGAGAATGCACCCGCCCTCAAGCAGGCAACACTACCCTCTGGTACAAACAACACCAACCATGCCAAGGCTCAGCGTGAATATATATATATATATATATATATATATATATATATATATATATATATATATATATATATATATATATATATATATATATATATATATATATATATATATATATATATATATATATATATATATATATATATATATATATATATATGGAGCTCCCAGAAGTGGAAGTTGTACGAAACCGTAGACAAAACGATTGAACTGGATAGTCGCCAACCTGGCATTCTTGCAAGAATGTGTGATGAAGAATCATAGCAGTGGATCACAATGTGCCGGTGTGAGTACACGTTGTATAATTAAGATATTATTGTAAACAAAATGAAACATTAAAGTATTGGCTATACAATGTTTATTTTCTCAACTCAGCAGTTGAATTGTTCTATATATATATATATATATATATATATATATATATATATATATATATATATATATATATATATATATATATATATATATATATATATATCCTCAACCTATATTTTCATTTCATTAAATTAAACCGTTTGGCGTAAAATTTGTGACTGAGTAAAGCCCGGCATACGCTCGACGCGATAGGTCTACCACAACGTTTTGAGTCAGGTTTAACAAGGTTTAACAAGGTTGCCATCCCAAACAACAAGTTCCTGATGGCAAGTGGACAAGGAAGCCATTGGCTTATCGAGAGTCCAAACATTTTCTTATCTATGTGAAGCCCGCACTTATCACATATCTGTCAATTCTATTTTAAACATATTCACACTACTAGCATTAACACAATCATTTGGCAGTTTGTTCCACTCATTTATCACCCTCTGTGAGAAAGAGTACTTTCTCATGTCCAACCGACACTGCTCCTTAACTAATGCTGCTTTATGTCCTCTAGTTCTAATGCCTTCTTTAAGTTTGAAGAACATATTCCTGGAGACTTCTGGGGGGTTTGGAGAATGCCGACGCATCGCCGACGAATTTGTCGTAACGCATATACCCACTCTCATGACGAGGCGCTGTTGTAGACAGTTTTTATCCAGTTCTTGTGGCGTCGAGAAATATCAAACATGTTGGATACTAAAGCTCGGCAAGCACAATTAATTGTCAGTAAAAAGAAGGGTCGCCAACACATAGATGCCTAAAACTCAAAGTAGTGAAATTCAATATTGTTGACCCGGCGATTACCACATGATCCACAATGAAGAGATCGTTGGTTTTGAACGTAAACTATATTGAATATTGTTTTTTACGTCACTCACCATGGACTAGATAAACATGGACGATCATACATCTATGTCGACAAATACTCAATAAATATTAATATTTTATTTGGGGATAGATAACATGTAACCACGACAACGTGAATTATATAACATATATGAAATGTTATTATTACAGTAGCGTAAGTTATTGACGCTACCACCCCACAGCCTAGGTGTCGGCGACACATCTTGTCGCCAACAATTTGTTTCGACGAACTCGTCGGACACAAATTGTCGCGCTTTATGTGTATGTCGTACTTAACGCGCATAATTTGGAAAACAACGTTAATGTCGGTCTCCTCACCTAACTGAGTAGGCAGAAATAATGGCGCTGACATGCTAAACGGTTGTTTCAAGGAAAATGGTATCCGTTCGTTCATTCAAAGTTCACATTTGGGTTTTGTCCCACCACTAAACAATTGTTTCTAAGGAAAGTGTATCACCACTGAAAATACCTATTTGGGACAGAAAATCACCCTTTTTACGGAACGTTGTTTGACCAATGTAATCCCTTCAAGAAATATCCGGTTTATAATAAGGAAAATAATTAGCTTATGTGGCACCTGTATTCTCAGGGACGTGAGGTCAGAGGCACAACAAAACATAATAATTAAGCATGGTCGTGAACAAGGAAGCCAAAAGTCTTTATCAGAACAAGGACCACAGAAGTTTTTTCGGAAAGTTGGTACACTTTGAGATGTTTTCAAAGTGATGGTGAGTTAATTCAAGACTTTATGCACAGTGACAGTGACTCGTTCCCTGTTGAACATAGTTCATATCAGTAAAGTGCCTTTTTGGAAAATGTTGCCTTCCTATTCAATAGAGATTTCTCTTTAAGACCAATTCCCTACAATAAGCTAACTAAAACGGCCAGAGAAAATGAATACATATGCACAGTACAAGAAGGTAATAACTAAGCATTGGGCAGGTTTACTTAGGAAACAAATGTTGGGGGCAAGTTGTTCCGATCTGGAGTGCAAACATCTCTGACATCACTACTTAGTTGGCCGTCTGTTGCCCGGCTACCACGGATTCCTTAACCCGACAGTTGCCGGTTTCATTGTAGAAATCTTCTCCATATGCAGGCAACACGGTGGTTATGTTTACCGTTTCGCTCTTATTATTATCATCTTAATTCGGACTCAATATCGGGAACATATTCAAGGATTCCACAGAACGACCGCTGTCGATTAAATGCAAGAGAGTGTGTTGACTCCAAAAGTTGACTCCAAAAACGAATGTAAGTTCATATCGTCCACAACGATATGAAGACAGCTGTTATCGAGACTCTTCAATGTGGGAAACAAATTAACATGTGTGTGTGTATATATATATATATATATATATATGTATATATATATATATATATATATATATATATATATATATATATATATATATATATATATATATATATATATATATATATATATGTATCACTACATAATTTTTATTGATGCATATGACTCAACTACTCGTATTCATATTCGTATGTATCATTTCATAGTCTTTTATGTATGCAAGTGCCTCAACCATTCGTGCCATTTGAACTCCGTTTTGGTGATATACGTAATTCACAACAAACCCATCTTTGACGAAAAATGTTTTATTATCACTGACTCATTGGCCATGTATAATGTCATACAATGCTTGAAAGAAAACTCACCTGCATGTATACAACCGCGCTGTTATCTTGTTCCTGATAATAGCATTGGTGCGAGATATAGTTTGCCACTCATTAAATAAGGCAAAATTGTTCTCCTTAACTGTTTCAAAGAGCTCATTAAATGGTGAAAAGAATATTGGAGACACGGTTAAATACAATCCAGTGACAGCGTTACATCACACCACCTTGCAATCATCTGTTTTCGTCGCGACTGTCCCTAACGGAGAAGGCTCGAAGCACCTCCGCCACCTGGCGAATTCAGCCGATACTTGGCGTGGCCATGGACTTCCTGGTTCTGTATTCGCAATAGCAAAAGCCAATGAACGGTGTCTCACATAGCAGCCTCCCGACTACATACTGATGTTATGACAGTAGCAACCCAACTGGTCCAGTGCAATGGACAGAACCCCAGGAGAAATAGCGGCAACAACGAAGACAACGAGACGAAGGCAGCATTTGGCAGGTTTACATGGGGAGCAATCTGGGGGGTGGGGGGCAAACGTCAATGACCTCACTACTTAGTTGATTCTTTGATGCACGGCTAATACGTATTCGCTAACACGATAGTTGCGGGTTTAATTGCAATATTATTCTCCATATGCTGGCATTACGGTAGTTGCCGTTTCGCTATATCTGGAACATATGATTAACTCAATGATTCCCCAGAACGACCGCCGTCGATTAAATGCAAGAGAGTGTGTGGCAGTAAGTGGAGGGTGGGAAGTTGGAGCTAAATGTTGCAAAACATGACGTTGACTCCAAAAAACGAATGTAAGTTCAGATCGTCCAAAACGATGTGAAGACGACTGTTATCGGGACGCTTGTGAACGGTGTCGTGACGGAAATGTGACGTATATCAATTCATAGTTTTGTACGTATGCTTGTGGCTCAAGTATTAGTGTGTGCGTGTGTGTGCGTGTGTGTGTGTGTGTGTGTGTGTGTGCGTGTGTGTGTGTGCGTGCGTCCGTGCGTGTGTGTATATATATATATATATATATATATATATATATATATATATATATATATATATATATATATATATATACATATATATATATATATATATATATATATATATATATATATATATATATATATATATATATATATATATATATATATATATATATATATATATATATATATATATATATATATATATATATATATATATATATATATATATATATATATGTGTAACACTTCATAATTTGTTTTTATGCATATGGCTCAGCTATTCGTATTTATATGTGTATGTATCACTTCACATACAATGTATGCAAGTGACTCAACTACTCGTGCCATGTAAACTCCGCACTGGTGAATGTCGGAATCATATGTTCACACGCAATTCACAACAAACCCATCTTTGGTAGAATAAGTTTTTATCACTGACTCATTGGCCATGTATAATGTTATACAATGCTTGCAAGAAAAATCACCTACTTGTAAACAACCACGCTGTTATTTGGTTTCTGACAATCGCTTTGGTGCTATACGTTGTGTGACAGTCATTATAGAAGCCAATTGTGTTCTCCTTAGCTATTTCCAAGAACAACCTAAATGGTGAACAAAATATGGGAGACAATGTCAAATACAGTCCAGTGACAACGTTAACTCACACCACCTTGCAATCATTTCCTTCGTTGCTGCCATAGACGGAGAAGGCTCGAAACACCTCCGCCACCTGGCGAATGCATCCACTACTTGGTGTGGCCATGGACGTACCTGGATCTGTATTTGTAATAGTGAAACCCGCTATGGTAGCCAGATGTACGAGCCCAGTTGGAAGAACGATATCTAACATAGCAATCTCCGGAAGACATGTTAATGTTGTGGCAGTAGCACTGGTATAACTGGTCCGGTGGCAATGCACATAACCCCAGGAGAAGCAGTGTCAATAACGAGGACAACGAGACGAAGGCAGCATTGAACAGGTTTACTTGAGAAGCAAATGTTCGGGGAAAGTTGTTTCTGGCGGGGGGGGGGTAACCCCACTGACCTCATGGCTACCACGGATTCGTTAACACGATATTTGCAGGATTAATTGCAGTATTCTTCTCCATATGCTGGCAACACGGTGGTAATGTTTACCGTTTCGCTATCTCGGGAACATACTCACGGATTCCCCAGAACGGTCGCCTTCGATTAAATGCAAGAGAGTGTGTGGCAGTAGGTGGACCTAATGGTACAAGAGGTTGACTCCAAAAACGAATGTAAGTTCAGATCATCCAAAACGATGTGAAGACGACTGTTATCGGGACACTTATGAATGGTTTCGTGACGGTAATGTGACGTATATCAATTCACAGTTTTGCACGTATGCACGAGGCTCAAGTATTATCATGTGTATAAACATGTAGCACTTCATAATTTTGTATTTATTCGTATGACTCAACTATTCGTGTTCATGTTTGCATGTATCACTTCATAGGTTTATATGTATGCAAGTGCCATTTAAACTCGGAGTCATATGTTCATACACAATTCACAACAAACCCATCTTTAGCGAAATAAGTTTTATTATCATTGACTCATTGGCCATGTATAATGTTATACAATGCTTGAAAGAAAACTCACCTGCGTGTAAACAACCACGCTGTTATCTGGTTTCTGATAATAGAATTGGTGCGAAATGTAGTATGACAGTCAATGTAGAAGGCAAAGTTATTCTCCTTAACTGTTTCCAAGGCCAAACAAAATGGTGAACAAAATATTGGAGACACGGTCAAATACAGTCCAGTGAAAACGTTAACTCAAACCGCCTTGCAATCGCCTGTTTTCATCGTGGTGGCCCCTGACGGAGAAGGCTCGAATCACCTCCGCCACCTGTCGAATGCCGCCGCTACTTGGTATGGCCATGGACGTACCTGGATCTGTATTCGCAGTAGCAAAAGGCGCCACGGTAGCCCGATGAACGAGCCCAGTTGGAGTGATATCTAACATAGCAGCATCCGGACGCCGGTCTGATGTTGTGACAGTAGCACCCCCAACTGGTCCAGTGGCAATGGACAGAACCCCAGGAGATGCAGTGGCAACAACGAGGACAACGAGGTATAGGCAGCAGTTCCTTCGCACCAGCGGGCATAGAGGCTGGAACAAATGTAATTTACTTAACACAAATAGTACTGATTGTCGGCAATATGTCTATTGTACGTATAACTTTTAAATTTAGATGCGTTATATAAAGTTTAAGTGCTAAAATAATAATTATTATTTAATAATGTAATTGTATTAAGTCAAAGCGGTTATTTTCTAATCAGTTACCTAGTGAAAAGCGATATATCTGAGAGGCTGTGGTTTCATTATTATGGTCAATATTAAATCGTTCGTGGTAAAAAAACACTGCATTGACCAAAGTGAGAATTATACATCCCCAGGAGTAGCAACCGTCAAAGACACTGCCCTTCTTCGGCGTTGAGTTAGCACTGGGATTGACTGGGCTCGTCAGTTGTTGCAAGAAATATATTTTGTTACCTACTGCCAACAAAAAATAATGCATTTTGAATTTTAAATGTCGAGTATGTATCAGCATAAATATTGATACACTGCAAAGAAAGATAAATACATTGAAATGTACAAAACTCATACAATACCTCTTTTCACACGAACGCCATCAACTGTAAAGAATGAAATGCATCTGTGTAAATTATTTGGTATAATATATTGCTCATACGGGTAGTAATAAAAGTAATACCGTTGCTTTTGCACTGTGTTCGGATACCGAACAAAACAGAACATGTGTATACATTTCGACATTGCATATATGCAAATATATATATATATATATATATATATATATATATATATATATATATATATATATATATATATATATATATATATATATATATATATATATATATATATATATATATATTTATTTATACATACGTACATACATACAACTGAAGCTATTGTCAGCTTTCAGCTTCGTAACTTTAGTCGTATCTGACACTGACAGGATGTCTCATCGCTGCCTTCATTCACCGACAATCTCGGATCATCAGTTTCTTCCTATTCATCAAACCCATAATTAGTCACTCGTGTTATACGCAACGCTGTGGGCTAACGGCAAACAAACAAAGTGATTATCACAAAACATAGAAAAGGTCTATGCGAGATTATTTTACAACATTAGCCTTTTTATCTGTGTAGTTTGATCCACTTTACCAGTTATGCAATCTATGTTATACATACAAGGTGTAGATCCCGAACAACGAATGGTAAAAAAATAACAACATTGTCGCATACGCCCAATATATTATTAATTTGGTTCAAAATTCATTTCTTATGGCTGTAAGGATTCTCTTGATTGTTGACACAAACATTAAAACTAAAAGGTTTCTGCTCAGCAATGCTAACGATTACACTTACTTCAACTGCGTAAGCTGCTACAAACGCCACCGCCAGGAAGGCGAACAGTAAGACGACACTCGCACGCATTGTCTCTTCAAAGCAACTCTGTAGGAGAGAAACAACACACTGCAGCAAAATACTAAACTACATGGATTTAGAAACACATACACCAATAATATATAGCTTGTTCACCAAAAATATACAGCAATTTATTCACCAAGTTATATAAAAGAATAACTTTCAACAAAATGTCCAATTGTTTAACGCCAACGTGAAACGTCCTTACCTGATTTAGTTACACGAAGTTCTTGGTTCAAGTGAAGATTCGTATCTTCTCTGTGGCAAATGCGATGGAATTTCCCTCTTTATATACTAACCAAGCGTGGATGTCGTGTTGTGCGTAGGTGATCATTGGCACGGGTCCAAACAAACCAAACATTACGTCAACATGCATACGTGCCCATAATCACTGACATAGGTGTTTCATCGCAATTTGTTGTTTTTATATGTCATGTGAGTTTAACAACCGACATTAAATATGCGTTATGTTGAGTTGCTGTCTGCGAACACTACAACATGTCTATCGAATAACGCAGCCAATTGATCTTTTGAAACAAAAACACATACTTTTGCTACAGTGTATCTGAGAACCAATAATTAGAAACTAAATTTTATCAGCGTTTACATTTAATTTGCTTTCGGTCACCCAGTGGAACATTTCACGGCGACAACTCCCACAGCTGGCTTAGGGTTGCAAATGAAAGGCAGTTCCCCATGATCACTATTCGATGTGACGAAAAGCCGCTGAAGACCAATTCACCATGCTGAAATGATATGATGGTTTAATTAAAGTAAACACGAACAATACGGCCAATTTTCTTGGCACTGTCCGAAAACAATTCAAAAATAAAACACACTGAGAAGACTGGGACGATAATAATAGCACATAACATCGAAAAACCAGCAACTTAGTAGACAAAAACGTGTTGTCATTGTGTGTAGGAACGCATCAATTCCGACATTACAGCAGCGTGCCTTATATATATATATATATATATATATATATATATATATATATATATATATATATATATATATATATATATATATATATATATATATATATATATATATATATATATACATTGATATATATGAAAACGCAAACTCCACACACGAAACATTCAAATGTATTTAATTAATTATTATTGTTCATCGAACAATGATACATTATACATTGAATGATACAAACTGTACCTGTCAGTTGTTTTGGGCTATTCGTTTTATGCCAATCCATATACAATCAATAAAAATCGACGATTAGTGGCAGTAACGATATGCACATTATTAAATTTGATAAGGAGTTCGCTTCGACGCTTTGTGAGATACCCTTTGATGAGCAGATTGAATCACCGTTTTACCATGAACTCTTTTTTCCCTTGCACCACAAATGATAAATCTCACAAAGATTACTCGCGACTTCGTATTGTTGACATTGATTGCATTCGTACAGTAGATACATGAACAATAGCGCAAGGAAGATTGAACGAGACAGACTCCGCGCCAACCCTCTTAAATTAATGCAGGTGAGTCTGTTTCGAGCTTGACATTTATCGTCTACGTTAGATCTTAAGTTTCTTCGTGTGACCTTAGTCTTCTAGCACATGCTAGTTCGTGAGATATAGCCCGATACGGGCAGGCAAGTTCGTCAACATTGTTGACATGTGTATGTCGGTATTTGTCATGCTTGATTTTTCCACGTTAGTGATGGCGTTTGAACCTTTGGCTGCAGATTACTAACAAGCAACAACAATAGCAACCACAACAACAACAACAACAACATTTCTTGAAGAAAAAAAGCACAAAGTATAATTTTAGTGGTATTTTTATTAATCAGGACACATTAGGCCTCATTTAATATTTGGTAGTGCTTCTCTGGCTTTGATGTCAACAGGTCATTGATGTATCACGATACTAAATGCAGGTTGGAGTGAGGTCGTGATACCGCGGCTGAAATTGACTTCCGTTTGGGGCTGTGTTTCGTTATCTTTCGACAACTTTTGGTTGGGATATGATACATGGGTTGTTCCGTGGCTACTGTGCTGCTTTACCTACTTGTTTCTGTAACAAGATTTAGCAAGATTTAACAAGATTTGCCATCCAAGCCAAAGGCCCAGATGGCAAGTGGACAAGGAAGCCATTGGTTTATCGAGAGTCCAACAATGTTCACCTACTTATAACCCGCCCTCCTGATATATGTGTCAACCTTGTTTTTAAACACATTCACGCTGCTAGCAGTTACACAATCTGTAGACAATTTGTTCCATTCATTTATTGTCCTCTGTGAGAACGAGTGCTTCCTGATGTCCAATCTACATTGATCCTTTACTAATTTTACCTCATGTCCTCTAGTTCTGCTATCCTTCTTGAGTGAGAAAAACATATTTCTATCAATATTTTCATACCCATTCAATATCTTAAAAACTTCAATCTGATCTCCTCTTAACCTCCTTGTCTCTAGAGTTGTTAAACCACATTCTTTCAGGCGTTCTTCATAACTAAGGTCTCTAAGTTCTGGAATCATTTTAGTTGCTCTCCTTTGTATGCGTTCAAGCGTATCTATATCCTTCTTACGATATGGTCTCCATGCTTGTATACAGTATTCTAAATGAGGTCTAACTATTGCTTTATAAAGAGGTATAATTAACTTTTTCCCTTGTATGTTATGCTTCTTCTAATCAATCCAAGAATTTGATTACCCTTTGAAGCTGCAATACCACACTGCTCTGAAACTTTCATATCAGCGCTTATTGTAACTCCTAAGTCCTTTTCTTTTACAGTAGTACCCAGAACAGTATCTCCCATTTTATAGTTTACATTCAATTTCCCATGTCCTGTATGTAGGCATTTACATTTCCCAAAATTGAATAGCATCTGCCATTTCTCAGACCATTTCACTAATCTGTCTAGATCGTTTTGTAAATGTTGTTTATCGCCATCAGTATTAACCTTTCTAAACAGTTTTGTGTCATCCGCAAATTTCAGTACGTTACTTGTTATACTGTCGTCCAAGTCATTGATATAAATTAAGAATAATATAGGTCCTAATACTGATCCTTGAGGTACCCCACTCAAAACCGATTTCCAATTTGAAACTTCTCCATCTACTACAACTCGTTGTCTTCTGTCAGTCAGCCATTGTTCTATCCAGTCAGTTATGCTATCCCCGATACCATGGGCTTTTGATTTAAGTAGCAATCTTTGATGTGGCACTTTGTCAAAAGCTTTTTGAAAATCTAAGTAGATAATATCTACTGGCGATCCCTCGTCTATCCACTTAGTGATTTCTTCCAAAAAACATAACATATTTGTTAAGCATGACCTCGCTTTAAGGAATCCATGTTGAGATGAATTTAATAATTTATGCTTAACGAGGAAGTCCACCATATGGTCTTTAATTAACTTTTCTAATAATTTACAAATCACTGACGTTAAACTCACTGGTCTGCAATTATCTGACTTATTTCTCGAACCCTTTTTAAATAATGGTATGATGTTTGCTTCTTTCCATTCAAACGGAACAACTCCCTCTTTTAATGACAAGTTGAATACTCTTGCAAGTGGTATACTGATTTGATCTACTGTTTCCATTAGTAATTTTGGAGGAATCCCATCCACTCCCGGTGATTTGTTATCCTTCATTGCCTTTATTTTCTTAGCTACCAATTCTGGAGTTACAACTAACGGTCCTAAATATTCAGATTTAGCTCCCTGAAATTTAGCATCAGCAACTGGTAATGAACTAATATCTTCTTTGGTAAACACTGAACTGAAGTAACCATTTAGGTCTTCCGCCATTAAAAACCCCTGTGATATTATATTTCCAGCACTGTCTTCTAGAGGTCCAACCTTGTCTTGTACGTTTTGTTTACTCCTGACATATGCATAAAAACTCTTGCTGTCATTTTTTATGTTACATGCCAGTTTTTGTTCATAGCTTCTTTTAGATTGTCTGATTTCAGCTGTAGCTGCATTAAGTGCCTCTTTGTATTTTGCATAGTCTTCTTCCTTTCTGGTACGCCTATAAACCCTCCACATAGTTTGTTTTAGCATTATTTTTCTAATAGCCTCTTTTGACAAGTATTTCTTTCTACACCGTTTTCATTGTTTTCGGAAGGGAAAAAATTTATCGATGATACTCTCAATTTCATATTTTAGAATATTCCAACATTCAATTGCGGTCTTATTCATCAGCATGTTATTCCAATCTAGCTGTGCTAAGTATTTTCTCATATCTTTGTAGTTACCTTTGTGGAAGTTTCTCTTGTACGTTTTCTTATTTTTACTTCCTGATTTTACATTGATGTCAAAATGTATTTGATTATTGTCACTATTACCCAATGGTTCAAATATTTTTACATTGTCCGCTAATTCTTTTTGTGATGACAAAACTATATCTAATACATTTTCTCCCCTGGTTGGTTCTAGTACGTGCTGAGTAAGAAAGCTATCCTGGATTAAACATAGAAATTGTTGATCCTCAATCCCTGTGCTCTCTAGAGAATTCCATTGTATGTGTCCATGGTTAAAATCTCCCATTATGATACATTCCCCTTTACTAACTTCCTTTATAGCGTTTTTTATTTTTGTGTTGTCCTCTTCGTTTATGTTTGGACTTCGGTAAACTAATCCAATAGTTAATTTTGAATTTCCTGAAACAATTTTGCACCAAACAGCTTCATCGCAATTTGCTTCCCTTTCTAGTTTTATTTCATAAGCCTGAATAGATTCTTTAACATATAAAATAACTCCCCCGCCCCTTCTTCCTATTCGATCTTTCCTAAACATTACGTATCCTGTCAGTCCTAATTCAGCATCTGTTATATCTATGTTGGCCCATGATTCAGTTATACCAATTATGTGAGGGTCAATATCTTCTACCATAATGTTTAATTCGTTTTTCTTATTTACTATGCTCCTTGCATTTAAACATACGCATCTATAACCTTTTTCAGATATGTTTTTCGGATGATTTAATATTGATTTATCTGTGCTAGTGGCCTCTTGTTCTGCTTGAGACACCTCTAGGTAACCCCCCTGCACTTCTAGTTTAAAGAATGTTTACTTCCAAAAATATTTGTCATTGTACCCAAGTCGCTATCTACTGCTGCTGAAAGTTTGTCCGCGAATACTGCCGCCCCCTTTCCACTTAAATGAAGCCCATCCTTCATGTACATATCTGCCCTCCCGACAAAACTTCCCCATAAATCCACAAATCCAACTTCCTCTTCCCTACACAGCCTCTGGACTAACATGTTAATTGCCATCCCCCGACAATTTCGATATTTGTGACCCATCCTGCCCATTACAGGTAAAATCCCTGACAGTATTACCTGCTCAACCCGCGTCTGTTTTAGTGTTCTGACCAACTGCCTATATTTTCTAACTATGGCAGTTGTACCCTCCCTCTCTACGTTATTTGTCCCTACGTGTACTAAAACAGATCCACCCTTACCCGAGCCTACGATGTGTTTTACCCTCTCAGTTATCGCCTCTATTTTGGCTCCAGGCAAGCAGACCACCACATCATCTCCCTTGTTTAAGACTCTGTCGGTCTTCCTAACTATCGAATCCCCCACAAACACCCTCGCTCTCTTCCTCACCCCCTCTATCACTGCTGCAGAATAACTCTTCCTTTCGATCCCCTCCATCACATTCTGTCCTGACCCCTTCCCTCCTGTCTCCCCCACTTCCCACTCCTTTGCTCTTGTCTCTCCCACTCCCCTCTCCTTCACTCCGGTTGTTTTCCCTTCCGTCTCCCCCACTCCCTTCTCCTTCCCTCCTGTCTCTCCTACTCCCCTCTCCTTCACTCCAGTTGTTTTCCCTCCCGTCTCCCCCACTCCCTTCTCCTTCCCTCCTGTCTCCGCTACTCCCCTCTCCTTCACTCCGTAAGTATTTATTCTCCCAAGACATTGGAAACAAATGTAATGTCTTGCCAATCTATCTGCAATGTAATCCTTCTATTGGCCGTGTGACACAAATGCTTACTAAACACAGACGAGACCGAACAGTGCGGTTGGTACAATTGATTCCCAAATATCATTGGTCTGCCTGATGCGTTTCGCGAATCGATTATTCGCTTCGTTTGTGTTGCCGAGCTATGCTTCTTGTATCGTTCTACTTTACATACCCGCGGCTTACCATTAACTGATTATAGCCAACGTTGTCGGCAATATTTATTGAGAAAACCCCCCTCTTGCCAAAAGTCACAATAACACTTTTTATGGTAGTCAACTCACAACCTTTCTTCATTTTAAAATAGCTTGATGTACTAGACAGAGAGCACATGTGCTGTAGTCGATCACCTTTATAATGACATCCTTTGTGAACCCATTTAAATGTCCGATTCAATACCTGGTCAGTTGATTGCGATACCCCAGAATCGGAGTCATAGCTCTAAAACACATATGCCCAACACAAAGAGCGAAACACAAGACATTGCTTTAACGTAAGCAATATTTTCACACCAATGTAGGTTGAGGGAAACGAAGCGTAAAACAACGACGTCTATCAGACGTATATTACGTTTTTTTCTATATCAACGCAACAGGGCCAACACATTTGTTAACCCAGATTTGCTCTGATTGAAGTGAACTCGGTTGGCTCTAAAAGAGCGCTGAGAATATTTATTCATATTCAGAACATATATCGTCGGATATTGCTATTCCTGCACATGTGAACAATACCGACATTCAAGAGACGTAGCGTGTTGAACGTCGGAACCAGGCACGTCAAACGCAAGATATATGTGGTCACCAATGTAGTGCCCAGCATTTCTTGAACTAGGCATATGTGTCTATCTACAGTGATCATTTAACGTTCCTTATTGCGAAAACACACTCTCAGTGCCGACTGTGGATGTAGGTGTGAGGGTAGAGCACATGTTTGTTGTACAATATATGGAGTAAAGTAACCATAATGTCAACACTTGCAGGACAAAGATATAACACATTCATATGAAGGAGGCGAAGCATTCAAAGTTCGTGGTGAAGTCGTTGGCGCATTGATGTGGTAACCTTGGCTACGGCCTTGACTTGCAGGACAAAGACATCACGTTTTCGTTTGAAGGTAACAAATGCGCCTAGTTTTTGTGTAGGTGACAACATGCAGCAATAATCACTCTCTTTGTTCAAAGTTCCCGTGTGCCAGCAATTACAGTGATTGGAATGTTGGTGCCTTGATACTTTACGGCAAGTCATCAGTTTTATTCCAACAACTGCACTGATACTTAAAACGGTTTTGTGGTGCACAACAGTCCAATATGAGCACTGTCCATAATATAATGCTATGAATTACCGCCATTACAAAATGTTTCAAAAATCAGCTTTTACGTCACCACTGGCTGGTCACGCAGGGGGCTTTCGATTGTGTATTGCACCTACTAATGTGGGCCCCTAAAGTAAAAGGAAAATATGAAGGTCACAATCAACTTGGGTAGTGACTGTGGAAGTAGGGATAAACCAACTGGAGTTTTAGGAAGATGAGAAGAACATTCTATAAATATGTTAATACGCATCCAGTATCTTAAAACCTGCGTTTCTGTGAAGTGTCTCCGCTACCAAGCCGTTGTGTATGTGTTCCGTTGTACACAATGTGGAGTGTACGGGCCAACAATAACATCTGTTGCAGGACAAAGACAGCGAATTCCTTAGAAGGTAGCGAATGCTCCTAGTTATTGTGTAGGAGACAACACGTCGCGGTAGCCACTCTCCTCGTTCGAAATTCGCTTGCACCAACAATTAATGTGATTGGACCGCAGAAGCCTTGATAACTTATGGTAAGTCATTACCTTTAGAACACAAACTATCCTCATCCGTTCCTTGTGGCGTGTGCACTCCACCATCATAATTGTTCATAATGTAATGACATTCATTGCAAACATAACACAATGCTTCAAATATAATCTTTAATGTTTAGCAAAATAAGGTTGACAACGAACGTTGGCGTTTTTAGACCTTTCAGCAAGTCATCTGGCTTAGACCAACTGCTATGTTGACATTTTCTCGTTTATTGTGGCACATGGCACTCCACGGTTACCACAGTCCATAACATGATGCCACCAATTACAACCATTACAATAGGGTGCCGATTTCGTTCAATAAAACATATTTCCTTGATTAACTATAATTGAAACAGAAAAGTACGTTTTACTGAGAAACCATCATATAATCCATAATAAAATCGATCATAAAATCCTTCATAAAATCCATCATAAAAATAATAACGACGAGGTTAGACCGCTT
>BSQZ01000010.1:3627500-3637500 GCA_033239005.1 Lamellibrachia satsuma | reverse complement strand
GATATGTATACGAAGGATGGGCTTCATCTAAGTGGATAGGGAGCAGCAGTATTTGCGGATGGACTCACAGCAGCAGTAGACAGTGGCATGGGTAACACAATAAATATTTTTGGTAGTAAACTTTGTTTAAACTAGAAGCGCAGGGGGGTTACGTAGAGATGCCTCAAGCAGGACAAGAGGCCACTAGAAAAACAAACCAATAACAAAATGTCCTAAACAGTTATGAAGCAGGTTATAAATGCGAGTGTTTCAATGCTAGGAATATAGTAAATAAGAAAAACTAATTAAACATTATGGTAGAATATATTGACCCTCACATAATTGGTATTACCGAATCATGGGCCAACACAGACATAACATATGCTGAATTAGGATTAACAGGATACGTAATGTTTAGGAGAGATCGAATAGGAAAAAGGGGAGGGTGAGTTATTTTATAGGCTAAACAATCTATTCAGGCATAAGAAATAAAATTAGAAAGGGCAGATTGCGATGAAGCTGTTTGATGCAAGATAGTTTCAAGAAATAAAAAATTAGCTATTGGATTAGTTTACCGAAGTCCAAACATAAACGAACAGGAAATAAACACAAAATGCTATAAAGTAAGTTAGTAAAGGGGAATTTATCATAATGGGAGATTTTAACCATGGACACATGCAATGGAAATCTCTAGAGATTACAAGGGATGAAGACCGCCAATTTCTATGTTTTATTCAGGATAGCTTACTTACTCAGCACGTGCTAGAACCAACCAGGGTATATAATGTATTAGATATAGTTTTGTCATCACAAAAAAAATTAGTGGACAATGTAAAAAATACACGAACCATTGGGTAACAGTGACCACAATCAAATACATTTTGATATCAATGTAAAATCAGAAATAAAAATAAAAAAAATTATAGGAGAAACTTCCACAAAGGTAACTATAAAGATATGAGAAAATACTTGGATTTGATTGGAATAATATGCTGATGAATAAGATCGCAATTGAATGTTGGAATATTCTAAAATGTGAAATTGAGAGTATTATCGATACATTTGTTCCGTTGAAAAAACAAGGAAAACGGTCTAGATAGAAACATTTGTCAAAAGAAGCTATTAGAGAAATAGTGCTTAAACAATCTATGTGGAGGATTTATAGGCGAACCAGAAAGGATGGAGACTATGCAAATTACAAAGAGGCACTTATCCTAACTACAACTGAATTGAGAAAATCTAAAAGAACCTTTGAAAAAAATTGGCAGGTAATATAAATAATTACAGCAAGAGTTGTTATACGTATGCAAGGAGTAAACAGAAAGTTCGAGATAAGGTCGGACCACTGGAAAACAACAGTGGACACATAATTTCTGACGGGTTTCAAACGGCAGAGGTCCTGAATGAGTATTTCAGCTCAATATTTACCACATAAGATGTCAGCTCACTTCCAGTTCCATTTACTAAATTTGAGGGCAATAAATCAGAACATTTAGGGCAGTTATGTGTAACTCCTGAAATGATAGCAAAGAAAATTAAGTTGAAAGATAATAAATCACCTGGAGTTGCTGGGATACCACAAAAACTGCTTAAGGAAATTGTTGAGCAAATTAGTACACCACTTGCAATTTTTTTTAATTTGTCACTAGAAGAAGGAATAGTTCCTTCAGAATGAAAAGAAGCAAATATTACGCCGCTATTTAAGAAGGGATTGAAGAACAAGCCATAAAAGTACAGACCAGTGAGTTTAACATCAGTTGTATGTACAGTACTCGAAACATTAATTAGAGACCACATGGTGGAATTCCTTGTTAAATATAAATTAATAAAAGCATCTAAACACGGGTTCCTAAAAGCAAGGTGGATGTTGTCTACTTAGATTTTCAGAAAGCTTTCGATAAAGTGCCACATCAAAGACTGTTACTTAAACTAAAAGCCCATGGTATAGGCAATGATGTAATCAACTGGATAGAAAAGTGGCTTACACACAGAACACAGAGAGTAATAGTAGATGGTGAGATTTCAAACTGGAAATCTGTTCTGAGTGGGGTACCACAGGGATCAGTATTAGTCCCTATACTGTTTTTAATATATATAAATTATTTAGAAGATTACATATCTAGCAAAGTACTTACATTTGCAGAAGACACAAAATTATTCAGAAAGGTTAATAATGTTACAGATAAACCTAGTTTACAGGATGATCTAGATACATTAGTTAAATGGTCAAAAAAATGGCAAATGTTATTCAATGTTGGTGTAAATGCATACACATAGGACATGGAAACATGGACGAAGACTATAAAAATAGGGGATGCTGTACTAGGTAGAACCACACAAGAAAAGGAGTTAAGAGTAACATTTAATGCTGACATGAAAGTTTCAGAGCAATGTCGTATTGCTGCTTCGAAAAGAATTCAAAATCTAGGGCTAATTAGGAGATATATCACGTATAAGGAGAACAGCTAATTTACCCCTGAACAAACCAATAGTTACACCACATTTGGAATATTGTATTCAAGCATGGAGGCCGTATCGTAAAAAGGACATAGAAAAGCTAGAAAGAATAAAACGAAGAGCAACTAAAGTGATTCCAGAAGTGAGAGACCTTAGTTACGAAAGCCGATTATTACAATGTGATTTGACAACACTAGGGACCAGGATACTAAGAGGAGACCAAACAGAAGTGTTTAAAATAGTGAACGGTTATCAGGATGTTGATAGGAATATGTTCTTTAAACGTAAAGAAGGCAGTAGAACCAGAGGACACAAAGCAGCATCAGTTAAGGAACAGTGTGGTTGGACATGCGAAAGTACTCTTTCTCACAGAGGATGATAAATGAATGGAACAAACTACCAAATGATTGTGTTAATGCTAGTAGTGTGACTACGTTTAAAAATAAAATTGACATATATCTGACAAGGGCGGGCTACACATAGATGAGAACATTTTTGGACTATCGATAAGCCAATGGCTTCCTTGTCCACTAGCCATCTGGAACTTGTTGTATGGGATGGCAATCTTGTTAAATCTTGTTAAAAAAGTGGTGGCGGTGGTATGAATCAAGCCAGGCCAACTCCGAGTCAGACTCAAATGCATATGTTGTAGGGTTGCACAGACAACACGAGCGTCGTGTAGTGTAGAGGCGGAGCCGCAACTTCAAACTGATATACATCAGTATGAACCATAACTTAGACAAGACAAATTGTAGGACGACACTTAATGCGTCGTAATTTAGCCATCACTGTACGCTTTATCCACGATTCAAAGGTGGAAACTATGTTCAACCCTGGCATTTTGGGAATTGCTGTCTGCGTGTGAATGTAAACAGCACAGTCAATCAACAGTGCCCCTCTGGAATTGGCCTCCGCTGCCAAGCGATATTGCACGTGTTTGCGGTGTACGGTGAGGAGTGGACATCACGCATTCGTTTCAAGGTGGCGAATTTTCCTCTTTGTTGTGCCGCTGTAATCATAATCTTCAATATAATGCCCCGTGTACCAACATGAACAGTGGCTGTATAGTTGGCGCATTCACGTCTTACAACAAAATATTTATGTAATTTATATGTATTTGCCTCGTTTATTGTGGCACATGACCATTGTCCACAATACTTCTGCTTCTACTTCAATAATTGGCATCCTAGTGTGAGGATATTTAGAGATTGAGATACCAGCACTTTGAATCCATGACTGGTTACATATGGTCCTCCCGTGTGGGATATTCAAACAGCAGCAGGTGGACGTGAACCCCGAGCAACAGTCCGATGCTCTAACTTCTAGATCACCGCTTTGTTACATTTTTATCAAGAGGCCAAGAGAAAATGGAAGACGAATATTATATAATGGGAAATAATGTACCCCCAATTATTGTTGATATGTAAGTGTCAAATTAATTAGGATAAATCAAACATATAAATAAGGAGAAATGTAATGTATGAAACGATAGCTAACCTTACTTAGAATATTGCATGCGAGCGTTGTGGACACATACGAAGAATGGAATGGACGAATTAATAATAATAATAATAATAATGTTGATTGTCTCAAATAACATACATTCATGTACATACAGTCAATCAGCCGATCAACTACTAAACACATTTAAGACAATAGAAAATAAGCAAATTGGCCATGGAAAGACTACAAAGAAAACTAGGCTAATCCAAAATATGAGAGAACTTTGATAATTTCACTCACATGATGTTCATTTTGACGTATTTTCACACTATGACTTTTCTAATTTCCATAAATTATCCAGTGACGTTACTAGTAACCATATAATTGTTTACATTAAAATGTATACGGCAATTTGAGTGTCTCAACAATGAATCGTACGTGTGCCCCTGTGCTGCAGGAAAGCGCCGACACTGTCCATGGAAGTAAAGTACAGCGCTCCCACACCTGTGTGGGCGTTCGGACGCTTGGGTGGACTATACACTATGAATTTGTTCAAGTAGAAAAGAAAATTACGTATGACGTATGCTTTGTATCGTAAGTCAGCTAACATTGTACCAGGACCCGAGGGGGCGAACTGACGTATCTCTGGAATTTTGGGAATTTATATCTGCGCAGAATCACCTTAATCAGTCACCTGTGTCTTCGTTTTGACATTTCAATTTGCGTAGAAAACTCAATAGGTCATTATTTCACTCAACGACCACAATTTCTAACGTATGCGTTTTGCGCCAGCGCCAGGCCGACATATTTTATTAGCAGCTCCGGCCTCTACACAGAGACACGAGGCAGTCAAAGCTCTATACTTGGATATTTCAGCATCTAGCCTACTGACATCGGTGGGGCGTGTCTAGTTGTTAGATCATCAAACTCTCGATCGAGGGGGTTTGCTTTGAGTCCACCTCCTGCCAAAACGTTGCGTTCTTCTTTCTAAATATACGTTACAAACCGTTAGTCCCTTATATGTGGTGTATATGGAAGGGAAAATAAAATAACCCACACAGGGAAGCAGTAGACAATATTCTAAAAGTGCAGGGAAATGACCCATCCACTTCCCAATCACCAGATTTTACCACCAATTGGTGGGATGGTTGCCAGAAGCTCTGTGCACTCGGATGTAAAGTCTTTGCTGTCGAAGCGAGTGTATAATTTGTTTAGATCTGTAGCATCAGGCCGTGTGTTAGATCTTGCACTCTGGCTGGCACTGACATCATTGGCCATCACCTTGAGATTTCTGAAAGCGTCACCAGTGTTAATGGTCTGATACAGCTTTTCTACTTTGTCTCGAAAAGATGATTTGGCAAGGCCAATTTCTGCCCTAAGCGCTGCCTTGGCCTCCCGGATGGCAGCCGCATCTCGAGATTCGAAAGATTTCTGTTTGTTGATGCCTTCTTTACACTGTGTTCCATGAGTGCGGACGAGTCGACGGATTGCTGTTCTGGCAGAAAACGCTTTGTATACACCAACGGCGTAAGTAGGTACGTCTGCATGTCTGTATGTCCGTCCGCCCGACAATATGTCCCACAGAAAGGGTATGTTATTAATGTAGCTGAATCATAGTACATTCAATTAAAATTTGTGACCTACATATTACTTACTATGGATACATGTTAGTCAGCAAAACCGTATATATGATTCACATTCGTCACCTTCATTTTATATTATCCGTGTGACATAGGTTAACAATGGGGTACTGACGTAGCTTTAATTGAACGTTCTACCATTTTTCAATGCAGAGTGGAGTTGTTCCACAGGATTTCAAACAAGCTCTTGTAAATCCTCTTATTAAAAAACAAACTTTGTGCAAAGATGACCTAAGGAATTATCGTCCTATCTCTAATCTCAGTTTTCTGTCAAAAATATTGGAAAAAGTAGTTGCTAATCGCCTTCATGAACATATTTACAACCATCACTTATCAAGTGATCTATAGTCTGCATATAAACGATTCCATTCTACCGAAACAGCTCTTCTCAAGATACACAATGATATAGTTGATAACATGGACAATGGCAAAGTCACAGCACTCACTTTACTTGATCTCTCAGCTGCTTTCGATACAATTGATCATTCAATCCTTTTACAACGCCTCCATAAATATTTTGGAATTTCTGGCCCAGCTCTTCGGTGGTTCAAATCATTTTTATCAGACAGATATCAAAGTATTAACATATCTGGCACATTATCTAGCCCACAACATCTACCATTTGGAGTGCCACAAGGATCCGTCCTTGGCCCTGTTCTGTTCAGCTTATATACTACATCGCTCAGCCAAGTTATTGCTAATCGTAATCTCAGTCATCACCTTTATGCTGACAACACACAGGTTTACATATCACTTTCACAATCAAATGTACAAGAATCTCTTTCGACTTTTAGTGATTGCCTTACTGATATCTTGTCGTGGATGGAATCAAGTAAGCTAAAGCTTAATCCAGATAAAACAGACCTTATTATTATTGGCACTAAACAACAACGAAATAAAGTCATCAACCATTTTCATGTTAAACTGCTTGGCAGTGATACATTCCCATCAGATACTGTTCGTAATCTAGGTGTTATCTTTGACAGTGACTTCAACTTTCGCCAGCATATCTCTCAAGTATGTAAATCCTGTTTCTATCATATTCGTTATCTTCGTCGAATTCGGCGTCACATATCTATATCTACTGCTAAAACAATATCAACGGCACTAATTAGAGCCGTCTTGACTATTGCAATTCACTACTAAACAACATTGCTAAAAGAGACTTGGCTAAACTCCAACGAGTACAAAATTGTCTGGCACGTGTGGTTCTCAGGGCGCCTCGGTTTTCACCATTCTACTTGGCTAGTCTCCTGCATCTTTCAAATATCCCTAGGCAGCTAAGATCATCAGTTTCACAACAACTTATTGTACCTAAAACAAAACTTAACTTGGGTAAGCGTGCTTTCTCTGTCGCTGCGCCTAGGGTCTTGAATGAACTCCCTATCGCTTTGAAAACATCTGAAACTATTGCTATTTTTCGAAAAAAACTCAAGACATATCTATTCCAAATTGCATTCCCACCAAAAATGTTCGGTTGTCCATCGTTCTGATACTGACTTTTGCACGTCCTTGTTTACGATTACGCCTACTGATTCTGTTTTGTTGCGCCTCTGAGCTCAGGTTCCTGAGGATATAGGCGCCATAGAAGTCAATTATTATTATTATTATTATCTTGTGTTGGGTACAACTGGAGTGACGACAGGTACAATCGAGAGAAGAAAGTGTGCGTAGCGCGCCACCCCTCCATCAATCACACTGCTACTTAATTGCCGAGTAGACGCCTTATATAAAGATATTCTAGCGTAGACAAATTACAAACGACGTCTCAGAAGGAAAACGACTTATCAACTGGAAATATCACTCAGAGGCCTGGAGTTTGGTGACATCTGTCCTATGATTATCCATATTGGTGAAATAAAATCGATAGTAGAGAAGATGTTGTATTCCGTGCTGGTAGTGTTGTTGGCATTGGCCGTTCTACCATCGCAAGAAAAGGCCGCAAAGGTAACTCATATGCATTCTATCCGACATGGCGTTCATGATCCTTTAAACCACCAGCCATATTGTACATGTTTTTCTCATTATTTCGATGTCCATAATATATTATTTTCACCAGGAGCATCACAATCATACTTGTGGCTCCGCATAGTGGATACATACGACATAAATGTTTTAGCTTACAAAACATAACGACGGCTTTTTTGCCAATCGTGATTTGTTAAATATAAATATGTATTATTTTATATTAGGACGATAAATGCCTTTGTGCACGTTTTGGATTTAGGCCAATTTTGTTAAACGGACAATTAAAGGTGTAAACGATTTTTGTTTCAACCCAGCTTTCTTGATGGTCCAATTTCAACGCTGAATTCACATATATTTGTAATTAGTTGTTTTTGACTAATTAGTTTATTACGTCGGCTTGCCAGTTGATATAGTATGATTCTTACGATGCTAATAATGTAGTTTTTTTTAGGTATTCCGAATAAATATTGGCCTGGGTGCATTATACAGGGAAACTTGGTACGAGGGATTTTGGGGGAACATATAGTGGTTGATATTGTTATGGTGCTGGAATTGACTTGAACGTTAGGATTCATGAAATATGTTAATGTGGTTATGAAATGAGAACACCTAATTATAACAGTAGTTTTTTTATGGATTTATTTGTTTACCGTTGGGAAAAGTGTACAGGTTCTGACACTTGTCCAGCGTGGCAAACAAAAATGAAATAGTACCAGTAAAAAGGTGTCTTAGGTTTGTTTTCAACTAACATTCACGTAGTGACTTAATTCTAGGAGTTCTACGACAATCTGCTGAAACTTCGATCGGTGCTGTGAGTTACGATTTTTTTTCAACCACAACTATTTTGATTACTTACTTCATGCGCCATGCGCGACTCAATCTATATCCCCCCTCGTCTCGATTCATGAATGGAGTTGTCTTTCGGATCCATATGGCCCGTTTGATTCATCTTGCCAGTGTATGATGCAATTGTTTCTGTCTGCATGGTATGCTATTGCAGATTGATGAACATTTTCACGAATACCAGACGATAATATGGACAGAACACAGTCCGGAAAATACGTGATATTGAGATGGAGGAAACGAAAATTGCACGACATAGAAACCACTTGGTGTTTCCTTTGCGGTACCGCGATGAAAGTGTAACATCTCCCAGTTTGAAGAAAAGGTGTGGCATAAAAACACAAAAAGCAAGGGACGTTATCAAGAAAGCCGAAAAGGACCTGAGGGAGGGAAATAATCCTAATTAATGACAATTTAGGAGGATTACAGGATCGGAAAGAAGAGTTAGTACGGGAGATCAACAAACAGTTGCCAAGCAACGTGAGTAAACATGTGTTCTCGCACTTTACGAAAGTTTGCGAGAGATAATTTGAAAATTGAAAATGGCGACAGGTAAACAAACTGAAGACAAACTGAACGACACAAGTGAGCGACGGAAACAACATCGATCTGTCCGGCACTCAATTAAGGAAGTTGGTGGTGAAAGTATAAAAATACAAGCTAACCGACAACCAAAACCAAGGACTAAACTTCGCGTTTACACCAGATAAGCTGCCGGTGGAGGAATTCATCATCGATGCGGAACAAGCTTGTCGATTGCTGCCGATCACCAAATCAGAGCAATTAAGATCTCAGGTGGCTGGGATTATGAAAAGCGAAGCTACCGAAACCGAACATTAACAGGAAAGAGAGACAAGCACTTGCAGAGCTGAAAAAAGAAAAAAAAAATCATTATTCGGCCAGCAGACAAGGGAAAAGCAGCAGTGATTATGGACACTGACGAGTATAACTAGAAAGTCACAACCACTACTTATACCCGATCCGACATCTGAGAATGTACCGAGGATATACTGCCCTCCGAAAATCCATAAGCCAGACAACCCTCTGAGACCTACTGTGGATTATACAGGGTAAATGTTGTAAAATGTATCAAGATAACTGACATATCTACTAGTTCCCATTGTGGGTAAGACATAATTTTAAACGCACAACATAAAGAACTCGAAGCACTTAGCCAATGGAATGACTTCTATTATGCTCGAGCAAGATGAGATGTTCCTATCACATGACGTTTGTGTCTCTCTTCAACAACCCCCCGATCAACGAGACACTGGATATCATCAAGAAACAACTAGAAGCTGACAAAAAAAACTGCTGACAAATCTAAATGTGGATGACATAATGGAGCTGCTGAAGTTCATCGTCACAACTATATATTTTAGCTTCAGGGGCACCATTTTTCAGCAGACGTTTGGCGCAGCAATGGGAAGTTCGGTGTCACCTGTAATTGCAAATCTCTTCATGGAATGGCTGGAACAGCAAGCTATTCTCACAGCACCAATAACTTGCAAACCGAAATTATGGAAGAGATATGTGGATGAAGCGATGGAAATAGTGAGGAAAGGATGTGAACAAGAATTGATCAAGTATCTCAACAGCATAGACACCACAGGCAGTTCACATATGAAGAAGAGATCGACAACTCCCTGCCCTTCCTGGACAAACTTATA